>OY856409.1:920237613-920725113 GCA_963693085.1 Alisma plantago-aquatica
TTATTTCCATATATAACTCTCAAGATCCATCACCCTAACATAACGAACATAATCATGATTCTTATATAGATATAAATAAAATATAATTTGAAATCATGATCAAATCTTATCTCTGAATGTATATTAAACTCACATTTTGTAACTATATATATATTGTCATTTTCAAACAAGCCATGTTAGTCACACATCATACTAATATGTTTATATATATACTAGTCCTTGATTAAAAGTAAAGTAAAGAACATTATCATATTTATATAGTTATCTAGACTTGGTTGAAATTAGAGACAAACGTCCAAAACTACATTTCATATTGACTAATCATATGAGGAAGATAGTAGTCCACTAACAATCATTTCATATGTCATATAACAACCACTTAGATAAGAAATCAAATGATAATACGATTATGCATGAAACTTCTTCAAAACTCTAGAAAAATAATTATACCATGTATTGGGTCTAGGTAAAAAATCTGATTGTTTCATAATTTGATAATGAGTTAAATACACATAAGAAAACTTAGATAGAATATCACATCAGAATGATCATGCTTTGAAATACTGTTCAAAATATCAAAATACACTTATTGCACACTATTTATTAACCTCCAAAGTTGTTTGCTATTTTTAAAGCACAAAACATTGAAACTGTATGAGTCTTGGTAATATACATCTATATATATACATATATATGTATATACATATGGGAATTCATTCATTGCCCGTGCGGGTAGCTACCCACACTTTTTTTGGAGTTTCTTACTTTACACATGTAGAGGGTTCCTTTACCTTGCAAACTGTTACGTTTCATTCATATACAGTTACATTTGTAAGAGCTGTAAAAAATATACAATTACATATTTATTCCAGAATTCTACTGTGTATTATGCCCAATTTTAGTTTTTGTGTCGAATAGTTATTTTTGGTCAATATAGTTACTTTTTTGTCTAGAGAGTCACTTTTTTGATCAAATAGTTACTTTTTGGATGACAAGGGTAATAAATTCTAGGTTACCGATGCGGGTATTAAAGATGTACTCTCTTTATATATATTTATATATATGCATGTATATGTGTGTATATATGTATATATATGTACATATGTATATATATGAGTAGATATAGCAATAATATGTTAAACTTATTTTTATAAAATAATATACTTCAAAACCTTTGTTTTGATTCCTTATACACCAAATCTGGACAAATATAGCCCAATTTAAGATTTTCCAAAGGTATATTACCTTGTAAATGATTCTTAGTCATTCAAAACTGATCTAGTGGTTGTGATTACCTCTTCTTGCACTACCATCATGTTGGAAAAACAACAAGAAACTTCTCACACTTACAGAAGAACTACCGCACCAAATTATGGGGTTGAGCACATATTGTCCTCCTACTTCCTCATTGCACGCTCACAAGTTTGGTGATGGAGAGGTTTCGAGATCCTAGACTGTGGCTCCTAGCTACCACTATCATCACCCTTTTTGCCCTTCTTCTTTCTTTTCTGTCTCTCTTTCTCTATGTCTCTCTTAATTTTGAGCAAACCCTAGATTTGAATTTGTCCCACCCCCTAGAATTTCATGATCACAGGCTTTTATGGACTCCAGATCCTAAATCCAAAGCTTTCCATTGAACCCACATATTTCAGTGTGTACAGAATCAAATGTATCATTTTTTATCAGCCAAATGGAAAGGTTTCTCAAATTTTTACCTTAGAAACATTAAATTATTATTTTTTATCAATGATAGAACTACAAATAAAATTAAGATTCGTTACTCTTTCATCAAATAATAATTAAAATGTCCAATGCTTTAATATGAAACATTCATGATATATTATTTAAAAAATAGAACTTACATTCTTATTCGATGAATGTAAAGATATATGTTTGACATTAATCCTAAAGATATCATACACATCACACGCAAAACCTTTTTCACAAAACAAATCATCAAAAACATGAGGCAATATGAGCTTATTACATTTAAGGTCTTCCCTCAGATCATTTGTAGTTAATATGGGACAATGAAGTATATTGCTTCTAATCTTGGGGACGCGTCTTACCTTGTGAAGAGTAACACGTTTTGCAAAAAAAAAACTTTAGATCGAGTAACTTTCACCTTCAAATTAAACATTGGGGTTATCATCCAAGTTCACTAAACTTGTCATTGATAGCTTATTAAGAAAAGAAGCCAGAACATGTGAGCACAAACATGCATATTACCCCAATATTTACCATCCAATGGTTTAAATATGCTAATAATTTAAGTTTGGGATATATGTAATCATGAATATTAAAAAATTTCTCATCATCATGTTGAACATAGCGCAATCAAAAGTCACATATTTGTTAGACTTCTTAGAGCACTCTTCTTAGCCCAATGACCAACCTGACCACAAATTCAACACATTTTCGTTTTAATTTTTTTAATCTTATTTGTTGGATTTTGGTTAATATGTTGATTCCTTTATTATATTGACTTCCCTTCTTGCATAGTGTAACATTGATCTTTAGACATTTCAGCTGGCTTATTTTGGTTATCATTCTATTTTTTTTCTTGTATTTGTGTGTTTGTCATTAAATCAAGTAAGAAAATATTACCCTTTTTCATTCTTGAGATCTAGATCACAGTCCTGCCAAAATTGATGTATCTTTTAAAATATAGACATAATAATAAATGTTAGCTACCTACATATCATACTCCCATAGACCACGAAGAAGAAGTAAAAGGTCATGCACCTATTTGAAAATATCTATTTTTATCGATCTTTTGGAATTTCAAAAATTTTCAATGAATTATTTCTCAATAGTGAGGTTTTCAGTATCATGCTTCTGATCCAAACTTCCATAAAGTTTCTTAGTAGTGTTGTATGGAGAAGAAATGTATACATAAGAAAAAGCATTATGCAAAGTAGATAACATACAATATTAAAATAGTTCATCCTTTTCTTAGTTTGCTATCTTCTCTGATCTATAGGATCCAATTCACTCAATGTGAGAAAATTTGAATCTAAAGAATGAATAAATCTTGCCACCTTCATTCATATCATCATACATTGTTTCTAATGCTTGAATCAAGATCTAGAAAACTTCTCCATCAAGACATGTCAATCTTAGTACAGATAAAAGAATAACTAAATCTGTGAATGAAGGAATAGGAACTATTTTTTCTAAGATCATTAAAAATAATAATCGTGTAACATAATAAATTATAAATGATTATAAAACAATAGTTAATATAGGTGTATTAAAGAAAAATCTAACAATGAAAAAACTAAGGAATAAAAGGATGAAAAGAAGAATGAATACATATCGGTAATTTGTGTCATATCGAGTTGTCCACAAGGACACTCCTCAAAGAAATTAGAACCTCACCGATGGTGCCCCTAACATAGAATGTTCTCATCTTCAAGACACATTACCTTATTTCAATGAACTTTGACTACACTTCAGCCACCTGAAGCAGATCGATGAGCATAAGTAACAATTGATTTCAGTAGAAAGAGAACAAAGATAAAATTGCTCGGACTTCAACCGCACAATTTAAATAGTTTTTTTGAAAAGTGTATTATCCCACACAACCATGTAATTAGAAAGATCCTAAATTAGCTAAGTCATTTACTAAGATTTTATCTGAACATATATACATAACTCAACTACATTTTCAACTGGGTTAAATAAGACTTTAATATAGTTTGAACTGATCATTGCATGAATTGAATGCAAGGCTAGTACAAAGGAACTATTGCAGAGCCATTTGTTATCCTAAGTCCACACTCCTAATGGCTTCACATCCAAAGGTGAGTGGACTAGGGCATCCATCCCTAGAATGGTACACATAATACATGCATGAATAAAACCACAAACATGAACAAGATAAGAAACAAGATAATGCATACATAAAACTAAACTAGTACTTGACAAGATCTTAGTCTCAAATATCAACCCGTATGAAATTCCATTTGCATGTCATTATATGATCCCAAGAGTAAGAGCAACATATTATCATAATAGAGTGGGTGTGGTGATCTTATCAAGTTTCATAGTGCACTTGTTACCTAAAATCATAAAATGGGTACACATCGACACAAATGTGCTGAGTATGCTACAAAATACATAAACTCATAGGTTTAACAAACATATATGCTTGACAAAAATTAATATGATAGCAAGAAAGAAATAAACAACATGAAAGACTTTCTTATTAACATGCAATCGTGTTTTAGGCACATTTCCATTATACTTAAGAAACAACATATGGCCATTGACCAACTTTCTCAAAGGAAGGGTCCATAAGGGTGTTCAAGATTAGATAACCGTTTTATATATGTGAGGGACATAAAGACCTAAGTCAATGAGCTAAACCTATTTCATTGATGCCTTGTGCCTTTACCCTGAGAATTCAGATAGGTACACAAGGTTTGTATAATGGATAAGTTTAATTATGTTCAAGGTTTGTTCAACATATTTCAAGCAAAATGAACATACTAATCATAGGGAACAAGTAGCTCAAACAAGTATATAAAGC
Source organism: Alisma plantago-aquatica (assembly GCA_963693085.1). NCBI lineage: Eukaryota > Viridiplantae > Streptophyta > Magnoliopsida > Alismatales > Alismataceae > Alisma > Alisma plantago-aquatica. Next base: position 920,242,148 of record OY856409.1, read on the forward strand.
CAAGAAGTTTAAGCATACATTCATACAAGCAAGTTCAATACTGATAGTCTGGCCAATAGGAGGATAAAGCGTACCTTGAGCAGAGCACAATATTAACAACTTGATTCGAAGACCATAATTAACAACTTGACTAGACTTGGCAGTTAGGTCATCCTAGATATCCTAACATTACACAACAAGTGTGACCAGATTAACATCACAAGATTTATCTCATCTTAATCATATTAATATAGGGTGGATGTTTCACTTAATCTATGTTTAATTATTCTCATTGATTGATTTCAACATGTCCAATGTTCATGCAACATTCGACATCAAGGTACATACTACATCATACATTTTTTGCCTTAGGGTGAAACATCCTTAGTGAGATCAGGGATTTTAGACATAAGATTTCATTGATCTTAAAATGGAAAAGGATAAGGGTGGCAAGGTTGAAACAAGAAATGCTTATTTTTTTTGGATAAGGTAAAATATTACTATCTCAACAACAAAGTATAGGGGACACAACAAAATCCCGTATACTAAACAAGTTTTACAAGAGACCCCAACTCCTCAGAGCCATGCTATCTATACCCGCCATGCTCCTCGGGTTAGCTTTGAAGAACCACAAAATGCTATTACTAATTACATCAAAAACTATCATGTTATCCCTTGGTCTCTTACCATGCAACCTATAGTTCCTCTCACCCCATATATGGAAAATGAGTGAAGTAATGAAGATTCCCCCCAAAAATCTGTTCTTGAGATTATTCCTTGTTCTCTCGATCAGCCATTCCACAGCCTCATCCAAGTTAAGAGGAGCCAAACCACCCCACCCACATTTAAGGCACCCTCTTCTCCACAGATAAGCTGAGAAATCACACTCAAAAAAGATGTGTTTATGCGATTCAGGCGCGTTATAACAAAGGAGGCAAGTGGGATCACCGTTTAACCCCCATTTAATGATTTTGTCCCTTGTGGGCAGTCTACGCATGATCGACCTATAGGAACCAAAGCTCCATTTCGGGCATCTGGGTTTAATCCAAAACACGTCAAACCACATGACCTGCGGTAGTTGTTTCCTGATCCTCCACGGTTTGCTAATCGGGTCGTTGAACTCATGCTGCTGCTGTAGTTGATAATATGCTCCCAGCTCCTTATATATTCTCTTCATCTTGCACCAAACAGAAGATTCCCCTATGTTGGAATCATCCCCCAACTGCCCATATCTTTCTTTCATCCATCTCGTCCAAGGGGAATCCAAAATGTTTTGGAAACGATCTACTCTCTTTGCAGTAGCTTCCCATGCTATGGAGTTGGGGCAGCAGATACCCAGCCCCCCAGCGTACAACGGTTGAGCCACTGTGCTCCAGCTCACCGCATGCGCTCCTCCACCCCATAAGAAACCAGCCATGATACTTCTGAATTCATCAAGAATGAACATCGGCATTTCCGTCTGTCTGCACCAGTAGTTAATCTTCACAGTAAGGACCGTTTTGATGAGAACAATTCTCCCAGCCATCGAGATTCTAAGTCCACTCCACTTTTCAACCAAGCTTCTGAGATTATCAACACACTCCTTAAAGTCCACTCCTCTTCCCCTACCCCCTGAGATTGGTATTCCTAAGTATTTGGTAGGAAATCTCCCCAAAGGAATACCAACTGCCTCTTTCAGTCTCCCCCTTCTACTATCACACGATCTAGAGAGGAAGATGTTGGATTTAATAGCATTCATATACAGGTTGGACAGCAGCCCAAATTCCTTCATCAGCCCCTTCACATTCTTGAGATATTTGTAATGTCCTGTTATAAAGAACAGGACATCGTCTGCGAAAATCATGTGTGTTAATACTTTAACTCCCCTTACCTTGAAAGCTTTAATTTGACCATCTCTTTCCACACTATCACTCAGCTTTGTAAGATTCTCCATAACAATAGTAAATAGAAGCGGGGATAGAGGATCACCCTGGCGCAGGCCATTTGAAGCCCTAAACATCCCATACGACACCCCATTGATCAACACAGAGTAGGATGTAGTCTGTACACATTGTTTGACCACATCGATCCATCTTTGTGAAAATCCCAAAGCTATAAGCGAACTCCAGATGGCATCCCATTTCACATGATCGTATGCTTTAGATATGTCCGTCTTAATACAAGCTTTACTTGGGGAATTCTTAACTCCAAAATCAACCAGAAACTCCTTGGCTAGCAACGTATTATCTGATATGTACCGTCCCTTCACAAAGGCCGCTTGATTTGGGGAAATGAGGTCCGGCAGCAACATCTTCAATCTAGACTCTATCAATTTAGAAATGATCTTATATATCACATTGCAGCACGCTATCGGTCTAAAGTCTGTGATCTCAGTGGGAGAAGTCTTTTTAGGAATTAATCTAATGAACACATGATTGGCTTTCCTCACCATCCTTCCACCAACCAAGAACCAACGGGTTGCTCTACAAACATCAACACCAACTGTCTCCCAGCAGTTGTGAAAAAAATTCGCATTAAACCCATCCGGCCCCGGGGCCTTAGAGGCACCAATTGCAAAAACAACCTTCTTTATTTCTTCATCATCAGCTAACTTTAGCAGACTTCTATTCATCTCATCTGTCATTCTATTCTGTAGTTTGGAATCCACTCTGTTTCTTTCATTCAGATTATCATAGTTGTAGCTGTCCGAGAAGAAATCAACCGCAATCTTAGCCATTCTATCAACTTCATCAACCAAATTTCCTTCCTCATCAATGAGGTTATGGATGTGGTCCCTCATATCATTTTTCCTAACAGCCGCATGGTAAACCTTTGAGTTAGTATCACCATCTTTAATCCATTTTAACCTACTTCTCTGCCAATAATAAAGTTCCTGAGCCTTCTCTAACTGTGTGAGTCGTTTACCAGCTCTGCTTTCCTCCTCCATTTTACTGCTGCAATTGGGGTCCATCCTTAATGCTTCCGCCACTTTTGAAAATTCTATTCTAGCCTCTTTCACCAGGTTGTCCAAATTGATTAGCTCCTTGGACCAGATCTTCAGTTCTTGCTTCACCCTCTTCAACTTTTCAATGACTACAAACATAGGATTGCCTTGAATGTCCACCTCCCAAGCATTCTTGACCATCTCACAGAAGTTTGGCCACTCCAACCAGTGATTTAAGAATCTGAAAGGCCGATTAGGCATGCTCGTATTTCTCAACTCTATCATCATCCATGCATGATCACTGTTGGGGTGTGCACCTAAAGCAAAAGATGCATTCAGGTAGATCTCCAACCATCTCACATTCACCAAACCCCTATCTATATTGCTGGAAATTCTTCTGACCGGGCTTCTCTTATTGTGCCATGTTGTGATTCCACCTCTCATGTTCAACTCAATTAAGTTGGCTTCATTAACGGAATCATTAAATCTACCAAGTATGGAGTCTGGAACAGGGAGCCCCCCCCTTCTTCTCGCAAGCCTTCCTGGTGCTGTTGAAATCACCCACCACCAAATGCGGTAGCTCCTGCTGAGTCGTGTTCCTGATACACTCCCAAAACCTTCTTCTTTCCCTTTCTGCATTAGATCCATAAACAGCTGATATTACACAATGAAAACCACCCCTATTGATGCAACTAAGCATTATCAGTTGATCAGATTCGAAGATTGGTTGCACATCCCAAACCACAGGGCACCACCCCACCACAATTCTGCCTCCGTCCACTTGGTCCAGATTAGAGGTGCACTCCCACCCTCTCGGAAACAAGGTCATGATCCTCTCACTTACCTCCCTTCTAACTCTAGTCTCCAAACAAATTGCGAGCTGAACACCTTTCTCCTCCAAAATGTTCCGCAGGACTCTCTATTTGGCTGGTAGAGAAGCCCCACGGACATTCCACACCATCACCTTCATTTGGAACAGCTAGATTGCCCCCCCTTCCGGAGATGACAACAGACCCCAGCCTTCCTCTTCCCCTTCCGAAGGAGAAATGCTTATTTAGGTTACATAAAATATGTATATAACTTGCTATAACCCCCCGTTCTATCTCTGGAAGTTTGACTATGGATAGAAAGTCGTTGAGATGACTATGATCAACCCCTGGAGGGGAAGACTGAAATAGTACCAAGCCCCTAGAGGGGAAGGTCAAGAAAGGTCAAGCCCATGGACAGGAAGGTGATAACACCAAATTTTGTGACGTTTTTGCCCTTTATTCTGTTATCAAAACTACCCTTTTCTGCTATTTTTTTCTATTTTATTAGCATTTTCACAATAATTGGCCAAGCAACGCTCTTATTCCAATTTTTCCTATCTTCTACAGAGTTTTCCTCGTTTTTGTGCAATAAGGCCGATTCTGGCCCACAATAAGTCTAAGCCCGTCTCGACCTTCCTGACGCCCGATACAACCCAGTCCGACAGGGGCTGGGCGACACGAGAATGATCGGCGGAGAAGGGCGCTGCGCAAGGAGGACGTGTCGGCCAACATACCGTCTACCCGACAGGGAGCCAAAGCCGCATCGACGACCAAACTCGTCGGGCGACACAACCACCCACCGGCAGGCGTGCCGCCAGCCACGCGAGATGCTCAAGGAGGTCGTCAAGAAAGAGGTAATAAAGCTTAGGGACGCGGGGATCATTTACCCAATTAGCGACAGCAATTGGGTAAGCCCGATCCACGTAGTACCCAAGAAAGGCGGAATGAATGTGGTTAAGGGTGAAAAGGGTGACGAGGTGGCGGTAAGGACCATCACCGGTTGGCGAATGTGCATTGATTACCGAAAGCTAAATCAGGCTACAAAAAAGGATCATTTTCCGCTACCTTTTATTGACCAAGTTCTTGAAAGATTAGCGCATCACGATTATTTTTGTTTTCTTGATGGCTTTTTAGGATTTTACCAGGTACCCATTGTAAGGACCCTGACCTGCGTTTAGGGTTTACCCTGTTTGTTTTGCTTAACCTTAGTGGTTTGATGCTTGCTAATCACCCTAAGTGGTGATTAGGGTTTTGTTGAGCTTTGTTGAAGAGTTCGAGGGGCTACTTGCAAATAACCCAAGTTTAGGGTTTTGTGTGCAAGTTTGCCATCTTTTGAGATGTTTTCCCCTCTTTGCTTCCTCTAGGGTTGAGAGGAAGGCTTGGGCTAGTTGTTTGAGTCCTTTGGGCCTGAGTTGAGCTTGTTTGGGCCTTTAGGTGCCTTGTTTGGGCTTGCTTGAGCCTTGTGTCGCCCAGGTGCCTTGGTGTGTCGCCCAGTTGCTTGGTGTGTCGCCCAGTTGAGCTGCTTGTTGTGTCGCCCATGCTGCTTGGTCCAGCTCTGACCATGTTTGGTGGACACTTGGTGCCTATCTTGGACAAGTGCCTTATGGCTTGCATGAGAGGTGGCTTGAGTTGGTGGACATGTGTCCCTTGGGTGGACGACACATTGCATGGTTGTACCTTGGTTTCTCCTCCCCTTCTTCCTATATAGGTAGCTCTTCTCCTTGCCTTAGTCTCCTTTGGTCCTTTGGTCTCCCCTCCACCCTTGGTGCACGATATCCCTCTCCATCTTGCTTGTGTTGGTCGATACACTCCCTTGGAGCTGAAGTGGTGGCCGATACACCCTCCTGGAGCAGCTTGGTGGACGATAGCTTTGGACCCTGGAGTGCTTTAGAGCTTGGAGCTTAAGGCGGGTTGCATAGCTTCTAACCCTAACTCCTTTACCTCTTGCTTGATCTTATGCATGTTAGTGGACTAGCTTAGCTCCTTGATTTTGTACCTTGCTAGTGTACCCTGGTGGCCGATATCCCCCTTAGGGTTTAGGGTTTCCTTGAGCACCTTTGCTTTCTAGGGTTTGAAGTCTCTTGTGTTGGGGGTAGGTGATGACCTAGGGTTGGGCGATACCCCCCCCCTTCCTTGTGAGTGTGTTGGGCGACACACTTGCCCTTAAGTTGAACGATATGATGCTTTAGGGTTGGAGTTCCTTGAGTTGGAGGTCGATAGGTTGACCTAGATTGAGTGTTGGCCGACATGGTGACCATGTTGGGCGACATGGTGCTCTCTTTGGTGGCCGACATGGCACCTTGATAGGCGATAGAGTGAGCTAAGGTCTGGTTGGCCGATATGATGGGAGACATAGTGATGTCCCTTGTGTTTTGGTTAATGCTCTTGGTGTTGGGCAACACCCTTGCCCTCATGTTGCACGACATAGTAGGGCTCTTTGTTGGACGATAGGCTGATGTGCCTTGTGGCCGATAGGGTTAGTACCTTGGTGGACGATACCTCTCCCTTGTGTTGGCCGATATCCATGTAGGCCGATAGGTTTAGTAGCATGTTGGACGATACCCTTGCCCATGATGGGCGATAGAGTGAGCTTAGTGTGTTGGCCGATAAGCTTGGTGGGCGTCATGCCTTGTGCCCATGATTGGCCGATATGGTTGATGGCATGTTAGACGATAGGCTTTGTGCCCTAATGGCCGATACCATGATGGCCGATACCATGGTGGCCGATACCATGTTGGGCGACATGCCTTGGGCCATGATGGCCGATAGGGTTTGTGTGGTGGCCGATACCCATGTTGGGTGATAGGCTATAGATGAGGGTTGCGAGGCTATAGTGAGGGTATGAGTTTCTTTGGTGATGGTCCCTTATGTGATAGAAGTGGATGTTTATCCATTAACTAATAAAACGAGGGTGGTGTTTGCGATACCATCAATATGTAATATGTTGCCTTGCAAATAATAAGGATGCTAATGATAGTAATGTATCTAATGATAGCCCTCATGTAATAGATGCATGATGTGACCTGTTATGCTTAATTGTTAATGATAATGAGAATGATGATAACTACTCTAGTAGTTTGTTTAATGATCATAATGTTGGTAATAATGATGCTAAGTGACAGTTATGTTAAAGGATGCTTCATGATACAGATGACAACAGTTGATGGCATAGTAATGACCTTGTTATTAATAGTATTGGTTCTTATACTCAATCTGTTTCCTATATACCTTGATTGCTTGTATGATCTTGAGATTGAGGGTAAGCATCAGTATGGTTTGAATAATGATGTAATTGATACCCTTGATTACCAAATAATTGTAATACTGATGAGTAGATTATCTTGAATGATATTTCCTAAAAGTGAGCATATTCCGTATGTTGAATCTACAATTATGATGTACCCTAACCTTGTAGGTGATGTTTTAGCCATGAGAAGGCTATGAGATGTATGAGATGAATATCATTATTTGTTAATTATCCTATGAGGCTGTGTTGGTCCCATGATGATGATGTGGGCCTTAAGAGGCAGTGATAGTACATGATGAAGGATTGAGACCCCGTGGTATGTGATGATCCTTGAGATGGATCTGGATGGTTGGCAAGAGGCCAAGTGGTAACATGTGATGTTGGATCCTTAAGATGGATCAGGTTGATATGAATAGATCATAATATAATGTTCTTTACTTTCTGTTATATCTTTGCATGTTATACAACTTGGTTGAATCTTGCAATCCATCTAAAAGATACTAATTAATCACAGTGAAATACATCATGTAGTTTGCCCTGGCCATAGATCCATCATCGTCAGGACTTGGTGATGGTGAAACGGGTTTTCCTGCGGGTTAACCTGGAAGCACATATTGTTGAATATGTGTAGGTTGCTCCTAGCCTGAAAATGAGGAGGTAAGAGTGTAACTTCGGTTGCAGACTCATATATGTGTGTAGAAGCATGGTGAATAGGCCCATGGCTCAGGATATGTGATGTATGGAGCATGAATGCGTTCATGGCTCAGAGCACGGTGATCAGGCCCGTGGCTCAGTTTTACTAGCGCCGTGACCTGTACCAAGGCGGGCTAGAGAATGGGTAGCCTATGGAGCTAACCCTGCGGCTTAGACCACTTCAGCATGTGACTGCGGTCCTGCTTGTGTTGTACTCATGTACTGACCATGAGGTGGGAGGTCGTGGAGTCCGGCTCTTCCATTGACCTGGTATGGCACCGGCTTGGGTTTCGTAACCGAAGGTTGGACTTGAACGGTACGGTTCAAATCCTCAGGGCATAATAAAACGTAATACAACCGTTTAGTATTTACTAATCAAATCAAACACGAAACATTGGTTGAGGCCTTGTTTGGGTAATATTCCGTTATACCTTGGAGGTTATGTGGTAATCTACCTTATCTTGATAATCAGGTTATGTGACATTATATTCTGTTCTAATAATCCTGTTACATGTTGATATATCTCATCTTGATAGTCATATTACTTTGAAAGACATCTGGTTTTACGCTTTAGTACAGCTGGTATGCTTGCCGGTAAGAATGATCTTGCTATATATATATAACTGCTTCTGATATATCTGCTCATGTTATAATTGCTGTTATGGTTTATCTTGCTGAGGTTCTATAGTTGCGGTGGGGAGTTATGTTTCCCGCTGGGACAATTGTTCAATTGTCTCACTCCGCTGGTTTACACCCTTTTTAGGTGGTCGAGGTAGACGTGGTCGTGGTTGTGGTGTTGCGGACGAGCAGCTTGAGGAGCAGTAGAAGGCAAGCGATGGACATGCTGCTGTTTTGGATGTTTTGTAGTAGAGTCTAGAGTCATCCCTGTACTCTCAGGTCCTTGGCAGTGTTTTGATGATGTTTCATGAAGATCGTTCGATGATGTCGGTATATCCTGCTGTTGGCCGGATGTGGGCCTTTATATATATATGAACAGGTGGTGAACTCATGTGATGGATGGACAGCTGTTCCTGAGCTGTGGATACGTGTCAGATCTTGTGTATGTACATATTTATATGACATGTTTCTGTGCAGGATGAGGACTGGAAAGTAATAGTTTCACAGTTTATCAGTTTTCCGCAATCGGTTTTAATTAACCCGTGTTTTTGATAATCTGTGGTTATGGTGTTTTCCGCACATTTTCGCGTAACACCTCGTTATCGGTGTGATAATGGGATGTGTTGCCACAAGTTTGGTATCAGAGCCTTAGGTTCGCTGAGTCTACAGGGATCTAGGACTAGGGTGAGTCTGTTCTTATGAGTTTCCAGGATATCTTACAAAAATCTTCTGCCTTCAGCAGAAGAAAAGCCAAGATGTCTGGAAACCACGAAGAACATGCTCCTGAGCATAGTGATGCTGCATCGGTTGATGGAGCAGATGGACGGGCACATGAAGATCGGGTGCCTGAGGTCCCCCAACCAGACCCAGCCATACTTGAACACCCTGCCTACCAACAGCTTATGGGGCAGTTAATGGCTACGATGAATCTCATGGTTGAGCGATTACCAGTGCCTCCTCCGCGAGCACAGGTTCCCCATGGAGAAGCATCGGGTATTGGGAAGACCGTTGAGCGGCTTCGCCGAGTCGAAGCTTCGGATTATGCTGGAACGGCTGATCCAGCGGATGCAGATCTGTGGCTGACGAGTCTTGAAAAGGCTTTCCGGATCCTCGACATCCCCGAAGCAGACAAAGTAAAGCATGCTGGCTACCTTTTGAAGGGTAGTGCTGGTCACTGGTGGACCATCGAGGAGGAGAAGCGGCCTGGTGAGGTGATCTGTTGGGAAGTGTTTCGGCGCGAGTTCGTCACCAGATACTTTCCGAAGACGTACCTGGATGAGAAGATCAGTCAGTTTGAGAAGTTGCGGCAAGGAACGATGAACATCACCGAGTATGAAGCTAAGTTTATGGATCTGTTGAGGTTCTGTCCTCACATGGCAGCGACAGATGATGAACAGATCAGACGTTTCGAGAAGGGTTTGAGTGCTGAGTTGACAACCCCTGTGTCTGCGCTAGAAAACCGAGAGCGGTTTGCTACGTTTGTGGAATCAGTTCGACGGATCGAGAGGTCAGTAAGGGAGAAAAGAGAGTCGGTGTCTCTTAAAAGACTTGCTCAGTTTCAAGGCCGAAGGTTTGGTGGCTTCAAGAAACCCAGGTTTTCAGCACCGTCAGTGATGAGAAGTGCTGGTGTACCATCTCAGTGGTCTCCGAGTAAGGGAAAAGGTTATGTTTCTTCACCATCTAAGGTGCACAGTTCAGCTTCGGTGGCAGTGACAGGGCCATCTAGGCCACGAGTTGACAATAGAGCATGTCATCTCTGTGGACAAGTCGGGCATTGGAAGTTCAATTGCCCGAATAGAGATGTTGAAGTGACGCAGCAACTGAGGCAGAGTTTCCAGAAGTCTGAGAGACCACAACCCAGTGGTAGCAGAGGACGAGGACGCGGTCAAGCGTCTCAAGCTGAATCGTCTGCTTAAGGGAGAAGAGGTCGTGGACAGCAAGCAACGACTCAATTCTATGCCATGAATCAGCCAGAGGCGATAGTCAACCCGCGAGTGGTGACAGGTCAGATGGAGTTATTTCATTCTGATATGTCTTCTTCTTGCTTTATATCTGTTCTGGTTGACCTGGGTGCTACACACTCTTTTATCGCCTATAGTATGCTTGAAAACTGTCATCTACCTGTTAGTTGTAAGAAGGATAGCTTGTTGTTAGAAACCCCTCTTGATGGTTCCTCTTTGCTTCGAGAAGAGTGCCCATCTTGTGTTTTGTCTTTTTCGGGACACAACATTCAGGTGGATCTCATACCACTTGATATGCATGGATTTGATGTTATCCTTGGGATGGATACCTTAGAGAAGTATAAGGTTGTCTTGGACTGTGGTTCCAAGCAGGCGGTGTTTGCTGTTGCTGGAGAAAAGTGGATCTTCCAGGGAGATAGGAAGATTCTTCCGACGTGTCTGGTGTCAGCTATGGTGGCAGATAGGTTGTTGCGACAAGGATGTGAGGCGTTCTTAGCTCACGTTGTGGATACCGTTGTGGATACCAAGGCGAAATGCCTTAACCTTGAAGAAGTGTCTGTGGTCCGAGAGTTTGTAGATGTGTTTCCCGAGGAGTTTCCTGGTGTTCCTCCACCCCGAGAGGTCGATTTTGAGATCAATCTGGTTCCAGGAACGCAGCCGATTGCACAGACACCTTATAGGATGGCTCCAGCAGAGATGGTAGAGTTGAAGAAGCAGTTACAAGAGTTGTTGGAGAAAGGTTTCATCAGACCGAGCACGTCACCTTGGGGTGCTCCCGTGTTGTTCGTTAAGAAGAAGGATGGTTCGATGCGGTTGTGTATAGACTACCGACAGTTGAACAAGGTCACGATCAAGAATAAGTACCCGTTGCCGAGGATAGAGGACCTGTTCGATCAGTTGCGTTGTGCTACAGTGTTTTCGAAGATCGATCTACGGTCTGGATATCATCAGTTAAGGATAAAGGCGGATGACATACCAAAGTCAGCTTTTAGGACGAGGTATGGTCATTTTGAGTTTGTGGTTATGCCGTTTGGATTAACCAATGCACTTGCTGCTTTCATGGACCTGATGAACAGAGTGTTTCGTCCGTTCTTAGATCAGTTTGTTGTAGTTTTTATAGACGACATCTTGATCTATAGTCAGAACCGGCTAGAGCATGAGCAACATCTTTGTCAAGCGTTGACTCTCCTTCGTCAACATCAGTTGTATGCTAAGTTTAGTAAGTGTGAGTTCTGGTTGGATGAAGTGACTTTCTTAGGTCATGTGATATCTGCTGAAGGAGTCAAAGTAGATCCGAAGAAAGTGGAATCCGTTGCGGATTGGGAACAGCCGAAGACGCCGACGGAAGTTCGTAGTTTCCTTGGTCTAGCAGGATACTACCGGAGGTTTATCAAGGACTTCAGTTCAATAGATCTACCGATGACGAGGTTGACCAGGAAGGATGCACCTTTTGTTTGGGATGATCGATGTCAGCAAGCTTTCCAAAGTTTGAAGGAAAAGCTAACCAGTGCTCCAGTGTTGATCTTGCCAGAATCTGGAAAAGGCTATGTTGTTTTCTGTGATGCATCCAAGAAAGGTTTGGGTTGTGTGCTGATGCAGGAAGATCATGTGGTTTCTTTTGCTTCGCGACAGCTTAAGAAACACGAGGAGAACTATCCGACCCATGACTTGGAGCTGGTAGCAGTGGTTCATGCGTTAAATATTTGGAGACACTATCTTTATGGGGAAGTGCGTCAGATCTTTACAGATCACAAGAATCTGAAGTACATCTTCTCACAGCAAGAATTGAACATGCGACAGCGTCGGTGGATGGAGTTGATCAATGATTATGATTGCACTATCGAGTATCATCCTGGTAAGGCGAATGTGGTAGCAGACGCGCTTAGCAGAAAGTCTTCTACTCCCAAGAAGGCACAAATGAGTTCTTTGGTATGCCATAGGCGGGAAATGTTAGTCTCCTTACGGCAGATGAACGTACAGATGGAGGTTTCCTCGTTAGCTGGACTTTTAGCACAGATGCAAATCAAGACCACGTTGAGATAGCAGATCAAGGATGCACAGCAAACGGATGATACAGTACAGCTAATCAGATCAGAGTTTGGCAGCGAAAAGTGTGATGGGTTCCATGAGTCCGAGGATGGAGTGGTTTGCTATCATAATAGGATGGTGGTTCCAGATGTTGATAATCTGAGGAAGTTGGTGCTCGAGGAAGCACACACGTTGATGTATGCTATGCATCCAGGCGTCACCAAAATGTATCATAGTCTGAAGGACTTGTATTGGTGGCCCGACCTGAAGAAAGACGTAGCTGAGTTTGTGGCAAGGTGTGCGGTATGTCAGCAAGTAAAGGCTGAGCATTAAAAGCCGGCAGGTACGTTGCAACCTTTGCCTATACCACAGTGGAAATGGGATCATATAACTATGGATTTCGTAGTTAGTCTACCCAGGACAACTAGGAATCATAATTCCATTTGGGTGATAGTGGACCGATTGACGAAGTCTGCCCATTTCTTACCTGTGAAGACCACGTATACAGCTGAAAAGCTCGCTCGAGTATATGTGGATGAGATAGTTCGTTTGCATGGTGTGCCAGCAACGATAGTTTCTGATAGAGGTCCTCAGTTTACAAGTCATTTTTGGGAACAGTTGCATAGGGCGATGAAAACGCAGTTGAAGTTCAGTACCGCTTTTCACCCGCAGACAGATGGACAGTCTGAGAGGACTATTCAGACTTTGGAGGATCTTCTTCATGCTTGTGTTTTGCAGTTCCTAGGTAGTTGGGACGTACATCTCAGTTTGATAGAGTTTGCCTACAACAATAGCTATCAGCAGAGCATTGACATGGCTCCCTATGAGGCTTTGTATGGGAGGAAGTGCAGATCTCCTTTGTGTTGGTATGAATCAGGTGAATATCAGCTTTTGGGTCCTGAGTTAGTACAACAAACGACAGAAAAGATCAAGGTGATACAACAACAGTTGAAAGCGGCACAAGACAGGCAGAAGTCTTATGCAGACAATCGTCGACGACCTTTGGAGTTCCAGGTGGGAGACAAGGTGTACCTTAAAGTCTCTCCGTGGAAGGGTGTGCTGAGGTTTGGACGGAAAGGTAAGTTAGCTCCCAGATATATGGGGCCTTACTCAGTCATAGCACGTGTTGGCAAGGTGGCTTACGAGTTAGAGTTGCCCCCAGAGTTGCACAAGTTACATCCAGTATTCCATGTCAGTATGCTGAAGAAAAGTCATCCGGATACACAAACAGTGATACGACCAGTTGAAGTTGAGCTTGACAAAGATGTGACTTATGAAGAGGGTCCTATGATGATCCTTGACAGAAGAGTCAAGAAGCTGAAGAGAAAGGATCTGGTTCTTTTGAAGGTCCTTTGGCATCACCGTGGCGTTGAGGAAGCCACGTGGGAGCTTGAGGAAGAGATGAGGAGGAAGTATCCCTCGCTTTTCTCTTCGGATTTCGGGGACGAAATCCTTTTGTAGAGGTTTATGGCTGTAAGGACCCTGACCTGCGTTTAGGGTTTACCCTGTTTGTTTTGCTTAACCTTAGTGGTTTGATGCTTGCTAATCACCCTAAGTGGTGATTAGGGTTTTGTTGAGCTTTGTTGAAGAGTTCGAGGGGCTACTTGCAAATAACCCAAGTTTAGGGTTTTGTGTGCAAGTTTGCCATCTTTTGAGATGTTTTCCCCTCTTTGCTTCCTCTAGGGTTGAGAGGAAGGCTTGGGCTTGTTGTTTGAGTCCTTTGGGCCTGAGTTGAGCTTGTTTGGGCCTTGAGGTGCCTTGTTTGGGCTTGCTTGAGCCTTGTGTCGCCCAGGTGCCTTGGTGTGTCGCCCAGTTGCTTGGTGTGTCGCCCAGTTGCTTGGTGTTTCGCCCAGTTGAGCTGCTTGTTGTGTTGCCCATGCTGCTTGGTCCAGCTCTGACCATGTTTGGTGGACACTTGGTGCCTATCTTGGACAAGTGCCTTATGGCTTGCATGAGAGGTGGCTTGAGTTGGTGGACATGTGTCCCTTGGGTGGACGACACATTGCATGGTTGTACCTTGGTTTCTCCTCCCCTTCTTCCTATATAGGTAGCTCTTCTCCTTGCCTTAGTCTCCTTTGGTCCTTTGGTCTCCCCTCCACCCTTGGTGCACGATATCCCTCTCCATCTTGCTTGTGTTGGTCGATACACTCCCTTGGAGCTGAAGTGGTGGCCGATACACCCTCCTGGAGCAGCTTGGTGGACGATAGCTTTGGACCCTGGAGTGCTTTAGAGCTTGGAGCTTAAGGCGGGTTGCATAGCTTCTAACCCTAACTCCTTTACCTCTTGCTTGATCTTATGCATGTTAGTGGACTAGCTTAGCTCCTTGATTTTGTACCTTGCTAGTGTACCCTAGTGGCCGATATCCCCCTTAGGGTTTAGGGTTTCCTTGAGCACCTTTGCTTTCTAGGGTTTGAAGTCTCTTGTGTTGGGGGTAGGTGATGACCTAGGGTTGGGCGATACCCCTCCTTCCTTGTGAGTGTGTTGGGCGACACACTTGCCCTTAAGTTGAACGATATGATGCTTTAGGGTTGGAGTTCCTTGAGTTGGAGGTCGATAGGTTGACCTAGATTGAGTGTTGGCCGACATGGTGACCATGTTGGGCGACATGGTGCTCTCTTTGGTGGCCGACATGGCACCTTGATGGGCGATAGAGTGAGCTAAGGTCTGGTTGGCCGATATGATGGGAGACATAGTGATGTCCCTTGTGTTTTGGTTAATGCTCTTGGTGTTGGGCAACACCCTTGCCCTCATGTTGCATGACATAGTAGGGCTCTTTGTTGGACGATAGGCTGATGTGCCTTGTGGCCGATAGGGTTAGTACCTTGGTGGACGATACCTCTCCCTTGTGTTGGCCGATATCCATGTAGGCTGATAGGGTTAGTAGCATGTTGGACGATACCCTTGCCCATGATGGGCGATAGAGTGAGCTTAGTGTGTTGGCCGATAAGCTTGGTGGGCGTCATGCCTTGTGCCCATGATTGGCCGATATGGTTGATGGCATGTTAGACGATAGGCTTTGTGCCCTAATGGCCGATACCATGATGGCCGATACCATGGTGGCCGATACCATGTTGGGCGACATGCCTTGGGCCATGATGGCCGATAGGGTTTGTGTGGTGGCCGATACCCATGTTGGGTGATAGGCTATAGATGAGGGTTGTGAGGCTATAGTGAGGGTATGAGTTTCTTTGGTGATGGTCCCTTATGTGATAGAAGTGGATGTTTATCCATTAACTAATAAAACGAGGGTGGTGTTTGCGATACCATCAATATGTAATATGTTGCCTTGCAAATAATAAGGATGCTAATGATAGTAATGTATCTAATGATAGCCCTCATGTAATAGATGCATGATGTGACCTGTTATGCTTAATTGTTAATGATAATGAGAATGATGATAACTACTCTAGTAGTTTGTTTAATGATCATAATGTTGGTAATAATGATGCTAAGTGACAGTTATGTTAAAGGATGCTTCATGATACATATGACAACAGTTGATGGCATAGTAATGACCTTGTTATTAATAGTATTGGTTCTTATACTCAATCTGTTTCCTATATACCTTGATTGCTTGTATGATCTTGAGATTAAGGGTAAGCATCAATATGGTTTGAATAATGATGTAATTGATACCCTTGATTACCAAATAATTGTAATACTGATGAGTAGATTATCTTGAATGATATTTCCTAAACGTGAGCATATTCCGTATGTTGAATCTACAATTATGATGTACCCTAACCTTGCAGGTGATGTTTTAGCTATGAGAAGGCTATGAGATGTATGAGATGAATATCATTATTTGTTAATTATCCTATGAGGCTGTGTTGGTCCCATGATGATGATGTGGGCCTTAAGAGGCAGTGACAGTACATGATGAAGGATTGAGACCCCGTGGTATGTGATGATCCTTGAGATGGATCTGGATGGTTGGCAAGAGGCCAAGTGGTAACATGTGATGTTGGATCCTTAAGATGGATCAGGTTGATATGAATAGATCATAATATAATGTTCTTTACTTTCTGTTATATCTTTGCATGTTATACAACTTGGTTGAATCTTGCAATCCATCTAAAAGATACTAATTAATCACAGTGAAATACATCATGTAGTTTTCCCTGGCCATAGATCCATCATCGTCAGGACTTGGTGATGGTGAAACGGGTTTTCCTGCGGGTTAACCTGGAAGCGCATATTGTTGAATATGTGTAGGTTGCTCCTAGCCTGAAAATGAGGAGGTAAGAGTGTAACTTCGGTTGCAGACTCAGATATGTGTGTAGAAGCATGGTGAACAGGCCCATGGATCAGGATATGTGATGTATGGAGCATGAATGCGTTCATGGCTCAGAGCACGGTGATCAGGCCCGTGGCTCAGTTTTACTAGCGCCGTGACCTGTACCAAGGCGGGCTAGAGAATGGGTAGCCTATGGAGCTAACCCTGTGGCTTAGACCACTTCATCATGTGACTGCGGTCCTACTTGTGTTGTACTCATGTACTGACCATGAGGTGGGAGGTCGTGGAGTCCGGCTCTTCCATTGACCTGGTATGGCACCGGCTTGGGTTTCGTAACCGAAGGTTGGACTTGAACGGTACGGTTCAAATCCTCAGGGCATAATAAAACGTAATACAGCCGTTTAGTATTTACTGATCAAATCAAACACGAAACATTGGTTGAGGCCTTGTTTGGGTAATATTCCGTTATACCTTGCAGGTTATGTGGTAATCTACCTTATCTTGATAATCAGGTTATGTGACATTATATTCTGTTCTAATAATCCTGTTACATGTTGATATATCTCATCTTGATAGTCATATTCCTTTGAAAGACATCTGGTTTTACGCTTTAGTATAGCTGGTATGCTTGCCGGTAAGAATGATCTTGCTATATATATAACTGCTTCTGATAAATCTGCTCATGTTATAATTGCTGTTATGGTTTATCTTGTTGAGGTTCTATAGTTGCGGTGGGGAGTTATGTTTCCCTCTGGGACAATTGTTCAATTGTCTCACTCCGCTGGTTTACACCCTTTTTAGGTGGTCGAGGTAGACATGGTCGTGGTTGTGGTGTTGCGGATGAGCAACTTGAGGAGCAGTAGAAGGCAAGCGATGGACATGCTGCTGTTTTGGATGTTTTGTAGTAGAGTCTAGAGTCATCCCTGTACTCTCAGGTCCTTGGTAGTGTTTTGATGATGTTTCACGAAGATCGTTCGATGATGTCGGTATATCCTGCTGTTGGCCGAATGTGGGCCTTTATATATATATGAACAGGTGGTGAACTCATGTGATGGATGGACAGCTGTTCCTGAGCTGTGGATACGTGTCAGATCTTGTGTATGTACATATTTATATGACATGTTTCTGTGCAGGATGAGGACTGGAAAGTAATAGTTTTACAGTTTATCAGTTTTTCGCAATCGGTTTTAATTAACCTGTGTTTTTGATAATCTGTGGTTATGGTGTTTTCTGCACGTTTTCGCGTAACACCTCATTATCGGTGTGATAATGGGATGTGTTTCCACACCCATCTTACCCGACGACCAGGAGAAAACGACGTTCACCTGCCTTTACGACACTTATGCCTTTAGAAAGATGCCCTTCGGACTCTACAACGCCCCCGCCACCTTTCAAAGATGCATGATATCAATGTTCTCAGATTTTCTAGAAGACATCGTGGAAGTTTTCATGGACGATTTCTCCGTCTATGGAAAGGACTTCGATAGCTATCTGAAGAATCTTTCGTTAGTACTTCAAAGATGCGAGGAAAACAGCCTGGTCCTGAATTGGGAAAAATGTCATTTCATGGTGCGGGAGGGCATCGTTCTAGGGCATAAGATCTCAAGGCATGGGATCGAGGTGGATACCAGCAAAGTCGAAGCTATATCTAAGCTTCCTCCACCAAAATCCGTCACGGGGATAAGAAGCTTCCTCGGGCACGCCGGATATTACCGAAGATTTATCAAGGACTTCTCAAAGATTTCCAAACCATTGTCCAATCTTCTGGTAAAAGATGCTGAATTTGTTTTCTCTAACGATTGTCTCAGTGGTTTTCAGGCCCTGAAAAATGCTTTAGTATCACCACCTATCCTTCAAGCGCCAGATTGGGGTTTACCCTTTGAGCTAATGTGCGACTCTAGCGACTACGCAGTTGGAGCAGTCCTGGGGCAAAAGAAAGATAAAAAGCACCATGTGATTTGCTATGCTAGTCACACGTTGGACGAAGCACAGGTAAACTACACAACCACCGAGAAGGAGATGCTCGCGATCGTCTTCGTGTTTGACAAATTCAGGTCGTATCTCGTCGGATCCAAGGTCAACAACCACTGGACGCTCTTAACGGTGTACACCCAACAACGAGCAGGGATTTTCTACAACAACTCAGACAGCAACAAAGACCATCCAGTGCCTTGTACATCGACAACGCTGACATCTCTCGAACGATTAGTACGGAAGTACTATATCGATATAGCAGCACTGATACAACCATTCCTGGGAATGCAAGCAAGAAGCTGGCATGAACTCTAGTTCTGCCACCGCAGCCCGCAGCAAATTCAACTATCCAACGACTGCGGCATCTTCGTCCTGGAATGGATGGCAAACGAGGCAACGCCTGATCAACTCCTCCACATCGACTATCACAACAAAAGAGGAGAATATGTGTGGGAGCTCTTATCTAGCCCAGGCGCGCTGATCATCTAACCCTCACTGATTAACATTTCCTTACCTCATCTACTTCACAACTCTGGGACAGAGTGTGGAGTAAGTTTGGGGGGGGGTACCATGTACCAGTGAGGGAGGTACAAAACTTTTCTCCTTTGATCCCCTCGTCCTATCCATTTCAATTAGTGTACATATAACTTTTTTTTTAGTGTACATATAACATATAACCCTTTTTGTGTACATATAACTTCTTAAACAACCTTTTTCCTTCTTGCTAAAAGTCTTGAAAACTTTGAACATTTTTGCCTATGATTCCCTATACTTATATATGTATAAAGTTGCTATAATAATAATAAAACCTGTTGTGACTTCTTGCAAAGTTTGCTTTCTGTATTTTTAATGAGTTACAAGTTCTGTCATATCTTTCTGATATTGCTGTCTCAAACAAATAAAAGATTGTGCCTTGCCATCCAAAAATTTTCGAAAAATAATAATCTCGCAAACGGCTAAGAGACGAGTATGGAGAAGGAAAAAGCTGCCCAAACAGCAGATATCTCTTTTGTTTTCCCTTACCCAGCAAAAATCCCAAAAAGAGAAAGAAGCCTTATGAGCGCGAATAAAAGTATGAGAGTTGTGCCCAATAAAAAGAAAAGAAAAAAAAATATATACACACTTGTTTTCCAAAAAGTACCCATCTTTAGGCATGGTAGATCCGGGGCAGTGGTACGTAGGATGTGAAATCACTGCTCTAAAGCCAACTGGCTTGGACTGCAGGGACCACTTGCCCGTTAATGGACCCTTACCAGGATGGACTGATGGGAAACAAGAAGAAAAACCCAAAAGGCCTTAGCCTACCCTATACACAACTTTCTGCCCCTAAAATAAAGCTGTTTGGTGTGGAAGCTAACTTCGGAATCATACACCAAAGTCTCGCTGAAGCTGTGGAGAAGAAAAATTTTACTTAAATAATAAGGCAAGTAGGGCAAGGTCTTTTGTTCGCATTAAGACAGCATTACCTCCAAGACACCGTAAATCTTGTGCTACCCTTTAGCCTTAAAGTTTTGTTGTGCAAGAAGAAGCAACGCAAAGTTTAGTTTAAATATTGATTGAGGACAATCAAAAAGCTAAGTTTGGGGGAGTTGATAACACCAAATTTTGTGACGTTTTTGCCCTTTATTCTGTTATCAAAACTACCCTTTTCTTCTATTTTTTTCTATTTTATTAGCATTTTCGCAATAATTGGCCAAGCAACGCTCTTATTCCAATTTTTCCTATCTTCTACAGAGTTTTCCTCATTTTTGTGCAATAAGGCCGATTCCGGCCCACAATAAGTCTAAGCCCGTCTCGACCTTCCTGACACACGATACAACCCAGTCCGATAGGGGCTGGGCGACACGAGAATGATCGGCGGAGAAGGGCGTTGCACAAGGAGGATGTGTCGGCCGACATACCGTCTACCCGACAGGGAGCCAAAGCCGCATCGATGACCAAACTCGTCGGGCGACACAACCACCCACCGGCAGGCGTGCTGCCAGCCACGTGACCAATAGCCAGCGCCTCGCGCCGAAGACATACCTGTATCGGCCGTCCACATCCATCGACCGGCGTATAAGGGAGCTACGTGGCGTTTCTAGCACCATAACTCCTTCAACCGTCGGTATAAATAGCAGCTACAGGAAGCCGAAAAGAAAAGTCGGATAGGTCGGACTAGTCGGAGGGTTGGAGAATTCGGACAAGACAGTTCGAGAGCCACCTTCGAAGGTAGCTGTGAGAGCAAGAGTATCACGCCCCAGTGCTTGTGCCGGGCGACACTAGGTGAGCTTTCCCTCATCCCGAGAGGGAAGGGATGGTTCACTTAGTGTTGTCCCGGGCAACACTACGGGCCGATATCGGCCAGCGAAGATGAGCGACACGAGTGCCTGATAGTAGACTCGTAGCTCTTTGCCCGACATGATATCGAACCCGATACGCTCCGCCCGTCATGCGTGCTGCCTGAGAGGGTGTGCCGCCCGACATGTGTGTATCGGTCAGGGTCCTTGAGCGATACAGTCAGTCGTCCGTCGGCGCTGCCCGAGAGGGGGTGCCGCCCGACACTGCTGTATCGGGCTCGGCTCCTGACCGGTATCGGGCAGGAGAGCTACAGTAGTCTGTCGTTCTTCTACATCAAGAAGGCGACATCTATCTTTAATTCTGTTATTTAAATTCTTAGCTTATGCATTGTATTAAG
Source organism: Alisma plantago-aquatica (assembly GCA_963693085.1). Taxonomy (NCBI): domain Eukaryota; kingdom Viridiplantae; phylum Streptophyta; class Magnoliopsida; order Alismatales; family Alismataceae; genus Alisma; species Alisma plantago-aquatica. The sequence continues at coordinate 920,263,294 of OY856409.1, forward strand.
ACCCTTATTGCTTATGGAAATAGAAATGCTTAATTGCTATTTGTTTAATGCTTGGTGCCTTATGATTGGGTAACTGCTGTGTTGGATATCCGAACTCTAGCTTGCATGTTTTGGATCGCGTTTCTCTTAGCTACCGAATCGTCTTTCCCGTCGCAACTACTTCGAGAGTTGGGTTGTGGCTCTAGTGTTTGGTCCGGTTCTGGAGTACGAGAGTGCCCAGAACGGAGTTGTTTTAGTATCATTCCACTCTAACTTGAGTCCAGCAACCTCGAGAGGGGTGTTGAAGCTCGGTTAGAGGCACCCGCTCTGAGAGGAGGGGTGCAGGGTGTTACTGCTACCACTTGTCTTACTAAAGTCCTATCCCTTGCATTACGCCTTAAACTGCAGTTTATCTTTCTACTTTCTGTTGCATGAAAATTCCTAAAAACTGCTAAATGACAAAATCTTAATCTTTCTTGTAACTCCAGTTGGAGATAGTTTTCTTTGATTTAATCGTGACAGCTTGTTGTTCCCCTTCGGGGAACTTTAATATCTCTTTATACCCACAGGAGTGTAGAGTGTCGATTCAGAGTCGTCAACACGACCCACCTTGTCCCTGTGTTCGACCCCGTATGACTACTTCGACCCCGTAAACAAAGTTGCGGGGGCCTAGAAGGATTCGGGTTATAAATGTGAAGGATCGACTACCTCAAATACGCCTCCAATTTTTTGGACGCGCGATTTAGGCCGGTCAGAAGGCCAACATGACACCAATCCCCAAAGAAGGAAGGTGGCATGAGTTTGCAGTGTAGATGACCAAGCCCTAGATAGTGAAGGTCAAAAAAGGTCAAGCCCCAAATTGGGAAGGTCGGTGAGGCACCAATCCATAGAGGGGAAGGTGGCCCAAGTCCAATGTAGCCATAAAACCCTATGAGAGGGTATCCCAGAGTTTGAGAAAACCAGTGTTGATAAGTTAGAACAAAATAATTCATAAAGATGAAAATATGATTCTTTTAGGGTTGGTATCCCAATCTGGGGTGGGTCAACCAAAGAGTGGGAAAAGGACCTACAGGGGAGGCAAAAACTTAGACCTTGGGTCAGGTTGTGCCAAGAGAGCTTAACTTCCTCTTGTGAGCCAAGAAGGCACCCAAGGTTAGGACCTTCCCTAGAAGGGTGAGATGATAAATTGTTTTAAAAATTGAGAAAATCCTAAATGTCACCTAAAGTGTAAGGAACTAAGAATATAAAATATGAAAGTGCATATATTGAGTATGATCCTTTGAACCCAAGTTTGTCATCTCGAAGGAACATGAGGAAAAGTCACTATGGAAGTGGGTGATAGTATGAGACCAAGTTCGGAATTGAAAGTCTCCATGAGCCTAATGAGGGGTCCTAAAATGGATAATGAGTATCATAAGAGATGGAGGAAATTAGGTTTAAAAAATTACATTTGAAAATAATTTTCTTAAAAATGGTTAAAGCTGTGACACTTCAACAAAACCCTTGGGAAGGGTAGATCCCTAAGTCAACCCTAAGGTCAACTAGGGAGTACTAAAGGTACATGGGACCGACAGGAGTGGATTGTTCCTTGAATGCACAAGACCATCTGGTCGGGTGGTAGCAACTCTGTTTGCTCGAGGCCAATGTCTCATGAGATTGGCCACCTTCATGATGTTTATGTGGCCAATGGATGAGTGTGAGAAGCACTCTCTAGATGTGTAAGGTTGAGATCTCTTCAAAAGCATGTGTACCCCTAGAGACCAAGAGGAAGTGACTAAGACTCATAATACATGATGTGTAAATGTAAATGGTACTAAGAAGTTATGTAATAATGAAATATTAAGAGGAATTGTGCAAAAAATCAAGAATGAGAAAGGCACTTGACTTCATTAAATATAATAATGATGTGAAATTAAAAAGTATGTATGGTTCAGAGACATGATGAGGGTGATTCAACCTAAAATGTGAAATTTTAGGATAATGTGTGTATACACCAACTTTGCTCTTGGAATGGGATAAACTATATTTTCTGTCTACAATCAAACACTTATTTCATCCCATTATGAGGAGAAAGATTTGGTAGACACAAGTTGTGCTTAATATATATATATATGATAATTAATATCACAAGTTGAACATAATGAAATGATCTAGGGTTGGAGGTGTTACCTCACCCTTACTTCAGACTAAATGAATGATAGTTTGAGAACCTAAGTGAAAAGGGTAATCACAGATGGAAAATAAGAATTCAAGTGAAAATGAAATGGCTAAGTGATAATGTTATAAAATGAATGGGAATTTGGAAATATTCTGAATTGAATTCGGGCATCAAACTTAGTCATAATATGACAAATTTAGAAAAATGCTAAATAGGGTTTATAACCCTATGGTTTGAAATTAAGTTGAGTTATCATTCACATTAAGCTTACTGGGTGAGAATTTTGGGGACAAAATCCCTTTTAAGGATGAGTGAATGTAATATCCTCAATTTTGGTAATATTGAACTATATAAATATAATGCATGAATTGATAATTAAAATCCCCAATGATATTATTAGTGGAATAACAATATCCTTACAATAAAAGTAAAAGAAATAAAAGGAATTTCGTGTGTTCTATGGTTTGTAATAATCCATTAATACTTTTAGGCAAAGGAAAGAGTGGAAAATCCAACAATAAAGAGATTTCTAAAAGTAATGGGAGATTGATAATTTAAATATATAATTAAGTGGAATACTCTATAAAAGAGTGTTTTTGTGCATAAATAAAAGATAATGACTTTATGATTTGTTATAAAATGAAATTGTGGAACAATAGACAAGTTTCCAAAATATTCAAAAATAATTTGTAAATTATATAATTAACGAAAACAATTAGCTAATCATGTCTTGCAATATAAGTTTTATGTATCAAATAAGGATAATTCGGTTTGGTTTTTGGAACACATAAATATGATAAAGAAACTAAGATAATTCTATAATTTGATAAAAAATGACTCTCCATGTAATAATGGTAATTATTTTAAGGAAATACATAAAGGGCAAGTTTCACTTGCAAAAGTTATCCCAATAAATCCGAAAAAATAATATAAGTTTATAAAGATATTAGTAAGTTTTATCCCAAGTTTCATAGAGAAAGGATGCTCCTAGTAGCCAATAGAAATTTGGGAAGGTAGATGGACTTGCTTCAGTAATTAAACGTTGTTTACCTTTTTTTTGAAGAAAAAGAAAATGGTATTTAAATGTATGTTTTTGACAACAAATTTGGTGCAATATAATATGATAGGAATATAAAGAGAGTATCTAATTTTTGGAACCATCAAAGTAAAGAGAGAGAGATGTGAATCACTTAATTTCCACAAACAAGGTTTACAAAGGGTTCCCTGGGATACCAAATAGGAAATAAGTATTTCGTGCTCATGATAAATGTCCAAGATAATTTTAATATGATAGATAATAGTAATATATAATTATGGAAAAAAATATAGAGGAAGATAAGATATCTTGTACCCTTGGTGATTTTTTTTGTAATTATCTTTTTTTTGCTTTAGAAACCAAGTTTTAGATATATAGGGGAATAAATAAGGGAATAATGAATGAGTTTTCTTTTTCCTAATGAAAGATAATCTTTAATGTACTGAATGTGGTGTCTTTCAACAAAAATAATAGTGCGAATAGATTTTTCCAAGATAATGGAATGAGGGGAGGTTTTCTTTATGTGAATTTTGGATATATAAAGTAAAATATATGAGATTGTTATTATAAGGACCTGAGGGATGAATATAGTTAATACTTTCATAGTAGGATGCCTTGTGAATTGTATAAGGAAACTTTTTTATAACTAGACCCACTGATATCCAACCCTTGTACTATATAATAAGTGGTATAAATAGAAGATGTACTATCCCAATTCCCTCCTTCCCTGATGTGCATCCTTCCACATTAGTGTTGTTTCATATCTCTTTCTCCCCTCATTATGGCAATGCTCTTCGTCATCTATGACAGTATTATTGTATCTCATAACATGGGGTTTGCCATAATGACATAGAAGTCCATGATCTTCTGAAGTACTTTGCTTGTCATCCCTTTCCTTCCGAGTCTCCAGGGAAGGAGTTGCCATGTCACCCCTTGTTTGAGGTATAGATGTTTACATTGTTTAAATCATGGTAATGGCTAGGATTACCCAAATGTAGCAGAAGTATATATCAAACTGATCGGGAGAATAATTAGAATATAAATAAAATAATATCATGACCTTTATTAGATCCTAATTATAAAAATAGGGCCTATGCATGATTAAGTAATGGTTAATACATTGAAATCTTAGATCAAATAATGAACACATTTAGTATATTAAAAAGATTACTTTGCCATATAAACTGATATAGTAGACTACAATGAGGTCTAAGATGATGATGATAAGTATGATGAATAATTAAGATTTCTAGACCAATAATAATCAATATTTTTAATTAGGATTTTGAACATCAATGATGTAACTTGCTATGACCTTAAGGCACATAATCCGATGTAAGTGTTCATGATGAAATAACATGGTAGTTTTGATAATCATGATTACACCTAATATGCATTAGGGTTCTTGAGTCATTAGACCAATGAATGTGAGAGTTAGGATACTAAAGAAACCTAAACCATAGGCTATATGATGACTAGTATTTTGAATATGACGGTAACAATTTAGGATTTACATACATGCAGATCAAATGTTGGTTGCCTGATTTGCTTGCTTGATTTGATAATATGCTTAAAGTGTGACTGCAAGATATGTATGATACACCTATGACTACCCAAATTAGTTTGTCGGTTTTTTCTGAGTGCTTCTTGAAGATTGAACAACTAAAATGTTGGATATTTATTTACATCCTATTCAATTATAATGCCAAAATGAGTACCCCATATAAAAAGATTATGTGAATAAAATGACAATTTTTATTTGTAAATATTTGATGAAATATATGTTGTTAATTTACTTGTGCATGTTTACATGCATTCCACATACACTATATATTTTGATATATTTATCCATGCTTTTATTTCATGACATTTTAGGTACATGTTAAATAAGATGATATCAAGACATGATGGACATGATAATCAATTGAATTTACTTGAAGACATTAAAGTTAACTTGTAGGGAGGATTAGATAGATACTTCTTCTCACATAGTTTTTATAGGTACATTTCTGGTGATAAAAATTCATGTAACTCTTTGAAAGTATATTTTGCAAACATTTTTTAAAATAATGGAGCTATTTTACTATTACTTGTTGTTTGATTAAATCTGGATCCTTGAGAAAAGTTTAGGTAATGAGTCACATCTTTTTGGCCTTCCTTAATTGGGGGTTACTGAAAGTGAGGTCGTTACAAGAACTCATCTTTTTTATCATGTGAAATGAAACCAAAGACCATTTCTCAAGTCCTTAGTCTCGAGTCTTGATCCCATCCTGGTATGGCGTGGCAACTACAACAGGTGCACATGTGTATGGACCATCATGTCCTCCTATAATTTGGTGTGAAGTAGTGCTTACTAAACTCCCTATATATAAGGGTTGATCCCAATCATGATGTAAGTAATGTGAGATAAAAATCCCTTCACCACACAACACACTGTCTATTCTACAATGTGGATGCTACTATCAGACTTATATATACCCAAACAATAAGTTTCATGTACAATGGCCTTGTATGTTCCATCTCTTTCTTTCCACCATTTTCTGGAAACCCTTTTGCAGTGCTTTGATAATCAAAATGTCATGTTGAACTCAAGGCTGGCTTTCACATCTAAAGTTTCTCATTAGAGAAGATAAATGGGCATTTTATAATAGCAATTAATGCATTGGTCCCACTTAGTTTGAACCAATTCGAACAACATCAAACTCCATTGTTAAGATCAACCAATGTATTGTTGTTCCAGTAACAATACTTCGTGAATTCTTACAACACTACCTAGGTGTACAACAAAATATTTCGATCTGTAAAGTATTTCGTTTGACAAAACTTGTTCGCGTCTTGTTTCAAAATGAAAATTCTTGACAATGTACACAACTTATCAGTCCACCTACCCGCACCTCGGAATTGAGTGCTACTGTATACTTATCTACTATGCAATAATGAGGAGACAAGTAGATAAAAAAAAGAAAGAGAAAAGAGAAAACTCTTTTTCTCATAATTTTCATTATGTATTAACTTTTTGACAAACTAAAAAGTATTAGATTCCTTACATTAAATATACTTTCAAATAAGACTAATATTGATATATTTTGGAGAAAAATAATAAGAGAAATATGATCATGTGTTTTGAGGTACAACACCCCATGTTTTGAGACACATACTTGTGTTTTGGGTACAATATATCAACAAATAACATTCATAACGTACATCCAAAATGGGAATAATGCCCAAAATACGTGTGTCATGCCCAAAAATAGGTTATTATACTCCCAAAATACAAGTATTGTACCTTAAATATGAGAGTAATGTACCCAAAAGGAATAATGTATCTAAAAAATATAGATATTGTACCCCAAAACACATGTACTATACCCCAAGCACGGGTATTGTACTGTAAACACAGGTGTTGTACCCCACACACACGTGTTATATCGTAAAATATAAGATTTAAACCCCAAAATAATAAGTAAATATTAGTATTGCTCTTTCAAAATGGGAGTAATGTAACCCAAAATACAGATATTGTATCCCAACATACTGATATTGTACCAAAATATTGTATTATACTCAGGTGTATAATATATGTGCTTTGGAGTACATTACCCCCATTTTGGAAGACACGATTACTGTACCATAAAATAGGATTATTATATTTCTCTCATATTATTATTTTTTCAAAATATGTCAACGTTGATTTTGTTAGAAAGTATTTTTCATAAAAATCTAATGCTTGTGGTTTTAACAAAACAAAGTAATTCTAATTTGAAAGTTATAAACAAAATAATTTTCTCTCTCTTATTTTTTTTCTTCCTTTCTTTATCTTCTTTGTGGACTTTTCCTACCACATTAGCAGCAGTGCCCCCCTCCCAATAATCAGGTGGGCGTCCGGATCAAGTAGGGAGATGCGTAGATTTACTTTTTCAAAATATGGCAATGCTTCTGCCCGGATGAAGGACTGACGTTTGACTGCTCTAATCCCTGTAGGCAATACGGAATAAACGTTAGGCATCACCTCACTCTTTTTTCCCAGTATAACACAAAATCTTTTGAAACGGAAAAGGTTATTGAAACAGTATATACATAGGCACTATCGGTTTCGTCATTCGCTAACTAGGAAAGATTGCTAAAGCGTCGAGCGGTGATCTCCAAATGACCATCTGACGTCATATTAGCATACATCTTCCTTGATATTTTTCATGTCTATCCCATTCCTTTTCCCTACACCTCTTTCTCCTGAAGCACATCTAACTTTTTCCTCAAGCAAACGAAGTCCACCTCTCTCACGAGGCTTTGACATCAAACAAAGGACTACTGCTGCCCAGAAAGGCTAGATTTGACGACGCAAGACAGATTCGGCCGTTTTACTTTGAGATTTCCTACACTCCTTGAGAATATATGTTGTACTGAAGAACATCAGTTTTCAACGCTTGTAGCTAGGCTAGCTACTGGAGTGACACCTTTAGTGAGGCCACCATGGAGGATGGATGTGATTGCTGCTTTTCTAAAAAATTCGGTAGACAATTGGAGAAACATATCGAATATCGCCCATGGTTGACATCTCGGTGGACTTCATGTGAAAAGCTGTAGGTTATTGTCTTCAACAAAAGCTGTGGTTCAGATCGAGTTTTGATGTGTTGCGATGAATAGTATTGTAAACCTGGCCTTCTGTTGCCATCATGAAGCAATGATGTATGTGGTCACGTGATTCTGTGAATGATTAGCCGGAAATTCTATACGTTCTAGTCCAATCTAACTAACAGGACCCTGTCAAGACATGAACGTGAGAAGAGTACTACAAATTTCATCTGATAAATCACGACTAACAACTCAATTTGTCATGTTTGTAAGTACCCACCTCAACAGTTTCCCCTCCCGTTCACAACTCTCGTCATTGTGTGTACTCTCCAGTAAAGCAGCTGTGGAGGCGAATCCCACTCGACAAGTGTAAACTTTGATAAGGCACACGTGTGTTGCCATGCAATAAATGAAGAGGTTTGCATCGTCGTTTTAAAAACGTTGTGACATAGTACAAACAATCATGTACTCCGTGGCAACAATCTAGCAACAATCCTCATTCTTTTTTCATTCGTACTTCGCGTTTATTTAACGAATGAGCATTAGGATATGACTTTGAAAAAAGAAACCTTCTATCAAAATAGTTTAAGATGCTACTTTGTCAAAGCGTACTCCTCAAGCTCATTTTACATCAAAGAATACATCTATCCAGATAACTAAACTAGGACATGATAAATAAAAAAGAAGCATCCAGCCGAAGTTGACTTTATTGATAAGATTGCCAAGATGCACTTGTTTTTATAAGGTTAAAAAGTTAGGGACTGGCAAAAGGTTGGCAGCGTAACTGGAAGACAACTTAAACATAAAGAAAGATGAAGAAAATATCAAAACGAGTTAGACTTAACAAAGATTGTCACAACCAGCCAAATTTGGAGGTCTCACTGGATGGATAAGAATTGGTGCACGGAGTTGCCATAGTTTCCTAAGCTCAATTTTCCAGAAAGACTGACCAGAGGGTTCGCACTTTCCCAAAAGAAAACGATATGAGCTTTTCTATTCAGACTGAGAGTCTCGGACGAGAATCCGGACTCATTTGTTGCCTATCTCCCACTTAGCATGCTTGTTCCGTCACATGTTGCATCCGTAACGTTCTGTTACAGATGTTGCTTTTGCAACATGAGGGAAAGAGGAGTGGATAAAGAAAGTGACCGTAGGAGAGAGAAAAAAGAGAACATATTTTTATTTATGATTTTTAAATGGTAATGATTTTTTTTAACGAAATAAATACCGTTGTACTCCTTAAAAAAAAACTTTATAACAAGATCAAGAGACATATTTTGAAAAAATAAAATGTACAATCTAAAAAGAAGAGACAATGTCATTGTATAAGGTCAAAAAGGAGGAGAGATAAATTTATTTTGCTTATAATTCTCAAACCGTAATGAATTTTTAAATAAAATAAAAACTAATGAGTTACTAATAAACATATTTTAAAACAAGACTAATGTCGACATACTTTGATAATGAATTTTGATGAAATAATTATATATAGCACATGGGACAACATGTTATAATATGGAATAACACATGGTATAACATGTGCTATCTCATGTTGTCCCATGGTATGTTATCCCATATTATTTCCTAGCAAATTATATATTATTTCATGCTATCTATATTTTTCATGTTACTCCATATTTTCTATATTAATCTATACTATCCATATTATCCATGTTACCCTATGTTATCTCGTGTCAAATTATATGTTATTTCATGCTATCCCATGTTATCTCGTGTCAAATTAGCTCATGTTGCCCCATGTTATCTCATGTCAAATTAGCTCATGTTGTCCCACATCATCTAATGACATCCCATGATATTCTATGCTATCCCATGTTATCCCATGTCAAATTGTGTGTTATCCCGTGTACAATTGTATGTCATCTTCGATCCAATTAACTATTTTCTCTAACCCAACGTGAGATAACATGTGATATGTACATACGATAACATCTAATTGGACCTAAAATAACATCCAATTGGAACATTGATCTTATTATGGAATAGGAGATAACATGCGATAACATACAATTGTCCGTAAGATAACATCCAACTGGACTTAAGATAACATTCAATTAAATCGGTGATAACATTGATCTTGTTATGAATTAGGAGGGAGGTAGTGTTATTTTTTGTAATCAAAAGTATGTTAAAGTATGTTGACATTCGCTGTATTTTATAACAACAATTTTTATTTTGTCAAAAAATTTGTTATAATTTAAAAGATATTAGTAAAAATACGAGTAATAGAAGAAAAGTAGTGTCATTTATTTTTGATTAAATAGTATGTTAATATTGGTCTTATTTTAAAGTATTTTTTATACGAATTGTAACAATTTTCATTCTGTCAAAAAATTTATTACGATCTAAAAGATATTAACAAAAATATAAGGAACATGAGGGAAGTAGTGTCATTTATTTTATAATAACAAATATGTTAACACTGGTCTTATTTAAATAACACAATGATTTCTATTTTGTTAAAAAATTCATTTGAATGATATTAAAAAAATAGTTTGTTATTTTTCTTCTCTCCTACAAATGCTCCCTCACCCTCCCTCTCTCCCACTCTCTCTCTCCCATGTTTCCCAATTACCCATGTTTCTCAATCATTCATGTTTTTTAGAATTTGTACAAACAGTAGACAACAACACACAACAACAACCATTAGCTGACAATAGTAGTCCCATTTGAGATCACGTCGGTTGTCTACGTATAATTTCTCAAATGATATATAAAGGTCAAACAGGACACCAAATGGGACAATTTTTATCCTTTTATTTCCATGGCCCACTTGCCTACCCACCCACCCAGCCCCACCGGCCAACCAGTCACATGTTGTTGTTGCTTTTGCAATGTGAGGGGAGTGGAGGAGAGAGGGGTGTGTGGAGAGAGTGGAGTGGAGAGAAAAAATTAGTTATAGGAGAGAGGAAAAAGAGAATATGTTTTTGTTAATAACTTTAAATAGTAACGAATTTTATGATGAAATAAACACCATTGCATTCTTTAAAAAAATACTTTACAACAAGATCAAGTTCGACATATTCTGGAAAAAAATCTAAAAAAAGAGAGAGAATATAATTGTAAAAAGTCAAAAATTAGGAGAGAGAAATTTATTTTGCTTTTACTCTCAAAGAGTAATGAAGTTTAAATAAAATAAAAGCTGATGGGTTACTAACAAATATACTTTAAAATAAGTTTAATATTGACATACTTTAATAATAATTTTTTAATGAAATAATTATAACACAAGGGATAACATGTTATAACATGGGATAATATATGGTATAAAATAGGCTCACATGGGATAAAACATGATATTCCATAGAAATTGTGTGTTATCCAATATTTTACCATGTGTTATCCCATGGTATCTCATGTTATCCCATGTTATCACATGTCATCCCATGTCATCCCATGTTATCTCATATTATCTCGGGTCCAAATGTATATTATACCATGTTATCTCATGTATCCCATGTTATCCGTAAAAGAGGAGAGATAACATGATTGTAAAAAGTCAAAAAAAGGAGAGAGAAATTTATTTTTCTTACTCACAAATCATAATGAATTTTTGAACAAAATAAAAATTGATGGGTTACTAAAAAAATACTTTAAAATAAGACCAATGTTTGACATACTTTGATAATGATTATTTTAATAAAATACATATAACACATGGGATAACACATGGTATAAAATAGGCTAACATGGGATATTACATGGGATACCATAGAAATTGTGTGTTATCCAATATTGTACCATGTGTTATCCCATGTTATATCATGTTGTCCCGTGTTATCCCATGTATCATCCCATGTTACCCATGCCATCCTATGTTATCTCATGTTATCTCGGGTCAAGTTATGTATCATAACATGTTATCACATGCTATCCCATGCCAAACTATGTGTTATCCATGTCAAATTGTATGTTATCACATGTCACATTATGTGTTATCTCATGATGATCATATTTATCCTATTTTATTTCATGTTATTCAACGTTATCCAATGTTATTCCATGTCAAATTGTGTATTTTCTCTTGTATAATTATATGTTATTTCTAGTCCAACTTGATGTTATCACCAATCCAACTGTATGTCATATACGATCCAATTATAAGTTATCTCCGGTTTACTTATATGCTATGGGTTACTAACAAAAAAAACTTCAAAATAAGACTAATATTGATATATTTTCATAATGTTTTTTTAGAAAATAATTATAACACATGGGATAACATGTTATAACATGAGATAACACATGGTATAAAATAGGCTAAAATGGGGTAATACATGGGATACCATAGGAATTGTGTGTTATCCAATATTATACCATGTGTTATCCCATATTATCTCATGTTATCCCATGTGACAACCCATGTTATCCCATGTTATCACATGTCAAATTGTGTATTCTAACATGTGATACCATGTTATCCCATGTCAAATCATGTGTTATCCTATGTTAAATTGTGTGTTATCTCATGTCAAATTGTATGTCATCCCATGTCACATTGTAAGTTATCTCATGCTACCCATATTTATCCCATGTCATCCCATGTTATTCAATGTTATCCCATGTCAAATTGTGTATTTTCTCTTATACAATTATATATTTTCTCTAGTTTAACTTGATGTTATCTTCGGTCCAACTGTACATTATATTCACTCTAATTATACACTATCTCTAATTTGCTTATATTCTATCTCCAGTCTAATAGTATGTTACCTTCGGTCCAATTGTACATTTTCTCAGGTTCAACTTTTTTTTAAAAGAGAAAGAAAATATGTGAAATAGGAGGGAGGTATTGTCATTCATATTTCTATCAAAACTATATTGACATTGGTCTTTTTTAAAGTATTTTCGTTAAGAATGTAACTTTTTTATTTCGTCTAAAAATCCATTACATATTAAAAGTTATAAGAAAAATAAATTTCTCTCTCCTCCTTTTTAACTTTTTCAATTATATTATCTCTCATCTTTTATATTGTATATTTTATTTTTCTAAAATATGTCGAAATTGATCTTATGTTGTAACATGTCTTTTGTAAAGAGTGCAACGGTGAATGTATTACAGTTCAAAAGTTATTAACAAAAGTAACTTATTCTTTTTTTCTCTCTCCTCCATCCACTCTCTCTACCCACTCCCCTCCCACTCTCTATCTCTCCCATTAGAAAAGGCAACAACCATTAACATCAACTCTCTCTCCCACCCTCTCTCCCCACTCTCCTCTCCCACTTTTTCTTTCCTTTTCATTTTTTCAATATCATCAGATTTTGGACAACATGTTGATGTTGATAACAATGTACTTATGTACAAGTTGTCTAGGATGGTGTATGGGTTGGCCCACTACCACAGGAGTCCTCATACTCCACGGTCTCTAGGATAGTCCACAGTTAGTTAGGATTATTCTGGACTATTTTTCATAATTAAGATTAGTCCACGGTTGGTCCCTCTAATATCTGCCCCCGCCTAAATTGCCTCCAAAGCCCAAAACAGTTTCACTAATTTTCCATTCAAGCGCTCCAAAAAGTTTTACCTTTTCCACTTCACATGTCTCTTGCCCTTCCGGACTGACGCGGCGTGGTGCTCGAGCGCTTCCAAAATGACAACGACTACCCTCACGACGACGACCACAAAGCGTTGGCGTGGAGACTAGGCGCGGAGTGACTCCTCACGACAGTACGACCTTCATTGTTGATTTTCTACAACTAGGTACATAAATTTCTAAAAGCCTAGAACCATGTACTGCATTTTAACTTTTATCCCTGAAGACGACAATAGAAAATGTTCTTCGTTCTCCATTGAGTAGTTTCATGTACAAGTTTACACCTATCAGTATTCTAGATTAGAGGAGCCGACTGCAGACAACCTGCTCTACGTGCGGAAGGCTGAAAGGGGCGAAGACACAAGTGAATGCCTCGACAGAATTTACACAAGACATGTGCAGGATAGACCATCAAGTGGAGGTAATTGTTACAAGTAGAATAATCTTTTATATTAGATATATAGTGATGATGTACTCTTTGTTTCTCAAATGTGATATCCAGTGAATCTTCAAGGCCAAGTTAATTATCAAAAGAAAAATTCAGACCTAGAGCAAACCTTGCAAAACATGAAAGGTACCAATTTGAGTTAAAAGTAGTGTGTTAGATCAATGTATGTTCATTTTCAATATATGAAATGCAGGAAATGGCAAGACACAAGTGAATGCCTCGACAGAATTTAGAAAACATTGGTAGGATAGATCATCAAGTGGAGGTAATTGTTACAAGTAGAATAACATTTTATACTAGATATATATATATATGATCTATTTTTTATTTCTCAAATGTGATATCAAGTGAATCTTCAAGGCCAAGTTAATTCTCAAAAGAAAAATTCAGACCTAGAGAAAATTTTTCCAAGGCATGGGATATCTAGGAATGAGTATGGCGTAAAGCACATTGGAGGTACAAATTATATGAAAAAAATGATATTTCTTATATAATATTTTATTTAAACATTTACATACTTTTGTTATGTCAACTCTAGGAAATGAACAGAGGCAAGTGTGTACTACAAATCCAATTATAGGTGTTGAGCATATTAGACATCACAAAGGAGGTATAAGACTTATGAATATTGCTATAGTCATTATATCAAATAATTCATATTGATGTTCATTTACTCGCATTATATGAATTATAGTGAATAAAAAGAGAAAAACACGTATCTCAACTATAGTTACTGAGAATGAGCATATTAGACATCACAATGGAGGTATAAACTTTATCAATAATGATGTGATTGTGATCAAATAATTCATATTGATGTTTATTTACCTGTCTTATATAAGTTCTAGTGAATGAAAAGAGAAAAGTACGTACCTCAACTCTAGAAGGGAATGAGCAAAGGCATGCGAGTACCACAACTCTGGGAAATGACAATGGTACACAACACATGCGAGGTATAATATTTTATGATAAAGTTATATTTGTTATTAAATAGTTGATGTTGATGTTTATTTATTTCAATTCTAAGAAATGAACATAGGCACATGTGTACCACAACTCTAGAAAATGAAAATGATAGACAACAGATGGGAGGTACAAATTTTTTGATAAAGTAATATTGATGTTAACGTTTATTTACTTTAATTATGTTGAGTATATATTTCCTTATTTTTCTACTATACCATGAGTGGATGATCAAAGCCAGGATGTAGTTCATACAAATTTAATAAAATCAATTGAGCATGATGCCACATGTGTTATATTTTTCTATGAATATTTTTTATTATCAAAATAAAAGTTAAATCACATTTTATAAATGTTTTTAGATATAATCATACCAAATGTTAACAAGAGAAGGACACAAGGTAGAATTAGTTTAAAGGCAGTGGCCCCTACATCTGATCAGAAGCATAAATGCATTGTTCTCAATGATGGTAGAATTGCTAGACCAGTGAGACACAGTTTGAGCAACTTTTTTGGAATTTTAGCTCGTAAGTCCTATTTATTTCCGATACATAAGGAGTGGGGACAAGATCATGAATCGGCAATTGAAATGGTTATGACTAATGTTTTAGTAAGTGTTCTACTCTCAAGATGCTTTTATATTTTTATTTTTATCTAACTAAAATAGAAAAATACTTTTAATCTTATTGTTTTCATATACATTACATTTTATCGATGTAGCGTGACTTTGAATTTTTCAATATGGATGATACAAAAGTGACTTCTTATGATGAAGTAACTACTTTTATCCAAAAGACGATCAATCAACAATTGCGTGATTTTCGTAAGGATCTAAAACGTAGGTTAAACCCTAATATTCCCATTGTTGAAAAAAAGAAAACTATAGATGATCGAGTTCTACAAGAAAGTTTGGAATTACTTATAGATCTTTGGAGTACTCAATTAAAACAGGTAAAGTTCAAAAAAATATTGCATTGTCTTACTATGTTTTACCATTCATACTTATATCCAATTCATAAATTCACTTGATCATTGAGTAGCAAGAAGCGAGCATTAATAAATGGAATCGAAGTATTTTATAAGCTACACACACAACTCGATCGATATATTATGCTGAAAAGCATTTGAATGCGGTAAGATTTCTAATATAATTTAGAATAGTTGAAATAACTTATACTTTTTCATATGTTACATATGTAAATGTTTTTTAGGAGAAAACTGGTGGGAAAGCGACACTCCTGTAAACTTGGGTTGATGGTCATAAAAGGAATGGCGAATATATAGATGAAAAAATAAGAGTGATTTGTGTAAGTCTTTATATCATCATCTATATTCTTCTAAATTAAGAAAAATAACTCAATATGTGAATTTGCCTTATAGGAAAAGGTAATAGAAATATGTATAGAATTGGGACTGGAGAATACAAATGATCATTGAAGTTTGGTCCTGTTGTGGACTCTGTGTATGGGTCTCATCATGGAGGGTATGAGAGAGGAATAAGTGGGGGTATTACTAGAAGACATTTAAAGAAAAAGAGGCTGGTAGAAAATTCAAATAGAAGTGTGACTAAAGCTTGGGAATCCCAGTTGCAAGAGAAAGACCATCTGATCAAAGAACAACATTGCCATATTAAAGAAAAAGAACATGAAGTTGAGGATTTACGAGCTCAGCTGAAGATATTAGAGTCACATGTATTGTTTAATATTTAAAACCTATTGTAATTATATTAAATATTTTAGATTTGTTAAAATAAAAATTCATTATACATAGTTATTGCAGGACAAGACAACAACTCTTGAATCTAGTTTCGAGGATGCACTAGAATCTTCAGTATGCTAGCTATCTTGTTTTTCTATATTTATGTATCACTTTAGAATAATATTTTAATGTTGTTTTTCAATCACTGATACAGGAAGGAACCGATATTGATTCTCCTCATTTGAGTAAGATTTACTTTTCTTTAAGCATAACAAGTAATATTTTTGTTTAGTTAATGTGTTATTGGCGTATTTTTTCTTGTTAGATACTAAATGAAATGTCATGTTTAATGTGTCATTCAATTAATATAGATACATACATGTTTGAATTTATTTTACATGATACAACCATATTTGTATTATATTGATTTGTTATAAAACAATAACATATGCAAATACAATAACCTGTTGTTTACAATTATAAAGTTATCATTAAGTTATCTATATAAATGAATGTTGAGAAATATATTTTGTTGTCTTGTATGTTTGACTTGAATATTTTGTTTTTATAGGAATATGACTATTACACAACATGTTTGGGAAGAAGTGAACACTTTAGGAGTCAAGATCTGAAAGAGACTAAAATATCATACAACATTATTGTAGATACTGCTACTATGATACCATGTAAGATTCTCAAAATACATCATGTTGTGTTTAAGTCCAGAATGTATACATAAATACTATGATATTTTTAGAATTTCTAGAGATGTGGCTGAGACAGATTGAGCTATCATGTTATTATTTGTTTCAAACATATGGATATTGTTTATGAAATCACTTTATTATCAAGATCACACTACCACAAATTTGAGCAGAGTGTGAATGAAGTATTATGTCTTTTTAATTATCTCAAATAAACATATATTACGGTTACAATTTGTTGTGATTGTTAAATATTTAAAATTGTAAGATATAATATGAGTACATCATGAATGAATATCACAATATAACATGTTCTTTTTTATGTGATATCTTATATAAATGAGGTTTTTACCACGGACGGTAAAATCTAATTTAATAATAAATGAATAATAGTCCACGGTTATCACAGTGGATTATATGATTTTTAATTTGAGATACATGAATACAAATAGTCCACAGTTTTATAATAGTCCATGGATTTGTCCGTGGAGTATGGAGAATAGTCTACAACTACCTAATCTACGGTAATAGTCCACAGTCATTTTATACTCCACGGTTAAAACCATGGATTATGAAGCATAGTCCACAGTAATACTTGTAGACTATAAACCTTTTTCCTCTAGTGGCCTCCATATATCTAATATCTTCCCAAAATGACCATCATCTGTCGTAGAAATCTGACCCCCCACCATCTTTGCAAATATATAGATGTTTGAAATTTTATTTGCATCTTGTGTTTAAAGTTGTTAAGAAAAATTCTTCACAATCATAATCATCACACTTGGTATGCACAACCTCACTTATGATACAATATCTTTTTTTAACAAAAAGTGAAGTAGCAAAAAAGTAAAAAAATATATTTTTCTTAATAACATCCAATTTGTAGTTAATTTTTGATAAAATAAATATTTTTCAATTTTTTATAGAAACTACTTTCCAACAATACTAATGTTGACATATTTTAGAGAAAAAATAATATGATACAATGTAATACTTGTGTTTTGAGTACAATACCCAATGTTTTGGGTACAATATTCCTCATAACTTTCAATCCATTATGATTTTTTTAATAAAATAAAAAGTATATATTTCTTAAAAAAATACTTTTCAACTAGTGTTGATATACGTTAGAAAAAATAAATAATATAAGTGAAATATAGAACTTATTTCTTGAGGTATAATGCATTATGTTTTGGTACAACAATCACATTTTTGATACAATATATCAACAAGTAAATACTCGTGTTGTACCCTCGAAGAGAGGAGTAATGCACCCCGAAACATAGGTATTTTACTTCAGACACGAGTATTATACCCTAAGACACAAAATATGTGTCCCAAATCTGCAAGTAAACACTAGTACTATACCCCAAAAACATGAGTAATGTATCTCAAAACACATGTACTGTACTAAAAAAATTTGATATAATACATGAATGTAAAGTAGCCGTATTTTAGAGTACATTACTCTGATTTTGGGTATACAATACAAATGTTTACTTGCTGGTGTATTATATCCAAAACACATGTACTGATCCCCAAATCATGTGTATTGTACCCTAATACATGTATATGATACTTCTCCCATATTATTATTTTTTGAAGTATATTAATATCGATCTTTTAAAAAATATTTTATAAAAAATATAATACTTATTATTTCAATATAAAATCATCTTGATTGAAAGTTATGAGAAAAATAATTTTCATTATGTTATTTTTTATGTTCCATTATCTTAAAGTAGACATAAACACATCAGTAATGTTCCCCTTCCCAATGACTGGGTGGTGGGGGAGTAGGCATGTGTAGCGTAGCTCATTTGTTAATTAGTCAAAATTGTGTGCTATGGTGAAAATATTATTTTTTATTAGAAAATTCATATTATATGAAAGGCCTAATGTGGCTTATACCAAATGCATTTGTAGCTTTGTGTGCTAATGTAGAAATTAACTGATATAGAACACTATGCTTTTTTATTAGTCCATGACGAAGAACATTCCCTTTTTTAATCTTATGTTCTCTACTATATCCATATTTATAGCTGTAAAAATGTCATATCATTGACAATTTTTCTAGCGCTTAAGCATGACGATCCTCACAATACATTATGAGAATAGTTCCCCACGACTTAGTTTTGGGGTGATCATTAGGCTTATAACATGTATTGTCCCTTCAATCATTGCCAATGAATTTTTAGTTGAATGCCCACACTCAAATATTGTATCACAGTGAATTTCAAAAAACAAGAGAGGAAAAATCCACTCCATGCCAAATAAAACATGTATATGCACAAAAGATTGGACGTACAAGAGGGTATGTAGCAATAATCTTACACTGTTGAGTCTGACAATGATCATTGAGCTTACAAGGATTGTAACCCCTTCAATCATCGCCAACTATTTGAATTAAATACCTACACTCAATGACAATAGAGTGTGAGGGATCAATAGAAGAAGATCATGCACATTGAAATTTGAAGTGATCCTTAGTCATGTTATATGTGTGATCTCTTCACTTATTGTCAACTGATATTGAGTTGAGTACACACTAACATAGTACAAGATTATAGAAAGTACTTAACAATCAAGCAAACAATATGGAATAGCAATGGAATGACATAACAAGGTCCACAATCAGATGGCAATATTAGTATGTGTGAGATAATACACCATTGGGAGTATGCGGCTGCATGATATGTTAGATAAACATGTAGTTTGCATGCACTGTCAATTTTTACTAAAACACCACTACCTTCATTAATTAAGCAACCAAATCAGGTAAAGCTACAACAATAAGGTTCATAGGAAAGTTATCTACTAAATGGAAAAAAACTACTATTTCTATGTGTATGTTGGGGTAAATCATGCACTACTTCATTAACTACTCTCTTAATCAAGCAAATTGTAAAGCTACAAAACTACATCCCATATAATTACTTTGTTGCACTTTTGAATGAATTGTGTGACCAAGGAGCTATGAATCTATTTCAATAATGATACTTTGAAGCTTCATTCTCCTTACTTTTCCACTACTTCTCTAACGTGAAACCCTCAATTTTGGCAGTGTTCGAATTATATGAATAACTACACCCTTCATCATCTTGATATGTCCTGCATGAACCTAATAATCACACCAAGTGTCTCTTTCCCTACCTTATCCATTGAAGCATCACAATTTATCTTTTAGGGTCCCTCAACCAATAGAAGACAACTAGTGAACCTGTCCCCTCTCACCTGTGTTGACACATCCATTCCATTATATTTTCCAACCATTCGGTAATCCTAAATTAAAGCCAACAACCTTTGTTGGATGTATACTATGTCTGTCTCTTTTTTTGAAAGACCAAATTATTTCTTCTATTTCAGATTGGCCACATGCACTACTATATTTCTAACCTCTAATGTCACTTTTCCTAACGTTAGTTTCATAGACAAATCAAAATCATAGAATAAACAACATTAGTTCTTGAGCACAAACGTCACCATTGATCAAGTCCTACCGATTTACAAGAGACATGGGTACAACTTTTTCTATAACATCGATTATCTATTATAGAAATTGACGTCTTACATAACCCACAAAATATAATTTTCAGGGAAAATTTTGCCTCTAAAAATTTTAATGTTAACATCGGTTTCCTAAGAACTGACGATAGACACCTTCCTGCAAAATAAATTTTACCTCCAAAATACTTTTTTCGTCGATTTTTATAGTAGAAAAACTGACGTTGCACGTATTATAAACCACGAAAAAGTTGTACAAATGGTGTCAGTTCGAAGTCAAGAAGCTGACAACAGAGGATTCATGCCACATCCCTACAAAAATATTATTCCCCCCAAATTACTCTCTAGTGTAAGTTTGCTCATAAAAACTGACGACTAAGTCTTTATTGAGGCCAAATTTTTCTCGTTCGGATAAGGGCCTCTGCATCCTTTTTTTAGCAAATTGATGACCAATTGCTTCCTTCATTGTCAGTTTGTCTCTCCACAAATAACAACTAAGCCCTTAATGAGACTGACATTTTTAGTAGGATAAGGGAAATAGTCGTCGATTTTCTTAAGTGAACTAACGATTAAGGGGAAAAGCATCAATTTTCTTTATCAACCAATGACTAAGTTCACTTAATATCACTCACAAAATGTTTCTTTCCCCCATTCTCTATTTCATTACCATATTAGCACTCTTCTATGGCAATCATCACCACTCATGTTGATCGTTGCTGCTTCTCTACTCGAGTTGTTGTGCTCAACACAATTGTTGCTTTGCTCACCACCGTCACCACTGCAGCTCACCATCGCTGCTAGAGCTTGTTGTGTCAACTAGAGCTTGCAGCCGTCGTTTTTGGAGCTCACCGCCATCACTAGAGCTCATCGTTGTCGCCACTATGCTCGCCGCTATCATCTCTTTGCTCACCGTCTAAGAAGGTATATGTAGTAGTATATGCCCTATATCCGTTCCTTGATTGCAACATGGTCATATATATATATATATATATATATATATATATATATATATATATATATATCAGATGGTTAGTACCCAAGGTCATAGGTATATAATTTTATGAATCAGTGGAAGGACAAGGACCAAAAATGTGATATTCTTCATTAATGGTTAGTACCCATGATGGGCTACCAATATAAAAAAATACAAGGAGCAACCTCACTAATTTTTTAGTGATATTAGTGACTTTTTGCATTATGAATGGTTGCAAAGGAACATTTTCGTCTCTTTATGGCATTATGATAGCAATAATTAAGTGATATTCTAATTTCAAGGTAGTTTAGAGGGGAATAATTTCTCTCATTTATAGTATGTTGAAGAGTGGTAATTCAATTACAATATTATGTTTACTACAATATATATATATATATATATATATATATATATATATATATATATATATATATATATATATATATATATATATATATATATATATATATATAGTCAGGCTAGAATACACTCGAGTGTACGGATCGCACGAATACACTCAAGTGTGTTTGCATATCAAGACTATTTTTTGCAAAATGTAAACCATTGATCTTCACAGTCATACTATAACTAGGCTACATACAAATTTTGAGCCCATTTGGATGAGTGTAAGTCACTCATCCAAGGGCAACAAAATCGACACGCGAAACTAATTTGAAATGCATAATTTTTGCGGTCTTCATAACATGAGCTATACATATCCAAATGTGCTCAAATTTTGCGTATGATTTGTTCATGAGATGTTTAAGAAGATCAATGGATTAGATTTAAAAAAAAATATTACATCATCAAAAACTACTTGAGTATATTCCGCTGCGGATACACTCGAGTGTATTCTAGCCTGACTCTCTCTCTCTCTCTCTCTATATATATATATATATAGAGAGAGAGAGAGAGAGAGAGAGCAGGCTAGAATACACTCGAGTGTACAAATTATGTCGTACACCTCAATGGTGTTTTCCTATCTAGACCTTGTCTTTCCAAAATCCAATCCATTGATCTTCAGGGTTACAATAATAATAGGCCACATATAAAATTTGAGCTCCTTTGGATAAGTGTAAGTCACTCATCAAAGGACAACAAAATCGATGAACAAAACTAATTTGAAATGCATGATTCTTGCCTCCTTTAGATGCATGACCTATAAGTATCCAAATGAGCTAAAATTTATTATATGGTATGTTCTTAAGATATTTAAGAAGATCAACAGTTTAGAATTTTCAAAAAGTTACTACATCTTTAAAAATGATTGAGGTGTACGGTGCCTCCGGTACACTCGAGTGTACACTAGCCTGACTATATATATATATATATATATATATATATATATATATATATATATATATATATATACTCATAGAAGTGATGATAAGTGGGAGATGCTAGATCTTTTGTATCTCTTTATATGCATACATCTGTATATATATGTATAAAACCTTAACCTTTATATAAGGAGATTTGTGGTTGTAAAAACTTGATGACAATAGGATCATAGGTATATAAATGACAATATTATCTATTGGTATAGAAACTCATCTGATATTTACTCACTATGAGTAATCTTAGATAGTCCCCGGTTTGAGAATGTTCTTGAACACTTAATATCACTTAGAAAGTAAATGTATAATGTGTTATTAGTTTTCAAGATGTTTCACCCACACTTCCCCATTTGTTCTCTAAGTACATTTGTAGGTAGATATTTTCCCATCTACATCGATGTACTTGGAGAATAATGTGAAATGTTGCCAAAATTTTCTTGAAAACTAAGTACACATCATATACTTACTACTGAGATTAGGTGTTCAAGAATGGGATAGGTGGTACACACATTCATTATTGAACCCTAAACCCTATTTGGTAAATCACAAATGCTAAATCTTAATCTATAAACCCTAAACCCTTATATATAAACCAATACCCCTAAAACCTAAATGATGAACCCTAATATGTGAGCTCTTATCCCTAAACCCTAAATGATAAACCCTAATATATAATCCTAATATCTAAACATCAAATTCAATACTTGTTTTGTCTTTGATAATAGAATGGATAGATCATGGATGTCCATTCCAAATCATGCACCTCAGAGTTTATTAATGGCCTTAATCAGTTTATAAGATTTATGCAGACACATAAGAAATGACCTAGAGATAGGTTCTATTGTCCATGTAGGAATTGCATTAACAACTTAAAAGTCAATATTGTTGATGAAATAAAAAGTCATGTCATGTGAAATAGGATTGTATAGGGCTATACATAATGATACTATCATGGAGATATTCCAACTATGAGAACAATAGATGTTGATAACAATACTTGTGTTGGATAAGAAATTGCCGACAATGATGTAGATGTGAATGATCTAATTGTGAATGACATGGTTGATGAGATGCTAGATGGTTGTGGGGTTGTCACATCCCAATTTAAAACTTAGAATGGAGTTTGTCCTAAATGATAATAGTTAAGGAGTTAAATGCAAAAAGGCCAATACTAGTTGTCCTTATATGAAAATGGGATAAGAAAACTTAAAATAAGACTCAATTTCATATTTCACTTTCAAATGTTATGTGTATCAATTAACTTAGTCTGATCCTCTTTTCTTTTCTCTCTCCTCCAAGACGGTCATAAAGCATAGGAAAGTGTTAAAGAGGTGACCATGTGACTTTTGAATGAGTAAATCTCGAAATTGTGACTCAAGGATTAAAAAATAGGAGCATTTTCAAATTATCTTACTTTTAATGCAGTTTAATTAAGGATAATAGACAATATAGAAGTTATGGACCAAAATGTGCACAAAAATGAAATGTTATTGCCTAGGAATATTCTAGACCTTCAAATTTGCCTATAGTACAAATTTGAGTCATTTGGGCCATGTTTGACCCTAGAAATTGAATTTGATAGATTTGAATATAGTTTTTTTGAGAATTTATTTCAAATGCATTTAATGCGTGACATGACTCCAAAGTTCAATTATTTTTCTATGTCACACACACATTTCTCGGGTGTTTATTTCTGCTTTCCTTATCCACCATCCAATCTCAATCCGATGGACAACATGTCATCTTCTAGCTTTGCTGATCTCACAAGTCAGGGGGTCGTTTCATGGCTCTTCCTTTGGCGAACCCTCTCTCCCTCATCCCTCCACCTTTTTGAGAAATTTCTTCTCCAAAAGATTCTCCATGATTTCCCATTTTGATCAGTTCATAACTCACAATCTCTCATCATCATTTATGGAAATGCCCAAAATGACATTCTCACCCTTCTATGTGAGGGGAATACAAGGACCACTAGAGGCCTCATTGTGCCTATTTAAGACATTGAATCCATCTACGACATTCACTCAATACTCCTCTACATTCAATTTCTCCTCTTGTACCTCTGATCTCTAGGATCTGATCCTCCTCTTTCTTCAACGACCAAAGCTTCGCTCCAACTGCTCTGACCATCCCAGATCAATTACCATCACAGTAAGCATCCTTGACTTCTTTCCTTTGATTTAGCAACTTTAGTCTGTCCAAAATCTTTCCCAAATGTTATATGCTATAGGCACCCTTGCTCCCCTATTTTCTTGGCACTCCTGACGATCATCAGTGGTTTTTCATGCAGTTTGCTTCGAGCTTTGGTGCTCTCACCTTCGTGTCGAGGCTGCACACCTATTCGTGTGAGTCTTATGCCTTGTTCACATGGTCTTCTTGGATCCTCACCTTCTTGGCACTGCTATGACTCTAGATGAGTAGTCCTAGAACCTTAGTGCACTGCTTCACCTCCTTGATGGCTTGCAAATCTCGTCTAGGTTCAATGAAGGTGCTGACAATCTCAACTTGCGTGGATAGTTTCCCATGTTCGGGTTCCGATCGGATGTAGTACCTCTAGGTGACCCACCTCATGCCATGGCCATGGGGGAAGAACCTTGGTTGTGTAAGGACCCAGGTGCGCATGTTGTTTTAATTGACTAATCAATATCAAAGGGATATTTTGGTCCATTCACACACTTGCTTTTATTTATTAGCGCCAATATATGTTTCATGTGGAATGACCATGTTACCCCCACTATTTTAATCACATGTAATGCACACCTAAGGTTTTGTGGTATTTTGAAGTTTTATTTACATCAGATTAATTACCAATTTAAATGATGTCACATAAAATGTTTTGCTGCTCCCTAATTGGAAGATTTTTGGGAATTCACCATAAATCATAGGATGCTTAGAAAATTACAAATAAATGGTCATTGGAAAGGTTTTTTTTGAGATGAATCTGATTTTTAGGTTTTCGAGTCATGTTTTACCTTCCTATTCTGATGTTTTATTAGAAACACTATTTTGACACATGAAACCCTAATTATGTATTACATGTAATTAATATGATCTAAGTCAACCAAGTTTTACTAATTTAGTGATGTTGATCAGTAAGCCTAACCCTAATACACTAAAACCCTAATTCACCCTAATTTAACCTAGGATCAATATTATTGATTTATGATGTTTAATATTTATGAACAAGTGTTTTGAGCCTTATCAAGACAAGATGAAGTTTGACCTAGATTTGACTCAAAGATCAGAGAGGTTATCTTAGGATCATCTTTTCTCCAAGGTAAACAGGTCATGCTACCGAGCACACGTATTTATGGCTGATTGCATGCTAAGTACAAGTGGATACTATGATTTCAAGTTTAATGTTTTAAATCATGCTCACTATATCAAATTGCTTGATAATTGTTGTATGTTATGTCATGTGGTTAAAATGTTCACTATCTTTAAAGTTTATGATTATTGACTCATGAAATTCATGTTAATATTCAAGAGGGATAAATCCCATCATCTTAAGAGAACATGGTAATAGGGAGAAATCCCTTCATGTTAAGTTCAAGAATTATGTTAATGTTAATGTTAATGTTATGATAATGATCAAGTTAATTGGATTGAAATAGTCTTTATATACTCCCGGATCATGAACCTCGGTCGTCAAAGGCTTTCCTTGAATCAAGGACTTTCCTAAAAATTATGTGCTCCTAAGGGGGCGTCATAGAGAGGTGCATACAATTAATTTTTAATTCTTCATGTTAATAATGATTCAAGAATGGTTATAGTTAATTCATGTGAACTTTTCTTACATGCCAAGTATACTTTACTTTGTTCATATTATAAAGTGCCAGTACCATTTATTGATGTGTTGATTTTCCCCTTTGCATGACTGGGGATGCGATGTCCCCAAGAATTGGATCAATTAAGGACTTAAGAGGAACAAGCAAGGACTAGAAGACCTTTAAGAGCTAACTGGTGGGGGTGCCAACCATACTAGGTGATCCAATCATGTAGAAATGTTTACTTTCATGCCTAGTTTTCCATGATTAGAATTATAGACATGGTATAGAAGTTAGTTATAGTTTCCTATTCAAAATAACTATGTATGAATCTCAATGGTGATTTATGTATTTATTTGCAATGATCACATTAATTTGACACCCCCCTTCAAGGTGAAAGCTTCTGTTGAGTTATGTTGACTATTAAAAGGGTGAGGTGTTATGGGGTAGATCACATTGATCCACCTTCCTTATTTAGAAACATTGTGCATGATGATGGGAGACCATTATACTTAGGTTGTACTAAGTTTATGAAGATGAGTGATGTGTTGAAATTGTATACTCTGAAGGTTAACAATACATGGAGCGACAAAAGCTTCACATCATTGTGGTCTTTTTTGAAAGAAATTCTTATTGAAGGAAACAAGCTTCCAATCTCAACATGCTAATTAAATAAAATGTTGTGGCCAATGGGAATGGAGGCTAAAAAGATACATGCTTGCCTAAATGATTATGTTATTTTAAAAGGACTCTATCGATTTGAAATATTGTCCAAATTGTGGGGCATCAAGGTATAAAATGATGACTTCAGGGAAGTCCAAAACTAGATCTCCTTTCGAGGTGATGTGGTATCTACCTATAATACCATGGTTTCAATGCTTGTTTTCCAATATCATGGATGCAGAGAATTTATTGTGGCATGCAGAGGCAAAAAAGTAATAATGGGATCCTACAACATGTGTATGATTCCCCACAATGGATGAAGATTGATTTATGGTGAAAAAGTTAGGAATCAAAGACTTGGGATTTGTCCGATGGGATGAATCCATACGATACATTGAACAGCCAAAATAGCACTTGCCTTGTTATGATTTTTATATACAATCTTCCTCCCTGGTTGTATATGAAAAATAAGTATGTCATGTTTTTGATGTTGATATTGGGCCTAAAAGACATGGCAATGATATAGATGTTTATCTTGAACCTCTAATTGATGACTTAAAAGAAATTTTGTAGAGAAAGTGTGATGACATATGATGCTTTGTGCAAATATACATTTTGTTTGTATGCTATGTTGTTTTGCACTATCAATGACTTTCTAGCATATAGGAATTTGTTTGGATACTACGTAAAAGGATCCAAATCATGCTATATATGTGAGGAGAACATTGATTCAATACAACTAAAACATGGCGATAAGACTATATATCTTGGTCGTCAAAGGTTTCTTCCAAAAGATCATCCTTACCGAAGGTTACACCAAGGAGTTCAATGGATCGAATGAGGAACTGAGTGCCCCTAAACCTATATTGGGGGATGTTGTTTATAAAGAGTAAAAGTCTTTGTCAATGAATTCGATAAGAGATCAGGATGTACTACTCCAAGACAGAGTCACAAATATTTATACAAGAAGAGGTAAATATTCTGGGATCATCCTTATTGGAGTTCTTTAGCAGTTAGGCATTCAATCAATGTCATGCATTTTGAAAAAAATGTCTGTGATAACATCATTGGTACTCTATTGAATATACCAGGTAAGACTAAAGACAACATCAAATTCAGAATAGACCTATGAGAAATGGGAATAAGGAAAGAATTCACAACATAAGTTAGTAGTGATAGAAAAACATACTTACCTCCTACTTGTTACACGTCTAGAAAGGAGAAGAATTTTTTTTGTGAGTGCTTACTTAATGATAAGGTACCACAGGGATACTCTTCTAATATATGTAGATTTGACATCAATAAACGATCTGAAGCTGATAGGTCTTAAGTCTCATGATTGTCACACTCTAGTGCAACAAATATTGCCATTGTTAATTCGATCTATGTATTGCCCAAGCATGTGAGGTTTTTGATCATCAAGCTTTGTTTCTTCTTCAACACTCTATGCATCAAAGTTATTGATCCTGAGAATCTTGATAAGTTGCAAAGAGAAGTTGTTGTTACCCTATGCCAGTGAGGCAAACCACATTTGGAGAAATACCCAACCCCACAACCGCTAAGGTGGATGCATAAATGAAAAAATTCAATTCTCAGAGAAATTACTTTCGATGATTGTTATGTTTTACCTTGACCTTGATAGTTTTGATTTACTTACCAATTAATATTGATGATGACTAGCGATAGTTCTATGAGTAAAGAAAATAAGACAAGTTCATCCCTAGGGGCACAAGGGATGATTTGACAATTGCTCTAGGTAATCCAAAGAATCCTAGGTGAGTTAGGGTTGTTGATACTGGTGTTGGTATAAGAGCCTTCTTTGGGCCATTAGAGCATAAGTAAAAATCTATTCAGAAAGGAGGATTCTCAGAAGAGAAGGTACAAGAGATTATTGAAAAGAAAATAGTGGAAACAATGAGACACCATCATGCTTCTCATTCAGCTCCTCAGACAGTACATGTGGCACCCCACTCTTCATATGAGGTGGACCCCCCTACGACAGAGGTGGGCGGGAGTAATCCTATAGATCCACCAGCTAGAACATATGTTGTAAGTTTTTTATTATATAGTAGTCTTTCAAAATTATTTGTATAACATATTTGTGTTAATAAATATATAGAGAGAGTCAAGATAGAATACACTCGAGTGTACAGATCGCACGAATACACTCAAGTGCATTTTCATATCAATACTATTTTTTGCAAAATGTAAACCATTGATCTTCATTTTCATACTATAACTAGGCTACATACAAATTTTGAGCCCATTTGGATGAGTGTAAGTCACTCATCCGAGGAAAAAAAATCGACACACAAAACTAATTTGAAATGCATAATTTTTGCAGTCTTTATAACTTGACCTATAAATGTCCGAATGTGCTCAAATTTTGTATATGAGATATTCACAAGATGTTTAAGAAGATCAATGGACTAGGTTCTTGAAAAAAATATTGTATCATAAAAAACTACTCAAGTGTATTCTGCTCTGAATACACTCGAGTGTATTCTAGCTTGACTCTCTCTCTCTCTCTCTCTATATATATATATATATATATATATATATATATATATATATAACTCTAAAATTTGTAGGGGTTAAGGGTAATGCCATATTATATTAAAAAGATATGTCATTGCACTGGTGCGACTTACCCATGCCTTGCAGATGATATGATTCATGGTGCTCCAATGCTCTCTGATGCGGTTCATGTGACACCAAGGCTTGTCTATGATGCTTGAAAATAGACTGTACTTCCAAATGGCTACCCCGACCATGAGACAATATGTGATGCTGGAGGTGGCATGGTTGTGTGGCCCAAAGAGAGAGAGTTGTCTACACTGATGTATCCTATATTCACACTATGTTTGTATTTGTATATAATTGATAATTGATATGAGAATATATATGCATGATACAACACCTAAGAAACCCCCTACAACTCGTTATCTACCTCGTACTCAAGATATTCAATTACATGGTTAGCTTTCAAAGGACCTATTTGAATCACTAGGCCTAATTGAGGGGGTTGGCAGTATGGATATATGACTTTGAAGAAGGGTCGCCTACGGTGGTCCATATTAAGGAGAACATAAGTCAACCTCATGATACTAGTATATTTTTACAAAATATTGTGGAGATGTTTACTTATTCTTGATTGAATACATATGTGATAGAACTTTGGATATGATGAGATATTAAGGCTAAATACCTCATTTTATATATGTTGATCCATTTTCTTATATATTAATTCACACATGATATACATTTTGTAGCTGGTTACATAGGGTATGTACAAAGTTCACACTATTAGATATTGCATTTCTAATTCCATCATTGTTTAGACGTGTACATAAAGACACTATCTATTATCAAATACTTCTCTACCACATTTAAATATTTTGGTAATGCAAAAAAGAGTGTGATTATATCTCCTTTCAATGTTGAGTAAAATTCAATTACTTAGCTTATAATTTTGACTTAATAGTTACATTTCGTTGTGGATTTTGAATTTTCTTTTTTTTTGCCTGCTTTTCACTAAGGAATAATCATTGGGTGTTGTTGGTTATTGTCTCCGAGACGCTAACTGCGTATATCTAGAATCTAAGGGTGACCAATTAGATAGTAGGGGACACAAAATAAAAAGGCATTATGCACTTGGGTAAATTTTTATATCCATTAACATATATTAATACATGAGTATTTACTAATGTAATTAAATATGCTCCATTGATGTATAGGGGTAGAAAAGAATTCAATAAGGATGGAGAAAAGGTGGATAAGAAAAAGAAAGTGTTAAGTTGGAAGAATGTGAGGCAGTTTTTCTGACTCTAATGCATATTTATGCATATTATGAAACTTTTATTTATTAATGTTTTGTATGGTGGTAAATTCATAATACCATGTACAAGACAATGGTTAGACATTCACATACTACTTGTTGTAGTATATGGATATGATTGTCAGATAGGGGGCACTAGACATCCACTGCATACAAAATGTAATCTATATATAGCCTTGGTCATCATAAGTAAATAGACTCATTTAATAATATGAAAATATCAAATCAAACTCTTTAATTATATTATTCTCTTTGTATCTATTTGACACAACAAAGTCCTATATGATAGAAGAGCTAGATAAGATACGAGAAAATGGGCACAAACCTTCATTAAGGAAGTAAACTTTGAATTTAATTGGGATAAAATATGTGTTTTCTATACTTTGATTTCATTATTTCTATATACATGTGGTGCTTATGACTTCTTACAACTTCAAATTTTATGTGAATGATGAATATATACATGTGTGTGAATGAATGTGAAGATGAATGAGTACAATGAGAACTGTATTTCTACATGTCGTGAGAATGGAATTGCTGCATGTGTGAATGATGTCTATATATATGTTGTGAATGAATGTGAAGATGAATGAATACAATGAGAAACGTTTCTACATGTCATGAGAATGGAATTATACATATCTAAATGAAGTATATATACATGTGTGTGAATGAATGTGAAGATGAATGAATACAATGAGGATTATATTTATACATGTCATGAGAATGGAATTGGAGAATGGATCTTTTATGTGGGTGGATTGTGTGTCTGTTATTGTAGGTTTGTTGGCCTATTATTAAGCTGAACACATGATGGAACCTGTAGTTATAACAAACTGCAGGTTCTGCATCTTGCATAACAACTAGATAGTAGGTCCGAAAACCTTCTATTTGAAAATAACATAACTATATCTTTGGTTGTTACAACAAAACCAACATTGTACATCTTAGTCATTGATTTTTTTAATAAAATCAACATTATAGGGTTATCCTAAAATGGTCGTGTTGGGCAGCGTGGCCGTGCCACTAGCTATTTTTTGACGTCGGCTTAGGGTAGCAACCGACCACACACTTGGTTTGTGTCATCGATTTTGGAAAAAAAATCGATGACACATAGACATTTATCAATTAAAAATGTGACTTGGTATGGAAGTACAAAGTTGGTTGTTATATCTAAACTGATGACACAAATGTTTAATTGTATCAGTTTATTAATCATAACAACTGAGACTGGATCTCCATCATCAGTTTACACGTCCCCCAAAAACTGACATTGTAGACGCTTGACTCTAGTGTTGCCACTTAGGTATTGGTACAAAATCATAGTTATAGGGGTATTTTAACCAACAACAAAGCTAGTATCTACACTAGTTATGGTTTTCACTATTTCCTCCATCCCGTTCTCATTGCTACCATCAAAAAGCTTTGACAAGATTCTTGCAAGATCATATTCTTTATCTTCCCTAAGAATATGGATAATATTTTGTGGAAAGGACTTCCATACATCTTTTACTTTACTACAATACCATATCATATGATTAATAGTCTCTTTCTCTTCTCACAAGTTGTTGTATACATGACTAACTCTATAGTATTTGCCAAAACGTCTAGCCATTGTAGCTATTCCACCTGTACAAACTCACCACAGAAAATGTGTTGCTTTTGGCGACCACCCCCTCCTCCAAATCATCTTCCATATATACTCTCCCATACCCCTATAAAGAATCACCATCTCTAGCACATTTAGCATTCCCCTCTAGTAGGCAGACTTCACTCTGAATCTCTCATCAATACTTGGCCACCATGAAATAAGTCCTCCAGAAGAATGCAACTCAGGGGAATTGATAAAATCTCATTTGCAATGTTAACTGGCATAAGATTTTGAATCTCCTCTCTCTTCCACTCGCCTATGGACTTGTTCAATCATCTGGTTAAACCTTATGTGATCTTTACTTTGGTCATTCTTATACTCCATGCGATTCTTTGTGGGACTCAGTAGCCATTTTTCCTCCCAAATCCTAATCTTCTTTCCATTCCCCACTATTCATTTAATACCTTCCATGAACAATGACTTTGCATTCCATAAACTTTTCCATGTGTAACTCAGGTTGTTCCCCCGACCCGCTTCTATAATTGTTGTTTGTAAAAAATAGAGAGCTTTTAGAACTCTTTCCGCCAAAGTGTCCTTTGTTGTATGGAGCCTCCATATCTGATTTTCCAATACATCTTGGTTGAAAAAATGAAGATCACAAAAGCCCACTCCCCCTTGCTGTTTTTCCCTGTGTAGACTTTGCCAATTTGTCCAAGATATCTTCCTCTGTGCCCTTCTTTGTCCCCACTAGAATCTGGTTATGATACTAAGAATGTCATACATTAATCCTACATGTAACTAAAAGATACTCATCACATAATTTGAATTTTTTTGTGCTATTTCCTTGATTAGGATTTTCTTTCTTAGTTTTGATAAAAAAATTTCCTTCCAACCTTGAATCATTCACCATATCCTCTCCTTAATGAAGTTGAAGACTTGTTTCTTTTGCCATCCCGCTACAGTTGATAACCCCAAATATTTTACATGCTAATCAACATCTCTCACTCTTAACATCCCCCTTGATGGTTGATTTCTTGTGAAAAGAGGTCCCTTTGGTAAAATGTAGTATTGTCTTAGATAAATTAGTTTCTTTTTCCTGATGCATGTGCATACTAGTTGATGATTTTAGCTAATTTTAGGCATTCTGCATTAGAAACTCATGTAAAAAGAATGCTATCATCTGTAAAAAATAAATGAGAAATATGAGGTACATTTATACTAAAACGGATCCAATGGATAAGATTATTTTATGCTGCCAAACGAATGAAAGTAGAAAAAACATCTGCATATAAATCATAAAGGTAAGGAGAAAGAGAGTTACCCTATCACAGTCCACAAGTGGGTCTTGTCTTGTTGGGTCGACCTCCATTGATTGCATAGGAATGGCTAACAAATGAAATAAACTCTTGCAACTTCTCCTCCACATCTCCCCAAACCTCATCTTGTGTAGCAAAAAATCCAAGAAGCTTCATTCCACCCTATCATAAGCTTATGACATGTCCAACTTAAGAGCCATGGTGCCATGCTTCTTTCCTTTATATCTCTTCATTGAGTGGATAAGTTCATAAACAATAAGGACATTATAAGTGCTCATTTTTTTGGAATAAAGATACTTGGTTTTCTAAAATAATAGTGTCCATCGGATGCTTCAAAATGTTTGCCATCACTTTAGCTGTAATTTTATATAGGACATTACAAAGACTAATCGGTCTGAAGTCAATCGATTCTATAGGCTTCTTCATCTTCGGTATCAGCACCATCTGACTAGAATTGGTCTCCTCCGAACTCCTTCTTCCTCTCCACTAACCTTTTATAAAGTTTGTCACATCCTTTCCTACAATATTCCAGTAGTTCTGAAAGAATATTGTCTTCATACTATACAGTTCTGAGGCGTTATTTGGATGTATCTGTTTTACCACCTCCCACTGTGAATTTATATAAAGCTCTGGAAACATGAATTAGGATAGAAAAAGCAATATTTGTCATGCTTGGCTATTTAATGGGATAATTGAGCATAGATCTTACAAGATAAAGAAGAAAATAGGCTTCTTACGATGGGTAACATTACACTGATCTCGCTTGAATCGTGCCTATCTCTTCCTCCAAATTGAAACTTATCCAGCTGTATCCTAGAATGTCGACAATGATCAGCAATACGGGAATATCTGATACAGATATGTGAACCTTCTAGGAAACGTGTGAGTGATGAACATCTGATGCGGATTCGATGTCAGAGCTTTGGTCAACCATGCAAAGAGAGCACAGATTTAAATGTTTCGTTATTAAACAATGGGATTCCATTTTGAACTAGAAACCAAGTGGCAGTTCTCTGTTTAAACCAGAAGGTAGTTCTCGGTTTATCGAACATCTCATGTACATGTAGATTATACAAAGAGGATAACTTGTAAACAGCTCGTTTAAAACACAACAACAGTTGTACAAACAATAGAAGTTTATCACTTTCTCACAGTCAATTATCAATCTAACTACATATCTGCCGGATGTCAAATGCATTAGTTTAGCATAACCTAAGAAGTATTCTTGAGTTCAAAATATGTTCATAGGCTTCCTTTTAAGTTTTCCATCTCAAAATCATTGATTGTTATAGACTTTGGATGAAGCGGAAGTTCAGAGAACGTATAAATTCAAGAAAAACTGAAGAAGATGTCGGAAGCCAAACAATGATCTTTTATTGCTAAATCTTTTGTGATTGCTGAAGGCTATTAGTCTGGGTCATGTTCGGTGCACTTGCTCTAACTACTATAAAGATATCTTGAGAGTTGTAATATTTTCTTGGTTTCAATTCTGGTATGACTTGCTTAGAGCAATACAAAATAATAACAATTAACCAGCTTCGTCATATTTTGTTTCTTCCCACGTTAGTAATGCAATTGCATCTAGAATATATATGATGGTTTATCGGAATTAGAATTTACCACATGAGTAGCTTCCAGATAACTTTATCCAATATAAATTGTGATAATACATGACACAAACTAAATAAATTGCTTACAATAATTCCTTTTTGTCATTGTGGAAAAGTATTTTCCCAAACAGCGTACTTTGTCTTGAGCCCTCTACACAAATTGGCGTTTTACAAATTGACCGTGAGAAATGCCACTGCAATTAGCGGTTTCAATATAAAAACATAACAAATAGAAAACACCACACATTGCTGTGTTATCTGACCATTTGATATTTTTTACAAATGTATTTTTTTATTAAAACCACTAATGGCACTAGCGTTTTCTTGAACGCGGATCTCAGTTTAAGTGACGTTTTCAACAAAGTGTGCTATTCTAAAATATCATTTTAGTGATATTGCAGAGGTTATTATTTTGACCGTGTACCGAATTGATTTTCACATAACCAACATATTTTATATGATACGGCTCTCAATTATAGCATGCACTGGGGTTGGCGAAGACTTTTTTAAGGATCTTTTGGTATGCGCATATATTACAACCGTCTTTGACCGTGTCTCAATAAAGAAAATTAATGTAGCAACAGTAACAAATGAGGATTCCAATAGTCACACACAAAAAAGAAACAGTTAGTTGTATAGTTTTAATTATATTGCAAGATATGCATGGGTTAAACTCAAGTAGATGTGATATTTTACTAAACATCTTTACAAAACGAATATGGAATTTGTATTCTATTTAGGTGCACATAAGCGAACTTATAATTATGATAATCAGAAATTATTTAAGTCAGCGTACGACTACTTTGGTGTACTATAATAAAATCCCTTAGGCACTTAGGCTAATCATTTTGCTTTCTTTCTCGTGATTAACCCTAGCCATCATTTGCTATATGCAAGTTGTTGCATCCTGTCTACGTTGTTATTTACGAAGGTTTATTCTTTAATGGGATGAAATATTCCTCACACCAACTTGCTTTGGAGATCGCAATCTATTGGGTGGTGCTACATTCATCAAGTCGTGCTAGTGATGTTGTTTAAAAATTTTCTTGATGTTGTTGCTTCTTAAAGTCTTCTCAATTTATGGGATGACAATGTTATTCAGATTTGCTATCAGATCTACTACGAGAACAACACGTTTCTTATTCAATAAAGAAGCATTGATTTCTCTATATATGTATTACTTAGCTGATTGGGTCAATGTTTTTAAATAGCTTAAAGTTTTCATGCTATGCTTGCTCCTAAAATTTGCTAGATATGTTAACTTGACCAAAATTGAGATATGAATCCTGATTTTCTTTTATTACATGTATGAATATCAATTCCAATAGCCTTTGAGAAAACATGATATGCCATGGTTAACATGTACGGTCAAAAATCCATGCGTAATAGGGTTGATAGCAATGATGCCTCCTAAGTTCAACGACACACACTTAAAAAGTTGACAAAATCAGATAAAAGTCTGGATTAGCGTCGTGGGACAATTAGACTTAGTCAAACAGAAGGCCCTTAAGTCAAACAATTAAAAAACTTAAGTGTTTGGATAAAATTAATGATTGGAAGAAGGACCCCTCATGTCAAGGATATATCCTCATAAAACTATCCAACTTCACATTTGCATATAACTGTGAAAGCTTTTAGATAAGAAATATAGTATTGAGGATTAGCTGTTGAAATTATATCATGTCCAAATTCTTGAAGTTTCACATATTTTGTGGAAATCTGCTACAAAGCAAATATGCGATTTTTAACTTCTTTGTAATGGACTTATGTAAGCATATTTGAATCTGCCTAAGAAATTTATTGTATCAATAAAAAATTCCCTCATGTCTTTGCACTCCTTTAACTTGGATCTTGAGATCAAGAAGGGAAGTATAATTAAGTGACTCGATGATTGATATCTCAATCAAAGAGGAACACAAGATAGACAAACCCAATGTTCTTCTTGATGTTAATCCTAATGAAAATTTTATTGTTGCTCAAAAGTCCAATCATAATAATAAACAAAAGAATTTACATAATTCTAAGGCCATGATCCAAAAGAAAATAGATAACAAATCCCATTGGAGTTGTTGGCAGGTTGGTCCCTAAAATAAAGATTTTCCCATGAAGAAGGCTAAGAAAGTTTCTTCAATTGTAATTGAAGGGTGGAGGTCAACATAATGACTGCATCTTTAAATTCGATGATGGACCTTCCTTAAACATGATATTCTTTCTATTTTGAACTACTATATTAGATTGTAAAAATCGGGGATAATATGCATGTATATGCAAATAGATTCATGTTATTTCTTACCATACCTTTAGGCACCTTCATGAGTTTGGTTAATTCTATCTATATAGAAGTCGAACGTAAAGGATGGGTAGACTAGTAGTTTCTAAGGTTTTGATGCTCCGTAGAGCAGGCATGTCCCAACCATTCAACGCAATAAACTTAGTTGTCTTATATTAGTTACTGAAGTTATATGGTTTAATTGCAAGTGTAATTAAGTAGTTGTTACATGTATTGTGAGATAGTTTATTTCATGCCAAGGGATATTTACTTATAATGGCGAACTTCCTTAAGATTCACATTGACCTATTTCTAATTCTATTATGGATGAGAATGCTATTTTGGTTTGATTTAATCTTGTTTCATATGACACATTGCATGCATATTACAGTTATGTGAGTGTTGAGTCAATAATGTGCACATGAATCTTGTAAGACCATTAACCTAGCTTGGTGCTTGATCTTTCTTGCTTTTGCTTACTAAGATTCTTAGACATTAATCTAATCATGCGATGTGTCTTAATAGCATGTGACATGCTTATGTTTTCAGTGTGGTCCAGTTTGCTTGAAGTTTGAGCTAGTTATGTTATATGTGTGCTTGTTTTGGACCAATTTGCAATATACCCCATGTTAAGGGTTTATCTTGCAATTTGTCACATGTTGATGTGCCTCATATGTTTTAGCATCATGAGAGAGAGAATGATACTTTGGGGTGCCGTGTTGGACCTTGGTTGATGAAGTGACATCATGAGTGGATGTTTAGGTTTTTCTTTCGTTCCTTGTGTAGATGGTTGACCTTGCTTGTGTGTTGACAGTTTGAGTTGATTTTTAAGAGGCCCACCTTGTTGTGTCTTTGACCTTGGTGCCTTTAGTTGATGAGGTTTTGAGTGCATCTAGTGTCCTTGGTTGTTTAATAGCCAAGAAATCCTATGATGCTTTCTATGTTATTGGTGACCTTCCTTGTTTCTCTTCAACCGATGAGACTTGTGGGATATGTATCTCTTTGACCGATGTTCCTTTGGACCAAGTGAGGTCGATGGTTTACCTTGGTTTTCCTGATATTAGTTGCGTCCATGTCTTGAGTGTTTTCATGGCTGAGTTTTGGAGGGACAA
Source organism: Alisma plantago-aquatica (assembly GCA_963693085.1). Classification (NCBI taxonomy): domain Eukaryota; kingdom Viridiplantae; phylum Streptophyta; class Magnoliopsida; order Alismatales; family Alismataceae; genus Alisma; species Alisma plantago-aquatica. The sequence continues at coordinate 920,302,384 of OY856409.1, forward strand.
GTGGAATGGTTAGTTGGACACCTATCCTTCCTTATCTCTCTCCTACCCTTGGGTATTTATACCCTTCTTTTACATGCAAGTGACCCCCTTTATCTCTCTCTTCTTTCTTTCCTCTTACCTGTAGCTCATCCCCTTTGGTTCTTGGGAGATAAGGAGTTAAACTTTGGAGCAAGGTGGTTGAAACCTTACATGTGGTGATCTAGGGTTGGATCATCTTCCTTTGTTTATCCTTTGGTGATCCTTGTGCTTAGTAAGTGGTTTATCCTTCTTGATCTCATTTTTCTTGAATCCCTACCCTCACTTTTTTCCATTGGCCAAATCTTGGTTCACCATGGTAGTATTTTTGAGGAACATCTCTCCAATAGAGGCCAAATCCATGGTCTTCCATGGTAGTACCTACGTGAGATGGAGATCTCCTCTTTCCTCTTTTCCCCTTTCTTTTCAGCTTAGGGTTTGTACCCTCTCATCTTTTTGCACCTTTTGATCTTGGTTTGTTCTTCTTCTCTTGAGGTGATTTTTCTTGGCCATGGAGTTGATCCATATTGTGGTTTTCTTCTCTTTCTTGGAGCTTTGTGGCTTGGGAGTTAATCTTCACCTCAAGGCGGGTTATATAACTTTCCCCTCTACTATTTTGCACCTTAATCTTGCATGCAAGTTTATCTTATCTCTAGAATGTGATTATATGTTACTTGATGATGTTATCATATTTTAGGGTTTATGATTATGTGCTAATCTTGCATAGATTACCTCTTTCTCTTAAACCCTATTCCTTTCTCGTAAGATTTTTATGGATGGTGGAATATTGACTCTTGCATGCACCCTTTTTGGATGATGGTTTTCCCCATTTATTGGTTCTATTTTCTCTCTCTTAGTGATGAAGATTTTAGATGAATGTGATGCTTTAGAACATTGATCTTTCCCTCATGATCATGGTTTCGTTATTTCTATGTTTTGATGATCGATTTCTAAGGTTTTGTATGATGCTTTCCTTAATGTACCTCACTTCTTGAGGTTTCAATTTCATGTTGATAACCCATCTCTTTTGATCATTTTATGACAAGGGATTATCTCTTTCCTAATGTGTTCATGTTAGTGTCCAAGTGGTCAAAGGTTTGGTGATGGTTTTGGGCTTCTAAGATGGTTCCTTGAAGAGGTCTCATAGATGACCCCTTATTCTTCAGTCGATGAGCTTTAACCTTTTTTCCTTCAGTCGCCATGCTTGATCCATGCACTTGATGATAGGTGGACCCCCCCCCCCTTTGGTCGATGAAGTGGTGGAGGATCCCTTTGGTCACTTGACCTAGTTTTCTCATTGATCAAAGGTGTGACATGGTTCCCTTCGGTCAAAGGTGTGAAGATGCTTCTCTTTGGCCACAAAGGTTGATGTGGCTTCAACCGATGAGGTTTTCTTGGCTTTGGTTCTATTTGACTAGTGAGGTTTTGTGACATATGTTCTCTTTATGTGTTAACCTAATAGTGATGTTGATGGTTTCCTTAAAGTGTTCCAAGAATGTGAGAAGTAATGATATTTAGGGTTGATGTTAATGACTGTTTGGAAACCCTAATTGGTTAATTATGAGGAACCCTAACCCTAATTTTAATTACATATTGATAAGGCTTACTTGCTTGGATGATTAGTATGTATTGAAGTATTTTCTCTCTCCTACATGTGTAACCCTAATGTTGTAGGTTGAATAAACATCATAGCTAGTTATTGTTATGGCATCTCTTATGTGACATAGGGTGATGATTATAAGCCTTGATGAGGCATGGTGGGATAATGATGTTCCATGCAAGAACATGAACAGTGTGAATGGTCTATGACCTTAATGATGGTTTTGTGCCTAATTTGATGTGATATCCTTTGATGATGTGAAAAGGGATGGTTATCCCATGATGATGTGATAATAGTGATGACCTGGTGCAAGGAAGTGAGATAGTATCATGTGGTGACATGATCAGTTTTATGATTAATACCATTTATATCTCCTGGAGTTGTAATCTACCATTATCTTTGTAGAATTTGTTTAGGGTTTATATGTTGTGACTTGTTTAATGCTTAAAAGATACCCAATTGGAAATAATTAATCAAGTGAAACCCTAATCATGTAGTTTCCTTGGGCCACAGATCCATCTTCAGTGTCAGTACTTGCCAGATGGTGAAATAAGTAATTCCTAAGGGAAACTCAGAGCGCATATTTTTGAATATGCGGGGGTGCAAGTCGAGGGTATATCCTTGCATCCACAATTACATGTTATGGAGGATGACTACGGTCATGCCTTAGTAGGAGAACGGTTGCGGTCATATCTCAGTATATGATGTGATAGATGACAACTACGGTTGTACCTCAGATGATTGGGTTTGTATACCCTGTGTACTAACGTCGTGCCTATATACCAAGGCATACTAGGATGTTTTGCAGTTGACTCTATATGTCACTACAGAGGACTCAGATTGATCTAGGGTATGGGAGATCATAGGAGTCTGGGTTTCCTATATCTTGTATGGCATTGATTTTGACTTAGCACTAGTTAGTTGGAGTATGAGTGGTATATTTGCTTAGGTTAAACACGATTCAAATTTGATGTTTAGCTTTGCCTTGTTTCTTATACTTCTTAGCTGTTATCTTGTATACATGTCCTTCATATTCCTTTTAAAAGTATATGATATTCTACTGATCAATTATAGCTACTTAATCTGCTTAATATGTGTTATCACTTTTTCTTATTCATTTAGCTACATATGTTCATCCTGTTGATAATGTTACTTTGTTGTTTAAGAATATATGTGTTAATAATAGTTGTGGGTGGAGAGTTATATCTCTCTTTGGGACGTTTGTCTCACCCCGTGTTTTTTCACATCTTTTAGGTGGTCGTGCTCGACATGGTAGAGACCGTGTGGTAGCCATTGAAGGTTGGATATGCTGTAGTAGATTCTTATGTGTCATCCCTATACTCTCAGGTCCTTTGGGGTGCTTTGTAGATGTTGTACATCGATACAAGGTTTTTAGTAGTATGCCATGGTTGTACATGTATGGCTTGTATATATGAATATGTTATCTTTTAGAATAGGTTTGTGGCATGATGGCCATTGTACAATGATGTGTATACCTTTATGGTATGATATGTGATACAAGTGGTAGGTTGTGAACCTTTATATTTATTTTTCTGCTTGAGATAGTTATATTAGATCAATTTTATTTTACCCTATTTTGTGGTAATGTGTTTGTTAGCTGATAATTCTACATTTTGGTTTTGAGTAATCTAGCTTTGGTGTGATCAATGCGTCACAAATATAAAGATTGTTCCTAAGTCTCTTATTAATAGGGGTGATGTGAAATTTTTGTGCATGCAAATATGTAGATATTTTTTCATACAGTTGTTTGGAACTCCAAAAAGTGGTTATGTTCAATTGAAAACTTTAGGTAAGGCTGGTTAAATTTTGAATTGAGTTCCTCATAAATATAAAGTCAGTATCCCTTTCTAATTAAATAGAATCCATGTAGAATATATTTAAATATCTTCAAATGTGGGGGTTCCTCACAATGGTATGAACATGTGAAGAAGAAAATGTAGTAAAAAAACAATAGATATCATTAGCTTTTGTAATGTGGAGACGAGATATGTTGGTACATTCTTGAAATCTATTTCTAAAGTCCCTAGTATATATATCATCATGATTGTGGACTTTGTGATGCAACCTTACTTGAGAATATTTTTCTTATAACTCTAGTGTGCCCTAGGAAGTTCCTAAAAATATCCAAACACCATACGTTCCATATCTTATTACATGCAAAGGATATCAAGTGTGGATAGTGACATAATGCACACTACTTTTAAATATATTGTTTTTAATAAATAGTTGAACCTAGGAGAAATAAATATCCTAGGCACTCTATGAATTCTACAAATTAGTTTCTAACTTAAAACATGGAGGATATTGTTTTATCATTCAAACAAGTTATGGCTTATCCCAAATCTAAGTTTCGGAAGGATGTTGTTGATGATGAAATATAATCAATCCTCCCAAACTAAACTTGGGAATTGGTGGATGTGCCTCCTGGTTGATCTATTGTTGGATGTATTTGAATCTTAAAAAAGAAATTTAATGCAGACATGTCAATCAATAAGTACAAGACTAGACTAGCTGTTAAGGGATACACATGAAGGGATGAATACATTATTTTGATACACATTATCATTTTCACTACATAAAAATAATCCACCTAATTAAATCATTAAATTCCATCTACAAATTATGTATCCATCAAAATGATACAAAGATTATGTTCTTACATGATAATATACAAGAGGATATATATATATATATATATATATATATATATATATATATATATATATATATATATATATGAAACAACCTAAGGATTTTGTGCATTGTAGATTCCCATCCTAGGTGTTTAAGCTTGTTAAGTATATATATGTTTTGAAACAATACTCTCATTAGTGACATGAAAGTATTGATTCTTTGATGTCAAATTTTGGTCTCATTTTCTAATGATTTCAATAATTTGGCACACTAGAGAACCAACAACAATGGATTAACTTTATGTGGGCATTTATATAATTTTCTTCTTCTTAGTTCAGGTATGAGAGTAGTATATGAGACATAATTTTTTTTGCTTAACAAGTATGAGTTAAAAGATATTTTTTTCCCTGATGTCAGTTAAGGGAATAATTCACTAGGCCCATGAATGGTATTTTTTCTTTCTTATTATCTTTATATTGATATAATACTAGAGAGAATTGAATACACAATATTTAAACTTGTTAAGACACCATATGTTCCATCTAAAGCGTTGTTACAAAGTAATAATATAATTCATGTATCTCATGATGGCACTCTTACAATACTGAAAGTATAATCTATCATATAAAATGCATAAAACTAGATATTTCATTGTGTGAAAAAGATAAGTAGATACATGTGATATTCAGATATAACACATTGGGATTTTTTTGATAAAGTGTTGAGGTAAATCAAGGGAACTAATTGTTGGTATGTATACCCAGAGAGCTAATCATGTGATGATTGTGATTGCATATTATGTAAAGGATTTGATTAATAATAAAGGCAATCTTCTGATTTATTCTGTTTCACTTAGTTATGAGATAATGAGGAATTATAATGAATGTCTAAAGACTGTCATTACTCAATGACGTATGTCTTCAGGTACGTGACCTAAACAATGAGATCATATAGATATAAAGAGTATATACATTCTTGTTATATACCTAGTCGGATGTTATTGTGGAATGCTGATAGACAACAATCACACATAAGACTAGAATGTGTGTTTGTTGATTACCAAATCTCATCAATCATGATTTGTACTATCAAACTAAGCACATTGATACTTGTTAGAGAACAGTGTATCAGACAGACCCACCATGAGAGTGAAACATGGAAACCATAATTGGTGTTCAGAGTCATATCTCATAGTGAAGGTGGAGATTGTGGTTCTTAGAACTAAAATCACTACACTCATCGCATGTCACTTTGTGCGCTTTGACATCATCGACCGTGATCCTGAATAAGGGTTGCCAAAAAGGTGATGATTGGATGCACTATGACACATGGGAATGACTGTGAGTAATGTAGATGGGATTTATCCCTCCTACAAGAGTTTGATATCCTGGCCACTTGATAAGCGAGATTGAGGAAAGGCATGTACATGCACATGTGAATCAATATATGATATTGAGGTCACATATATCTCAGACATTCTGCTCTAGTTCAAAGAACATGGATTAAACATTGAAAGGACCATGATTCCATGCCTCGAGTTCAATATGGATATCAGAGATAAGAGAATTTATACAATCACTGTAACACCTATCACAGATTGTAGGTTGAAGTTATTATCTAACTTTCCAATTACTCGGGTACCAATGATGTGTGATTAGGCACCACTCTTTGATTGTAATGTCATAAATGGGTTATGGACATTCACTGCCAACGTAAATTGGAACCTATAGGATCACACACAAAGGATACACTTGGAATTGGAGTTCATTCATGAATATGGTTTAAACTTGATTACTAAAGAGTTAGATATTCAATTTGAACAACATTGGTTGAATATTGACTGACTGGATAGATGAACTGACTGGTTCAAGTGTTGAACTAATCATTTCAATGTGTTAGGTCAATTGAACCAACTTTGGTAATTCTATACAATAAATTGACCGGTTCAGAAAGTGAAACAATCGGCTCAGGTCCATGAACTGTCTGACTCAGGTTGTAAACTGAGCGGTTGGTGGATCAATTCGATTGATTCAAGGATTTGTGTTGACAGTCATGTTGTGCATTAAATCAGATATTAAATACCAATACAATTGTTATTGGGAAATATGATGAAATGATTGGTTCAAGGGTTGAACTGATCAGTTGACATGCCAACCGATCGGTTCACATGTGAACCAACCATTTCTCATGTTGTAGGTTGTGAAAATTTGTGAAATTTCAGTCCCTTCCGCTCCCACTCAGACTGGGAGCCCTGACCCTAACCCTCTTATAAATAGAGGGGTATTGGGGGCTTCTCAAACACAACTCATTTGTCTCTGATAATTGTTTGTATTCTCTAGTTATGGTAACAAAGAGAACCCAAGTAAGTCCTACCGAATAAAGGGAGGGATAGAAAGGGTAAACAATTGTGGGAGAGCAAATTGGCGACTAGTATGCCAACATGAGGCGACAACTTCTTCATAGTTGTTTGACTAGAACATTAGGAGTTCCTGGTGGTCCATGTGCACTATTCCAAAGGGGTGGATCCTTTTCCCTCTAGGAGGACAATGTCAACCTACTATCTATGGTGATCAAATAGGAGGTTGAGGAAGATGTTGTTTGAGTGCGACCTAAAGAAATCCACATAGTACAACAAGGGAATAGTCAATGGACTTGCTCCAAGACTAGGTATGACCTCGTAAACCAACCTTCCCACTACATAGTTGTTTACATGATCATCTATCTAAGGGGAATATGGAAGTTACACTTTTTATTTCCGCTTCCGGTTCTAATGTCATATTTTCCTACAGTGGTATCAGGGCCACATCAATTTACTATGTTTTGAGATATTCGATATGATTGAATTTTAGTTTCCATTATTTGTTTATTGCATAAGATGTGAATACCTAACTGATTAATGTTTATATCCGATTAAAGACCACACACGATCCCAATATATATATATGTATATATATGTATATATATATATATATATATATATATATATATATATATATATATATATATATATATGGCTCATCTTTAATACCCGGACGGGTAGCTACCCACACACACTTCTTGATATTTTTTTAATTTTTTTTCGCAATTGTAGAGAAACATTTTATCTAGCTCCCCAAAAAAATTGATCCAAAATAATATCATTTCCCCCCATAAAATAAAAAAACCCATCCATATATTTACAGACTGTATATTTTCTACATAGTTACTCTTTCGTTCTCAGAGTTACTCTATATATCAATACAATTACTCTTTTGATTCAGAAGAGTTACTCCAGTGTACCATATAGTTACTCTTTTAACCCCGAGTTACTCCAATGGTAGCAAAAATCTGGCTACCCGCACGGGTAACGAATGAACATCCATATATATATATATATATATGTATATATATATACAATTTAAATGCCCTAAGAATGAGTTTTGATGGTGGATGTGTACAATGGTTATGGCCAATAACCCAAATATCTATGTGTAGTTGAGTGGTTTCTTTGTTCATGTTATATCTTAGTTTAAATACCGAGCATCAACCTTCTTCCTAATCTAAAATTATTATTCTTTTCTACCTTTTCTCCCCTTGAATGTAACTTGAGGTTTCTCATTACCATGTAATAAGTTTTATAGCAATAGGATTGTTTCTTTTCATACAACGGTGAAGATGGCAATCAATGTTAAGCGAGTCAAATGTTTCAAGAGACGAGCCAACCGGCTAGAGGACCGAGGAAGAAAGATCACATGAGAAGTGAATTGACCACATGGTGAACCCAACTAATCATTTAGAGGTGTCTTGGAATCAGTTGGACTTGAGGGCAGACGATCATTTCATACGACCAACCAACCGGCCAAGAGGCGAGCTGACCGGTTTAAGGGTAGAACTGATCAACCCAGATTGGGAAGCAGAAATCTACAACAACAACAAGTTCTTCCATGAGATGTAGACCTAAGTGGTAGTAATTCCTTGTGGCTCTAAGGAATTACAGTAGTATGGACATAACCATCGCTAATGTTTTACATTGAGTGTTTATGTTATGGGATATAGCATGTATACGATACATACTATATATGTGGTGATTGGATAATGTATATATATATTAATATATAAAATCACTCAATCAAACATATTAAGTATAATATACTTTTCATTATCAGAACACATGAAAAACTTGATCAACTAAGCATGGCATCCCAAGGATGGTGCACCATCTATCTCATGGAAGTGTGATGGTAGTTATGTAGGCCTACCAAGCAGAGTACATTTCTTTCATTTTGGCTTTTGAGTTGGGTTAACTGAGTGTCCTTAATGAGATTTAGCACCAGAGGCATGTAAATGACTATCACAAGCTGTTGTAGATACCATCTATCTAAGAATTGTATAAGATGCAATTAGCAAACATTGCCTACCTTAAGGATTGATTTTGGACGCTGGTGTTGGCCGAGTAATAATTGAATTATTTTGGATCTTGGCTCATTAGAAGATTGTTCACTACAATATTCTAAATTGATAATTGAGCGGTATCAATTTGAATAAAATAATGAGAGCACTAGTTAATCAAAGGCCTAATACACATAATCAATTTTTATGCAAATCAAATCAAATAAAAAATGGGTTTTTAAAAACATTGCAAATTTCTCTTGTAGAATCAAATGGCAACACACACCAACACATTTTCTCTACGACCAGTCCTTGAGAAGGATAAGTTAAATGGGAATAACTTCCATGACTGGTTTAGGATGTTGAGAATTATTCTCACACAATAGTACTAGGTCTATGTCCTGGAGACACCAGAACCAGATGAACCTCTCCCCGCTGCACCAAAGGCTGACAGGGATGCTTACAAGAAGAATATTAAAGATGTCGTTCATGTCAGATGCCTAATGTTGTGCTCCATGGACTATGAGTTTCAAAGATATCATGAGAACATGGATGTTATTGAGATTGTTACACATCTTAAGAACATGTTCCAAGATTAGGCAAGACATGAGAGATTTGATGTCTCTAAAGCATTGTTCAAATATAACATGGCAGAAGGAGATCCAATAGGTCCTCATGTTCTCAAGCTCATTGGGTATGTGGAGAATCTTTCTAGAGTGGGATTCCCCTTGGGTAAAGAGTTGGCCACTGATGTGATTCTATAGTCTCTTCTAGAGTCATACAGTCTGTTTGTCATGAACTACAACATGAATGACTTTGACAAGCCATTGATAGAGATACTTGGCATGTTGAGAAAAACTGAGGAAGAAATGAAGAAAGACAAGCCCAAGTTTGTGATGATGATCAACAAGACTAAGGGAAAGTCTAAAGGCAAAGGCAAAGCTAAGAGGAGTTCTAAAGTTGGCCAGAAGCCTAAGTCTTCAGCACTCAAGGCAAAGGGAGGAGTAAATAAGGTAGTCAATTGTCACTAGCCTGGACACTAGAAAAGGAATTGCCCTCTCACTTGGAGGGACTAAATAAGAAGAAGGGGTGAATAGAAACCTTTACTTCAAGTATAAACATTTTATCTTCATCTTGTGTATGCAATAACAGATGTAGGTTTGACATACATTGATGTGCAGATCTGATAAGAAGTAACCCCTTTATGAAAGGACATGGATGAACTGTGCGGAGCAAGAGTTGCTGCAAATTTAGTATACACTTAGAATTTATCTTAGACCATTGGGCCATAATAGAGTTAGATGAACTACTATTTGATTATGCCAATAATAGAAACACTTTACTTTATCCATCTCGTCTGGACACAAATGATTATAACTAAAGAGTTTTTAACAATTCTATTTCAAAGATGTGATCTTGTATGGAAATGTCACAAATGTCTTATGATATTTATATGAAAGGATCTAAATATGAATGTTTATAATGTAAATACCTAAAGGACTACATTTGATAAACTCTAACAATCAATATATATAACATTGTCATTGAGAGAACATATATGAGATATACATTTCTAGAACATGTTGATCTAGACTCTTTTTGTCACACCCCAATCTCACACTAACCACTAATCACGAGATTAGGGCGCGACGGAGGGATTATTACATAAACAAATCACTGAGAACTTTTTCTTTTTAAAACCTCGTAATGATATCCGGAATATTGCTGTAACTAAAACATAATAAACTATTGTGGAAGCATTTCAATTAAACTGGCTAGAGAACATAAATAGAGTTTTCAACATGTAACATTGTTTAACAGAAAGTAAAATGTAACAGTTAATTTACATCTTTTACACATTCGCCATACATACTATCTCTCACCCACACCATGTCCCAAGGACCGAGGGGAAAGGACTAAGAGACCTCTAACTAGACTAACTACATATACCTTCTACAGATTAAGCGTTAGGATGAAAAGATCCTTTCGATTCCTGTTGTTGATGTTGACCTGAAAATGTTTGAGTAGAGGAGTGAGCCTACTCGCTCAGTGAATAGTATTTCACTTAGCCATCATCAGATAACACCATATTTTACATTTAACAGGAATATGCAAATAAAATAACAAACTGAGTAGTTCTAATTAAAATAGTGCAATTATCGCAGAAAAAGTATACTGAACATTTAAAGAACAAGTATCATAAATTCTAAATCTGAACATACACAAGTTTCATATAAATCTACTTTAATTCTAAGTGATCATCTTTTAACTTATGCCCTGATCATATGCAGTGTACTCTACATATAAAGTCTCGTAGCGAACTACGAACCCACCGTACAAGACTTAGCGACACACCCGGGAAATGCTAAGTCTGACTGCCGTCCTGGTCTGCGTCAGGACTCTCAGGCTCACACGGCCTCACTGCACTCTCAAAGAGTGTACTCTAGACTCCTCCTCTAACCTGAGCACACAGGCGGAGAGTCTGGGTTACCACTGTGACACACACACAGATTATTGTTGAATAACCCCTATTTACTTCCAGTGCCACCGTGACACACGCACAAATTATTGTTGAACACTGCCTCTCTGTCCTCGTGCCACCGTGACACACGCACGGATTATTGTTGAACATGAGCCACTGACCATCTAGACACACGCTAGGTAGGTCGTTTCACCCCTAAGGCACAGACCTCTCAAAGGGGTTCTACGGTGTCAGGGCATCTAAGTCTAACACATTTTATTATAACAAGAAAACTCTTATAACATTGTGTCTCTCTCTCACATATTCGACTACTGGAATATACTGTAATTCTGAAATTCACTAGCTGAAACTAGAAATTCAACTTTCATAACATTTCTATATATAGTGCAACAACTATTCACTTATATCGCAATAACTCATAACTCAGCTATGCTTTCATGCAAACAGATTCGTTCACTGTAAATAGATTTCATATCTATTCCACGTCTCTATACTGATTTCATATTACTGAACATTCAAATATACTGTATTGAAAGGAATACTCAATCTGAAATACTTTATCACATTTATTCGCATCTTACTGAAATTACTCGTAAAGCATACACATTTATTTTACTAATCATTTCATTTCATTTGAACTATGCAAATTAAAAGTCTAGGGATGATAACTATGCTCGGCATCCGAGTAATCTTTATTACCCACATATACACATAAACAACATTTTCATATATGCAATATCTACGATTAAACGAGTTAAACCTTGATAATTAAGTGAGATAATACTCACCCAATTCGGTGTGTTCGTATACACCGAAAATGTCCACAAACACGCCTAATTCTGCTTTTCTGCAACTTTGCACCCTGTGCAATCTGGGCAGAAACACTTCTGTTCTATTTTTCTGCAACTTTGCACCCCGTGCAACTGATCTGCATGCCGTGCAAACTGGCCGACTTTCTGTCCTGTTTTCTGTAACTTTGTACGTCGTGCAACCTGTGCAGAAATGGAAATCCCCTGCTGCTGGGCGCCACTGAGTGGCCTAGCTGCTGCATCGTGCAAGAACAACTACTGCTACTGGCCGTCAGCCAAGTAGCTAAGGTGGCTGGGGTAGGTGCTAACTATGACTAATGGCTGTAGATTCGAGTAGTAGGCTCCCAACCGAAGTCACTGGTGTCGATTCGAGGCTTTGGACATGCCCAAGAGAGCCCCTGGCCGCTGTTACAGCTGCTGCAAAGTAGGGCGTTGCCCCTAGCTAATTGGGGCACTGCTACTGCTGACCACACTCAAACTGTTCGGGGCACCACAGTTCCTTGCTCGGACCTCAACCCGAGGTCGATGGGCGTCGTCGATGGCTCCTAGGCATTGCTTCTTGGAGCTGGCCGCTGCAGCTAGGCCGACCGACGTTGCTGCTTGATCGATGCAGCACCTGCTGCTAGACAGTTTCCCAAGCAGGTGGGGGGGTGCCAGGGCAAAGGAAGAAGGGGAGGAAGGAAGAAGATAGGAAGGAAAGAAGAAGCTGGCCCGTGGAGTCGAGGCCAAGGGAGCCAAGGGACCAACCCTAGCTTGCCTCCTATTTTTCTCTGCTGGTCGCCCCCTCTTAAGCGCCGCACTGTCGGCTACTGTTCTATCGACCGACTGAAGGAGAAGGGATAAGCGAGAGAGGGTAAAAACAAAGAAAAACGAAATTATAAAGCAAGTTTTGGAGAATTTGCAACTTAGGTCCAAGAAAACCAAAAAGGCTGTGATTTTTGCCTCGAATATCCGAATCAGATGATTTCTTTTGCAAAACATCGATCACGGAATCCACTACGACCTCAAAGCAAGAAATCTCAATTAGTATCTTATCACAACTGGTCAAAGCACCAATTGCATCTTGGCATTTAACTTAACTCAACATTAACATTGAAATTGTCATAAGATATCTCAGATGATTACATCTCAACTATTAATTCACGACATAGCTTATCTTGGTTATCCATGATGTTTAACAGAGTGCTTAGCACTAATCAAAATGCTTACTAATTAATTAAGGTATTTACTGGTTAACCTCGACGTGGGTCATAACAATCTCCCTCCCTTATAAGAATTTCGTCCCGAAATTCCTAAAAGAGAAAAGGAAACTTGTTATGCATTACTGACTCAAACTCCCACGTGGTTTCTTCTAAGTTGTGGTTTCTCCACAAAACCTTTTCTAACGGTATTTCAATTCTTGAGCTCTTTGATTTCTCCAATCAACTATCTGTACTGATCCCTCAACATAGGATACATCTGGTCTGAGCTGAGCAGGTTATAGGGCCACTATCTTCTCTGTACCAAGGTAACACTTCTTCAACATCGATACATGAAACACGTCATGTAAATTGGGCAACTTGGATGGAAAAAGCAACCTATAGGCTACAGGTCCAATCCTCTCAATGATAGGATATGAGCCCATAAACGTAGAAGTCAGTTTGCCTCTCTTACCAAACCTCAACAATCTTCTTCATGGTGAAACTTTCAAATACACTTCATCACCAACCTCAAACTCTAAGAGGTCAACGTCTCATCTCAACATAACTCTTCTGCCTATCCTATGCAGCTTTCTACTACTCTCTGCATGTCCTCAAGAGTTTGAATGGTCCTCCCTGACTGACTATCTGTTTGTGGGTAAGAAGTTGTATTAAATCTTAACTTTGTGCCCAAAGCACGATGCAACTGATTCCAAAACCTGGATGTGAACTTAGGATTTCTATCAGATATAATTGAAACTGGAATACCATGCAACCTGACTATCTCATCCATGAATATCTTAGCCAACTTCGGAACATCAGAGGTTGACTTGATATGAAGAAAGTGAGCAGACTTAGTCAGTCTATCCACAATCACCATATTGAGTCACAACCTCTAGGTGTCCTGGGTAGCCCTACCACAAAATCCATTGTGATACGTTCCCATTTCCATTCTAGTATAGGAAAAGATTGCAAAGTATCTGTGGGCTTCTGATGCTCAGCCTTAACCTGCTGGAACACACTACATCTGGCCACGTACTCAGTTACATCCTTTTTCATACCTGACCACCAGTACAACTTCTTGAGATTCCTATACATCTTAGTGTTGCCTGAATACATAGCGTACACCGACGCATGTGCTTTCTCAAAAATCTGTTCTTTCATATCACTATCTCGAGGTACACGCAACCTGTCATGCTGATACAACACACCATTATCTGAAAACCTAAACTCTAGTCTTTTTTCCCTTTTGTCATGTCATGCATGATCTGTTGCAACTTACTATCACCCTACTGTAGTTCCTTAATCTGATCGTAAAAAGTAGGCTTGACTTGCATTTGTGCAATCAAACCACTCTGCTCTATCACTTCTAAGTCTAAGTTCAACTTTCACATTTCTACTAGCATGTCTCTCTCGAAACATGCCATAGAGAATGCATCAGCTGTTGAACTTAACTTCCTACTGAGGGCATCTGCTACCACATTCACTTTTTCAGGATGACAATCTATCATTATATCATAATCCTTAATCAATTCTAATCATCTCCGCTATCTAAGATTCAGATCCTTCTGGGTAAAGATATATTTCAAGCTCTTATGATCTATAAACACCTGGCACACCTCACCATAAAGATAGTAACGTCATGTCTTATGAGCATGAACTACAACAACTAATTCCAGATCATGTGACGAGTAATTCTCCTCATTCTATGCTACTTACCTCTTGTTACTTATCCTTCTCATTTTGATCCTATAGAATAAACATCCCAAAAATTGAAACACACAAGGTAAGAATAGATTATTCCTCATTCTTATTATTACTGTAAGAATTTATTTTATATCGCACTTCACTTATATTGTATTTCTCCTTTTGTTTCAAACACATTTGTTACATTTCAAATTTGTATCTTACTCTTTTCTCTGAATCATTTTCATATTGTTTATCTACCTTTCAGATTAACTACCTTTAAACCCTGGATTACTATCAATACTAGTTTACTTTTCATAGTGCCAATCTCATGATTTTGTTTTATAGAGATGCTAGTATTCAAAGTCTTATCACTAGCGACATCCCTTGAACTACTTCAACTCTAAACATTCTAGGGTTTGGTCCTTATCAGTAACATAGCATTATTGTGATGTGACTTTGCTTCCTTAGTTTGAAATCAAACTTTAGATCTCATAAGTTCATCCATCTACTTGTAATGAATACAACAGATATGAATAATCATCAATGAACTATAGATATATAACAGAAATGTAACATCAGCCAAGTTCTCTAGCATAACTTATTAACACAAATGCTACAAATAAACATGATACTTGTTACCCAAGCATCACACATGGCTCACAAGGCCATTCATATCTTGTCACCTCTCACTAGGCAACAACTTATTCACATGGCTCATAAAATCCATACACATTATTACTTTTATTAAGCAACAACAACATCAACACACAAAAAGCCAATCAACATTTATTATATAAATGTCACAGCCCAAACTTGGCTATATTCATCATCTCATCATACCTGCATGGTTATTAGGCATGATAACAGTCATACAAGATATTCATCACATCATGTGATACAATAGTAATACCATCATTCCTTAACCAGGAATTAGGGTTCACTATCAAACAGGGCTTATCATTCCCTTTTTCCCAAATTAGGGTTAGGGTTCCCCATTTCTCATTAATTTAGACCCTCTTGAGTTAACCAACATTATCTTGTATTAAGGTATTTCCCCTCTTAATGCATTCCATCATAGAATACTCACCCTAAGCATATAATGCATAGGCCACACATTAGAATTGTCCAGCTATCTCACATGATATGAACTTATCTTAGTTTAAGGAATAACTTTATTATAAAGTTGCCTATAAACAATCGCAATGATACACCCTCAACTAGGGTTTCACAAGGATACACCCTCAACCAGGGTTCACAATGAGACACCCTCCACTAGGGTTTACTAATCATGTATTGGATCCATGCATTTGTTATGCATTATTGATTAGTACCATTAAGGGTATTTCTCACCTAATCATTAAATTTAATCTGAACCTTATTGTGTTCCTTTATTTCTAATTAAGGATTGCTCATATGAGGTCCCAATGTTGGGTCTCCGATATCAGTTCCAACTAATTCTTAGTTGTTCTAATCTTTCCCTTATATCTCAACATCTTAGTGTATATACATTTTTCACCATGATTCGGGTCTAAATTATCCAGAATCTACTTTTATTATATATTTAATAAGAGTCGTTAGATCCCAGTAACGCATCCTGCCAGCCGGACCAGGCCGAACCTGTAGTCCTGAAGCCAAGAGCTACTCAGGATTAACCAACTCCTATTAATCTCAAACATGTGGAAAGAATATCCACTTAGGGCAAACTCATTTAAACATAACTTCTGGTCTACTTAATACAAAGAATATAAAAAATAAATAAATCATTTCATAACACACAACAACATAAAAGAATCATGTTTACTTTACAAACTGAAAATCTAATTTCATGCATATAAGAGCATTTCTAGTGACTTTTAGTCAAATAAGTAATATAAAGAAAGACTTGTATCGCATCTTATATTTAATCGCTTACTCTTACATAAATTTCCGGTTTCTTAACCCTATGATTTCTAGGGTTTCTCTCTAGCCTATCCTTCATCTGCATACCTGGCCAGGGCATCCAGAGAAGAATAGACAGAGTAGCTTGATACTGGTCAATCTAAGTACTTAGATACCTGGCCAGGGTACCTAAATACTCAGACTTTCCAGAGCTAAAGACACATCACTTATTATTTTCCTCACTTATAACTTTATCTTTTGATCCTAATGATTCTTAACGACTCAACCTAAGCTCTATACTTGGTTCTCGTGACCACGTCCTCTTCCTGCCATCTGCAATAGTATAACAGAATACTTCCTATTAGAAAATTGCAGTTAGAAGGAAGACACTTAAGTCCTAATCCTATTGGTCTCTTATCGTCCCCTGACCTTGACTTAGAATAACCATGTACTCAACCTATGCTCTGATACCAAAGCTGTCACACCCCGATCTCACACTAACCACTAATCACGAGATTAGGGCGCGACGGAGGGATTATTACATAAACAAATCACTGAGAACTTTTTCTTTTTAAAACCTCGTAATGATATCCGGAATATTGCTGTAACTAAAACATAATAAACTATTGCGGAAGCATTTCAATTAAACTGGCCAGAGAACATAAATAGAGTTTTCAACATGTAACATTGTTTAACAGAAAGTAAAATATAACAGTTAATTTACATCTTTTACACATTCGCCATACATACTATCTCTCACCCACACCATGTCCCAAGGACCGAGGGGAAAGGACTAAGAGACCTCTAACTAGACTAACTACATATACCTTCTACAGATTAAGCGTTAGGATGAAAAGATCCTTCCGATTCCTGTTGCTGATGTTGACCTAAAAATGTTTGAGTAGAGGAGTGAGCCTACTCGCTCAGTGAATAGTATTTCACTTAGCCATCATCGGATAACTCCATATTTTACATTTAACAGGAATATGCAAATAAAATAACAAACTGAGCAGTTCTAATTAAAACAGTGCAATTATCGCAGAAAAAGTATACTGAACATTTAAAGAACAAGTATCATAAATTCTAAATATGAACATACACAAGTTTCATATAAATCTACTTTAATTCTAAGTGATCATCTTTTAATTTATGCCCTGATCATATGCAGTGTACTCTGCATATAAAGTCTCGTAGCGAACTACGAACCCACGTACAAGACTTAGCGACACACCCGGGAAATGCTAAGTCTGACTGCTGTCCTGGTCTGCGTTAGGACTCTCAGGCTCACACGGCCTCACTGCACTCTCAAAGAGTGTACTCTAGACTCCTCCTCTAACCTGAGCACACAGGCAGAGAGTCTGGGTTACCACTGTGACACACACACAGATTATTGTTGAATAACCCCTATTTCCTTCCAGTGCCACCATGACACACACAGATTATTGTTGAACACTGCCTCTCTGTCCTCGTGCCACCGTGACACACGCACGGATTATTGTTGAACATGAGCCACCGACCATCTAGACACACGCTAGGTAGGTCATTTCACCCCTAAGGCACAGACCTCTCAAAGGGGTTCTACGATGTCAGGGCATCTAAGTCTAACACATTTTATTATAACAAGAAAACTCTTATAACATTGTGTCTCTCTCTCACATATTCGACTACTGGAATATACTGTAATTCTGCAATTCACTAGCTGAAACTAGAAATTCAACTTTCATAACATTTCTATATATAGTGCAACAACTATTCACTTATATCGCAATAACTCATAACTCAATTATGCTTTCATGCAAACAGATTTGTTCACTGTAAATAGATTTCATATCTATTCCACGTCTCTATACTGATTTCATATTATTGAACATTCAAATATACTGTATTGAAAGGAATACTCAATCTGAAATACTTTATCACATTTATTCGCATCTTACTGAAATTACTCGTAAAGCATACACATTTATTTTACTAATCATTTCATTTCATTTGAACTATGCAAATTAAAAGTCTAGGGATGATAACTATGCTCGGCATCCGAGTAATCTCTATTACCCACATATACACATAAACAACATTTTCATATATGCAATATCTACGATTAAACGAGTTAAACCTTGATAATTAAGTGAGATAATACTCACCCAATTCGGTGTGTTCGTATACACCGAAAACGTCCACAAACACGCCTAATTCTGCTTTTCTGCAACTTTGCACCCCGTGCAACTGATTTGCACCCCGTGCAATCTGGGCAGAAACACTTCTGTTCTGTTTATCGGCAACTTTGCACCCCGTGCAACTGATCTGCACGCCGTGCAAACTGGCCGACTTTCTGTCCTGTTTTCTGTAACTTTGCACGCCGTGCAACCTGTGCAAAAACGGAAATCCCCTGTTACTGGGCGCCACTGAGTGGCCTAGCTGCTGCATCGTGCAAGAACAACTACTGCTACTGGCCGTCAACCAAGTAGCTAAGGTGGCTGGGGTAGGTGCTAACTATGACTAATGGCTGTAGATTCGAGTAGTAGGCTCCCAACCGAAGTCACTGGTGTCGATTCGAGGCTTTGGACACACCCAAGAGAGCCCCTGGCCGCTGTTATGGCTGCTGCAAAGTAGGGCGTCGCCCCTAGCTAATTGGGGCGCTGCTACTGCTGACCAAACTCAAACTGGTCGGGGCACCACGGTTCCTTGCTCGGACCTCAAGCCGAGGTCGATGGGCGTCGTCGATGGCTCCTAGGCGTTGCTTCTTGGCGCTGGCCGCTGCAGCTAGGCCGGCCGACGTTGCTGCTTGGTCGATGCAGCACCTGCTGCTAGACGGTTGCCCAAGCAGGTGGGGGGGTGCCAGGGCAAAGGAAGAAGGGGAGGAAGGAAGAAAATAGGAAGGAAAGAAAAAGCTGGCCCGTGGAGTCGAGGCCAAGGGAGCCAAGGGACCAACCCTAGCTTGCCTCCTATTTTTCTCTACTGGTCGCCCCCTCTTAAGCGCCGCACTATCGGCTACTATTCTATCGACCGACTAAAGGAGAAGGGATAAGCGAGAGAGGGTAAAAACAAAGAAAAACGAAATTATAAAGCAAGTTTTGGAGAATTTGCAACTTAGGTCCAAGAAAACCAAAAAGGCTGTGATTTTTGCCTCGAAGATCCGAATCAGATGATTTCTTTTGAAAAACATCGATCACGGAATCCACTATGACCTCAAAGCAAGAAATCTCAATTAGTATCTTATCACAACTGGTCAAAGCACCAATTGCATCTTGGCATTTAACTTAACTCAACATTAACATTGAAATTGTCATAAGATACCTCAGATGATTACATCTCAACTATTAATTCACGACATAGCTTATCTTGGTTATCCATGATGTTTAATAGAGTGCTTAGTACTAATCAAGATGCTTACTAATTAATTAAGGTATTTACTGGTTAACCTCGATGTGGGTCATAACACTTTTGGTTGTTGAACCAATAAGAGACATGGAAGTCTTATATATGAGCAACATGACAAACCACCTCTCACTAGGTGTAGTGGGAGAACAAGCATTCTATGAAGACTTGTACATAATGATGTAAATCGACCTATAGAATACATGCTATAGACAGTTATTTATATTTCATTAGACTTAATGATGATATGGTGATATGTGTTTAGTAAAATATAGATATCTCGAAGTGTTCAAGTAGATTACATGTATGAAGTACACAACTTCCTTAAAGGTATTAAGATACTTTGATATGGTCAATGTTGGAATACTTTACAGTAATATGCTTGAGGACCTTCTGAAGAAACTGTGATAGTATATCACATATCAACTCCATCTGAAACATGATGATGTATCAGAAAGAACGAATCACAACCTGATGAGTCATGATGTGATTATCATTTAATTTAATCTTCTGATTTCCTCAAAGATACATGCTTAACACTAAAATAGTGTACCAACTAACATGGTTTAAAAGACATCATATGAGATATGTGATGGAAATGTCATGATATGTATTTTATAAGGATTGAAAATTGTACAAGAAAATATTTTCTTGGAGATATTTATACAAAAGATTATATAAAATTTTGAACACCTTTTATCTCAATCCAATAACAGAAGTGTTTTTTCCCAGGATAACTGAGTTCTAAGACAATTAGTAGGAGTAAAGTAGAACTCAAAAAGTTTGAGGTTAATAAGAAGGTACAATAAGGATAGGGAGAATCACAAATTGTTGTGGAATCTAAAAGTTTCCTTATGAATCCCATAACTCAGATAAGTTATGAGTTGGTCATAAGATGATGAGCCAATAAATAAACTAAGAGATTTTGAGGGACCAGAGTTTGAGAAATGGCTTGAGGCCATTATATCCAAAATAGAATCCATGAACACCAAAAAGGTATGATGTTGATGGTACCACTTGTGTAACATACTAAAATCTAGCTACTCTAATTCTAGAAACCCTAACTCCATAATTAGGAGGTTAGTATGCTTGGATCAAAACCATGCAATAACTTAGTCTTTTCTTTCCGCTGCTACCATTGACATTTTTGTATCTGGATCATGCTTATATAAATGGAATGATTATGTATGCATCCTTCATTATATAAATTTGTCATAAGAGATGGATGTTGTGCATTTTCCTTTAAATTTTAGTAAGGGGTGATCTCTTCTCCTTACACCATGGTATTAGATCCTGTTAGGTAGCTATTAGGGAATAATTTGAAAGCAAGGGTGTCTATAAAGGATCAGGGTTCTGGGGTTGGTAAGATTTTCCTCTGTGATACTAGCTTGGTTTACGAGGACTCCCAGATTTGTATGATACCTACTTGGCCTGAGTTGATCCTGACTGTCTGAAATAGAATATCTTTAAGCAATAGTAGCCTTAGATATCTATGCTGGATACTCCTGGTAATCTAATATGATGACATTGTGACTTGTTTGAAGATGGATACCCAATATTTTCCCTTGTGTCCCATAGAACCACATGTTTGGCTAGTCTATCTCAAGAACCAAGATTTTGAGATTTGGTGATATTAATCAAGTGTTAGATCCTATACATGGTTTAGTTAGACTCACCCTTTTACCTCTAGTTTTAGTTTGACTTGGTAGGTCAAACCTTGTAAGGGGTGGAATGTAGTAGTAGTACCTTGATAGATCATTGATATGATGATTTTGGGGATGAAATCCTTTTAAATGGATTGAGTCCTGTAACATACAAAACTCTAACTGATCTAATTCTAGAAACCCTATCTCCATGATTAGGAGGTTAGTGTGCTTGGATCAAAACCATGTAATAACTTATTCTTTTCTTTCCGCTACTACTGTTGACATTTTAAAATCTAGATCATGCTTATTTAAATGGAATATTTATGCATGCATCCTTCATAATCTTAATTTCTCATAAGAGATGGATGTGGTGTATTTTCCCTTAAATTTTAATAAGGGGTGATCTCATATCCTTAAAACCTAAAGGGGTAAAAACCTTAAGGTGCAATTGGGTTTTCAAGAAGGAAAACCAACATGGATGACATAAAAGGACAAATTGGTTGCAACAATTTTCAAACTAGTTCAAAGTGTTGAACATGATGAATTCACTTAACCAATTGACATGCTTACTATTGTAACTTATTAAGACTATGTGATTTGTCATATGAATATGAAAATTGTATTTCCTAATAGGAATAAATGAAAGGATGTGTACATGACCTTAAGGTTTTATGACTCCATTAATGCAAATAAAGTCTATAAGCTACAATGCTCAATCTAGAGGTTGAAACAAGCATCTCAGAACTATAATCTTAAATTTGACAAGATAGTCAAAGAGTTTACTTGAGTCAAGATAAAAGATGAAATATGTGATCACAAAAGATTTAGTGGGAGCATATAAATATTCCACATATTTATGAGGGATAACATCTCAATACCAAGCCTTTAAACCTGGCATAAAAATCCCATTTAGTATGAAGGATTAGGTGAAACATCCTATTTGATAGGAATTAATATCTATAGAGATAGTTATGGAAAGTTTCTAAGCCAAAATACGAGCACATATATTGGCAAGATGTTGAAAGGGTTCAACATGAAGGATTCAATGAGAGAGAATCTATCTGTATAGATGTGATTAATATCTTAAGTATCCAATGTTCCAATTCATGTGAAGAATGGAAGAGATGACATATGCATTCACATTTGGATCTATCATGTATGAAATATAATGTACTCATCCCATTATCTTGTATGTATTGGACATGACAAGATGATACTAGTCAGATTCCAATTAAGGTTATTGGAACACCATAAAGAACATTGATTAGTGCTTGAGAAGGACTAAGAATTAGTTACAACACTATGGTAATAAGGAAGAGTTGCATGTAAAGGGTTACATGGATACAAGCTTCTAATATGACAGAGTATGATTGCAGTATAAAATGGGCTTAATCTTAAAAGAAGAGTTGTGATTTGGATAGGGTTTTGAACTATAGACCATTATTCTAGTTATACAATAGAAGTCGTGTGTTATGAACATAGGAGTGAGCAGTGTATGGATCTAGAAGTTCATATAGATGAACTTGAGTGATGTTCCAACCATTGACGACACAATAGAAATAATATGACAACAATGGATATATTGGTTATGGAAGGAAAATCAGATAGCACACAACCACAATTCCATCTCATACAAAATATCATACAATGAAGAGATGTGAAACACGCAATATATTGATTGAAGGCAAAATGTTGCTAACCCACTGGATTAGCACTTTCTCAGAAAAAAACATGATGGACATGTTTAGATCACTAAGAATGAGATTTGTGGGTGATTGGATCTAAGTGCAATTGGGAGTTTGTTGGTATGTATGCCCAGAGAGACAATCATGTGATGATTTGATGTCATATTATGTAAAGGATTTGATTAATAATATAGGAAATCTTCTGATTGATTCTATTTCACTCAGTTGTGTGATAATGAGGAACGTAATGAATGAATAAAGAATGACATTACTAATGATGTCTGTTTTGAGGTACGTGACCTGAATAATGTGATCATATGGATGCTATGAGTATATATATTTTTGTTATGTCCCTAGTTGGAAGTTATTGTGGAAGGCTGATAAACAACAATAACACATATGACTAGAATGTGTGTGTGGGAAGAAAAGATCTTGATGACTCCCGTGCTCCCGACTCCCCCGAGTGACAAGGTGACTATAGTGGCCATGTCCTCACTCTGCCGAGATCTATCGGGGACCAGTGCATTCCATCCTGGGAAAGCGAATGCTGATTCTTCTCTCCAGGATAAACCTATATCGGTTATAGATCTTGAATGAAATCCAATCAGTTGGGAACCACTCTCACCAAAACAACAGGGGAGTCTAGCTGATTTGCAAATGGAAGAAATCATTGTAATAGATGGTAAGCTTGTCTACTCTAAGAAGGAAGCATTAGAGGTTGATGAACGGTGGAATAGATGCCTTATGGTCTATGTTATGGATTTCTTTCCTCACATTCCTACCCTAGTGGTGCACTTCACTGATGTCTGGAACACTAAAGACTCATTTGAGATCTTTGACAGGGGGGGTGGCTTCTTTTTATCTGGTTCTCAGATCTGGATGATCTCTAAATGGTCTTAAATGGCGAGTGGTATGTTAAAAGCAGACTAGTAGTCTTGATGCAATGGAAGCCTGGTGAAAAGCAAATCAAAGCCATCCTTGAGAATGTGCATGTATGGGTGGAAATCTAGAATTTACCGGTTGAACTCTGGGACTCTAAGTTCTTTGGAAGAATAGGCTCATATTTGGGAATTCCTCTTAAGATGGATGCTCAAACGTAGGCAGTTCAACACATTGACTATGCCATGATTCAAGTTCTTATGAACTGTAATGCTAAATTTCCTCAAAAGCTTACTTTGATGAGTGATGAAGGTGATGAACATCTGGTTAATTTGGAGTATGAATGGATTCCAACTAAGTGTGGGAAATGTGGATTTCTGGGCCATGATATGTGTCGAATGAAGTCTGTAACATCTAACGTGATTAACCTAGTAGAAGTTCCTAAGAAAATATGGGAAGTGAAGAAGAACCAGGTTCATATTCCAGTTGAAACTAATCGATCAGGTGTTCGAGGGAAAGACAATTTCTATGTTGTAGAAGAAATTGAAGATGAAGATCAAATTAATGCTGTAAAAAATGCTATACAGGGTGAACTAATCATTGAGGATCATGTTTTATCTACGGTTGTTAATGAGGGCTTTGACTGTACCAAAAAGGGTGAGGTTGTCTTAAGACATAACGCTCCTGTTGAATTGTCATCTCCTTCAACTCCTATTACTGTTAATGTGAATAAAACTCCAGATAGTGATATTAGCTCTCAAGCTTCATCTAGCTTCATTCAGCTTAATAAAAAGGACAAGTCTCTGATGATTCCCCCGAAATGTCAGACTAAACTTAATGTGGGGATTTCCCACAAAATTGACAACTCTAATTACTCTCCAGTGGTGGCTAAATTACAAATGATTTCTTCTAGCACTGAGGTTGTTAGTTCAACAACCAAGGTTAAAAAATGAGTACTTCTCTCTCTATAGCTTCTTGGAATGTGAGGGGTATTACTAATAAAATCTTATCCGTCCAAGAAGATATTAGAAGAGCGAGGTATGACATTAATATTCTAATGGAAACTAAACTTCGAAAGAATAAGTTTTCTAAGTTCATGGATAGATATTTCCTTGAGTTCAAAAGGATGTCTAACTTATTATCTAACCCTCTTGGTAGAGTTCTAATCCTATGGAATGACAGTAGATGTAATATTTCTAAGATTGAAGAGAATGATCAAGTTATCAATGCTTCCATTCAGATTGACAACTCTAGTCTTCTTTTATCTACTGTTTATGGTCATAATCCAGATAGTGATAGAGTCGGGCTTTGGGATTCTATTAGTAATTTTTCTACGAAGGTTGATGGTCCTTGGATCTTGATGGGGGATTTTAACTGCGTTTGAAAAGCTAATGAAAGAATCAGCAAACAAGTCCCTACTAAAAAGTCTATGGATGATTTCAATTCTTGTGTTCTGAATTGTGGTCTTTATGAGCTTGACCTGAATGGTCCTTTTTTTACTTGGAACAATAATCAGGGTGGTGTGGATTTTGGTGCTTCCAAGATTGATCGTATTCTCTATAATTCCGACTTCCTTTCTACTAATGTGGATTTTTCTAGTGAATGCATCTCCAACATTATCTCTGACCATAGGAAGATCGTCTTATCTATTGGTCATCCTAGGAAAATTAAAGCTCCTTTCAAATTTGTGAATGCCTAGACTCAACACAATGATTTCTTAAATATTGTTAAGCAAGCTTGGAACTTGGATGTCTATGGATGTGCTATTTTTAAACTCTATAGGAAGCTTTCCTTTCTGAAAATCAATCTCTCTTATTGGAATAAGAATGATTTTGGGGATATTGATGATAACTTTAGGACTGCCAAATTCAATGCTATCCAGGCGCAAGAGCAAGCTGACTCTCATCCTTCTGACTTGATGCTCCGTGAGAATGCTAGAGCCTTGTTGTTGGAGGCTAAGAAACATGCTGACATTCAAGAAGCCTTCTATAAGCAGAAATCTAGGGTGTCCTAGCTTAAGGAAGGTGACTCCAATACTACTTTTTTTTATTCTTCTATGAAGACCAGGCATCAAACAAATTCTATCAAAAACTTGATGGTTGATGGCTCCATCTCTTATGATAAAGATGTTACTAAAGGGTATATTGCTTCCTTTTATGAAAATATGTTTAATGATTCTTCCTTTGGTCCTCATGTTTGGAATAAAGAGTGGAAAGGGAGCGTTTTATCCCCTACTCAGACATGCTCCTTAATTCACATTATCACCAGGAAGGAGGTGGATAATATCATTTTGATTTTGAGGAATAATAAGGCTCCTGGCCCTGATGGTTATAATGATTTTTTTATAAAAAAGCTTGGCCTATCATTGGGGATGATGTCTTCCTTTCTATCCAGGAGTTCTTCAGGAATGACAAATTATTGAGGGAGGCAAACAAAACTTTTATTACTCGGATTGCTAAAGGATATGCCACTTCTGAAATAAAAAATTGGCGGCCTATTTCTCTTTGCAAAGTGTTCTATAAAATCATCTATAAAGTTCTCTCTAATAGGTTGCAGGGTGTTCTACCTTCTATTATTGATCATAATGAATGTGATTTCATTAAAAGTAGAAGCATTAAGGATGCTACTCTTCTTACCAATGAGATCCTTAGTAACTTCTAGAAGATGAACTCTGTTAAAGCTATGTGCATTCAAGATGACATCACTAAAGCTTATGATTCAATAAATTGGAAATACTTGTTTTCTATTATATATAAGATGAGTTTTCCTATGATTTGGATTAAGTGGATTGAGGAAATTTTTTTATCTACTTCTTATCAAGTTCTTGTTAATGGTGAACCTACTGAATCCTTTTCTCCTTCCAATGGTGTGAGACAAGGGGACCCTATTGCCCCGTATCTTTTTGTCATTGCAATGCAAGGCTTCTCGGAGATGATTAAATGTGCTGAAAATGAAGGAAAGATTAAACCTATTTGTGCTTCTAAAGATCTTTCTCTGTCCCACCTCATTTTTGTTGACGACTTGATGATCTTCACTAAAGTTGATGTTAGTGTTGCTTGTACTTTGAACAACATCTTTAGTGACTTTGGGGCTATGTCTAGTTTGAAGATTAATCCATCCAAGAGTTCTATTATCTTTAGTAGGAATGCGGATAAGGATACCATTATTGAAATCCTTGGCATCAAAGAAAGTACTTTTCCTACCAAGTACCTTGGACTGCCTTTCTTTACTAGCAAGTTATTTAAGCACCTCTATTCTGTCCTTATTGACAAAATTAAAAAGAAGCTTGAGTGTTGGAAAGCAAGAGTCTTATCTATAGCTGGTAGGCTTGAACTGGCTAATTCCACTCTTAGGAATATGCATATGTATTGAATGTTTGTGTTTCCTATTCCTTCTGCTGTCTTGGACAATATTGACAGAATTTGTAGGGACTTCCTCTGGGGTGGAAATGATAGTAAGAAGAATATACATTTGATTAGTTGGGATCGTATTACTGAACCCAAAAATGAGGGTGGTCTTGTCTTAAAAAAAGCTAAAGATACTGCTAAAGCCTATTTGTTGTATAATGTTTGGAATATTGCTAGCAAGAAAGACCACCTTTGGGTTAAGTGGATCACTGAGAAGTATTTAAAGAAGGTTTCTCTTTGTATTGTGAAGGAGTCTCCTAATTTTTTGTGGCTCTTTAATAATACTATTAGAATCAGGGATTCCTTGAGGATGCACATTAATTTCCATATTGGTAATGGCCTCAAGACCTTATTGTGGCAGGACCCTTGGCTTCATGCAAACAAATTTTTGTTTGAAATCTTTGACATGAGTATGGTGTCTCTTTTTGGTCTTGAGTGGAATTGCTTGGTTTCTACTGTGTTGAATGGTGCAGGTTGGTGTATGCCACGAACTAATAATAGATTCCAGCTGCAGATCCTTAATGTGTTAAAGAGCTATGGTTTCAATCTTTCTAGAGAGGATTATCTTACTTTCAATGATAAGAAGGATGTTAGCTTTAGACTTATCTGGGATTGTATTAGAAATAAGATTGCCAAAGATGATCACTTTGTTTGGATTTAGAAGATTAAGACTCATATGCGACCTAAGTTTCATCTCTGGAAAGCTCGACACAATAAACTTCCAACTTCTGATTATTTGAGAAGATGTGGTATTCCCCTACCTTCTGTATGTTTCCTCTGTATGAAGGGGTATGGAGATACAAACCATGTTCTGTTTGGTTGTGAGTTTACTGCAAACCTTTGGACGTTGGCCTCCTGTTATCTTGGAAACTTAAACATTCCTACTTCTTGGAATACTATGTGCAAATCCAATTCTCAGGTTGCTGACACTCTCTGTAGTCTCTTATATTATCATATTTGGTGTGAAAGGAACTCTAGGGTTCATGAAGCCAAGTTCAAGTCTGAGGATAATATTTGGAAGATTATTCATGTAGCTGAGTTATGACTGCTTTTTCTTTTCATTGGAAGCTCTTTTCTCTTGTGATGGTTGAGTTCTGAGATGCTCCCCTCTCACCTGATGCTATGATGTGGCTTTGTTTTGGTATGTTGGTCACCTGGGAACTGAGATTTCTTCCTTCGTGCTGCTATTGTATCCTGGACCTTGTCTTACTCTATTTGGATGTTTGGGGTTTGATGGTGTGCTGATGATGTAGCTTCTTTCTTGGTGGTGTTTCTTGTGATGGTCGAGTCCCCATCCTATTTGGATGTCGACGCTCCCCTCTCACTTTTTTCTTGGATGTTTCTTGTTGCTGATGTGCCTTGAATCATTCTTTCTTCTACTCTGAGTGATTTGTTGTACTAATGGTTTGCTGATGCTGGTTTGATCTTGTTTAGATGGTTGGTGCTGATGGTGGTCGAGGACATCCTTCAGTTGTGCTGAAGTTTCTATTTTTGTGCTCTGATGTGCTTGGACCTTTTGCTTTGGCTGGCCTGGTTGAGGGTGATGGTGCTGATGGCTTTGTGTCTCTCTTCACAGTGGCTCTTGTGATGGTCGAGGCCCCATCCCTTTTGGATGTCGACGCTCCCCTCTCACTCCTCCTTGGTTGTTTGGTTTTCATGTTCTCTTCCTGTGCTGTTGTTTTTTTTGCTGTCAGTTGGTTATAAATGAGTTGTTCTGATGCTGTTGACTCTTCTTTTCTTCCTATCTGACCTGTTGATGCTATGTGGTTTGTTGCTTTTTGGAGTTTGTGATGTTATAGCCCCTCTACTAACTTGATGTTGATGTGCCTGATCTTCTTTGTTCTTGCTGGGTGGCCTGTTCTTGTTTTGATGGTTTGCTACTGCTGGATCATCCTTCCTCTGTTGGTGATGCTTGTGATGGTTGAGTCCATCCCTTTTGGATGTCAATGCTCCCCTCTCACCTTTCTTCTTGGTTATGCTTGGCCTTCTGACTACAACCTTTGCTGCTGTTCTTGATGTCTGCTGGTTTGATTGGCCGGATGATGTTGTGCATCTTGTTGGTTGGTTGGTTGTTGGTGGTCGAGGCCATCCATCTTGTCATGCTGAAGATACTATCTTCATACTACTAATATGCTTGGATCCTTTCTTGCTTTGACTGGTGGTTGGTGATGCTTTTGATGGTCAAGCCCATCCCTTTTGGATGTCAACACTCCCCTCTCACCTTTCTTCTTAGTTATGCTTGGTCTTCTTACTGCAACCTTTGTTGCTATTCTTGATGTTTGCTGGTTTGGTTGAGCTGGACGAATGATGTTGTGCATCTTGTTGGTTGGTTGCTGTTGGTGGTCGAGGCCATCCATCTTGTCGTGTTGAAGATACTTTCTTTGTGCTACTGATATGCTTGGATCCTTTCTTACTCTGGATGGTGGTTGAGGTTGATGGTGCTGATGGTTTTATATCTTCTTTGTGGTGGTTTTGTGATGATCGAGTCCACATCCTTCTTGTATGTCGACGCCCCTCTCACTCATGTTGATGTGCCTAAAACTTATTTGTTCTTGCTGGGTGGATATGCTCGGCCTTCAGATTGCAACCTTGCTGCTGTTCTGTCTGCTGGTTTGGTTGAGCTGGCCTGATGATGTTGTGTGTCTTGTTGGGTTTGTGAGAGTCTTACGATGCCTAGCTATATTTACTCCCTATGATGACTTGCTCCTTTGGAAGAGGGCTCTATTGTTCGTTACTCTCTGAGATTCCTTATACTTTATAGTTTCTATTCCTTTAGTTGGTTCCCTTCTTGGAACTAACAAGCTTTGTAAATTCTTACAAAAGATAAATAAAAAAAGCAATAGGAGTTTTGATTGACCAAAAAAAGACTAGAATGTGTGTTCATTGATGATAGAATCTCATTATTCATGATATGTAATATCAAACCAAGCACATAGATACTTGTTAGATAATAGTGTATTAGACAGACCCACCATGAGAGCAACACATGGAAACAATAATTGGTGGTCATAGTCATCTCTCATAGTGAAGGTGGTGATTGTGGTTCTTAGACCTAAAATCACTACACTCATCACATGTTGTTTGGTGTGATTTGACATCATCCACTGTGATTCTAAATAAGATTTTCCATAAAGGTGATGATTGGATGCACTGTGACACATGAGGAGGACTATGAGTGATGTATATGGGATTTTTCCCTCCTATAAGAGTTTGATATCCCAACCACTTGATAAGAGAGATTGAGGAAAGGCATGCCATGCACATGTAAATCAAAATATGATATTGAGGTCACATATATCTTAGACAGTCTCCTCTAGTTCACAGAACATGGATTGAACATTGAAAGGATGACAATTCCATACCTCTAGTTCAATCCTGATATCAATAAAGGAATGATACAATCACTATAACACCTATTGTAGATTATAGGTTGAAGTTGTTCTCCTACTTTCCAATTACTTGTGTAGCAATGATGTGTGACTAAGCACCACTCTTTGCTTTTGATGTCATAAATGAGTTATGGACATTCACTACCAATGTAACTTGGAACCTATATGGCCACACACACAAGATACACTTGGAATATGAGTTCATTCATGAATATGGTTTAAACTTGATTAGTAAAGAGTAAGGTATTCAATATAAACAACATTGGTTGAATATTGACTGTCTAGACAAGTGAACTGACCGATTCAAGTGTTGAACTGACCATTTCAGTGAGTCAGGTCAATTAAACTAACTTTGGCAACTCTGGATAGTGAACTGACCAGTTCAAGAAGTGAATCGATCAACTTAGATCAATGAACTGACTGACTAAGGTTGTAAATCAAGTAGTTTTTGGATCAATTCGATTGATTCAAGGATTTGTGTTGGCATCATATTTTGCACTAATTAGATATTAATTTCCAATACAATTGTGATTGGGAAATATGATTTAATGACTAGTTCAAGGGTTGAACTTATGAACTCACATACCAACCGATCAGTTCACCTATGAACTAATCATTTCTCCTATCGCAGTTTGCAAAAATTTCATGAAATTTTGGTCCCTTCTGCTCCGACTCAGATTGGGAACCCAGACCCAGACCCTCCTATAAATAGAGGTGTGTTAGGGGCTTCTCAGACACAACTCATTTTCCTCTAAAAATTATTTGTCTTCTTAGGTTGTGGTAACCGAGAGAACCCAAGAAAGTTCTACCTGATAAAGAGAGGGATAGCAAGGGAGAACAATTGTGGAAGATCAAGTTAGTGACTAGTATGCTAACATGAGGAGACAACTCATCCGTGGTTGTTATACTAGAACAACATGAGTTCCTGGTGGTCCGTGTAGAATACTCTAGAGGTGTGGATCCTTTTCTTGCTAGGAGGACAACATCAACCTACTATTTGTGGTGATCAACCAGGAGGCGTACACAGACGTTGTTCGAGTGTGACTTGAAGAAATCCGCATACCATAATGAGGAAATAGTAGATGGGCTTTCTCCATGACTAGGTATGACCTCTTAAACCATCATTCCCATTACATAGTTTTTGACACAATCATCTGTCTAAGGGGAATATGGAAGTTAAAATTTTCATTTCTATTGCCTGTTCTGGTGTCATATTTCCCTACACTAATTTCCATGGACATAATTATGTAAAATGCACCTCTACAATTGAGGAATACAATGATGCAAGTTAGATTTTCATGATGTTTGCAATAATGACTCTTAGGATATGTATTCTTATGGAAAGGAGGTGTCTTTGCATGGATGTCTAAGAAACATACCATTTATCTCGGTCAATCTATGAAGTTGAGTTGTGTACTTTAGATGAAACTGAAGAAGAAATTGAATGTCTATATAAAGTTTTGTCTAGATAATCTATTGTAAGAAAGTTTCTTCCTATGAATTAAGTTCATCCTGATAGAATAATAATAGAAGCCAATATAAGGGGTGTCAAGTCAATCAAAATGGTATACACACATCCAATTTAGACACACGTCTGTAAAGGAGTTAGTTCCTGTTAGGGTTGTGGATATATAGTACTTTGGTATCAAAGATGATTCAATAAATCCATCAATTTTATTTTTTTGTAGCCTTATGAGTAATATAGGTTTGGTATGGGACTAAAATCCCTTAGGAATTCTCAGGTAGTACTGACCCATCTTAAATGAGTGAAGATTCCACCATATTAGCTTCAATAAGAATAATATTTTTTGAGTGTATCACATGAACTATGTAATATTCTTTATGCTCTTATCTTCTATGTGTTTCTACACTAGAATAATGTTATTATCAGAAATACAAATTAGTAAGAGAACCTTCTCTATATGGTACCAAGTTATAGGATAGGATGTTAGTTGTATATCATTCAGACTAAAACTAAGTGATTGATGTTGTGAGGACAAATTAAAGAAGCGAGTTGGGTTGATCCTTAATATCAACCATGAGACTTGATATGGATGCATAGCCTTTAATGCATCAAAGCTTCTTTGTCAGGATAGTGTTTAAATGTTTTTACTAACAAACACTCTTGCACCCAAGGTTTGGATTCAACATATGCATTTACATAGTTAAAGTGGGAGTGGTCTTGGATGAGATTGGCATGATTAAAGATGAAAAGAAAAGTTTTAGAAAGAATGGTATGAAGGACCGATTAGTAGAACATACTTTATGGGAGATTTTATGGCATTAGTAGTATCGTAAAAGCCGAGTTAAGCCCTATGAAGTTACAACTATTACATGTGAGTAGGATACAAAGTTGATGTTGCCTTCTATGCAAATCCAAGGGAAGGTTAGTCCCACATTGCTCATTTCTAAGTTAAAGAACTACCTATCATATGAGATATTGAGACAATGTTGTTCAATATAACTTAAGGTGGGTACATACACCAAGAGGTGGGTGTGGTGGCCACACACAGACAATGCATGTACACGCTCACCATTCTGAGCTTTTTTGGATTTGGCCAGGCTCGAGGCTCATGGGACATGTGTCACGTGAATTGTCTTACATGTTTTTATCTTTTTACTGAAAAGAATAAATAGTAATTACAATTTTCTTACATCTCAAAACTTTCATAATTTTTTACAAAATGAATAGGAAAGTGATTATTCCTATTCTATTTACGTGTAAAACTGTGATTCATGATTGTGCTTATCTAGAAGTTGTCTATTTGAGTGTGGTAATCTTTTTATATGATATAAATATAACCCCCTAGGTACTTACATTAATCACCTTGCTTTTTGTCTCATGATATAGTCATCACTTTCCTTTTGTAAATAGCAACTCTCTATCTACATTGTTTCTTACATAGATTTCTTCTCTTGTGCGAGTGATGCTTTATCATGTCTACTTGCTTTAAAGATCATGACTCATTGGATGGAACTACGTAATGCTCATTGTTTGTGTAGATGTTGCTACTCAGATTTTTCTTAATTTATGAGTTGACAAAGTTTGACAAATCTCCATCATGTCTATGGGAAAAAGAGTTTGACAAGAAAAATATTTTTCTTACTTCATGATTTTTCTTAATGCATGAGTTGATGAAGTGCAAGTGTTTTTAGTACTAGATCATTGATTTTTATGTTTTTTTTCTATTTGGATGATATGATCAGAGTTTTATGAAATCATTCATTTTTATTTTCCTTCTTTGTTCGATATAATAATTTTGTTTATGTATTGTAAGTTGACCAAAATTAACATGTTAATCTTAATTGTAATTGCCTGGTTATTGCATGTACCACTTCTATTTCCATGAAATAATTTGAAAGTGAGTCAACAATGTGCTATTAAGAAAAAAATAGCAGAAACTTCAAAACTTACGAGACTTGATCATGTGACCAAGTACCAATGTGAAAAAAAAGTTACATATAAAATATGTAGTCACTCTGTGCATCTGTGATGCCCCACACCACAAAAGAGAGATTACTAAAAAACAAAACCATGGAAGTAAGATTAAACAAATAGATCATAGGAAAATAGTTGAAAATTCAAACCATTTTCATAAAACTGTGAAATAGCAAAAGTCTTTACATATGAGTTCTTCCATGTTACAAACATTTTCCAAGTGTGCCACCAACCTATTATAAGAAAACCTATTCCAGAACATATATACATATATCTACCACATCTATGCAAAAAAGGGTACACAAGCCAACCACATATTGTAAGCATGTCTATAAAACATCCCAAAAGACCTGAGTGTACATGGATGACTCTAGGACTCTAATGACAAAAGACATCCAACAACACTCCCATCCTTGTCAGCTATTATCTTTCTTGTTGCTCCTCAACCTCTACTGCACGATCTCTGCCTCCTCGTGCACGTCCAACTAAAATGGATGTGGGAAACCCACCGGGTGAAATTCCAAATCTCAATGGGAGATATTACTCTCCACCAACTCTATTATTATCACGGATAAGATAATTAAAGCAAGCAATAAAGTTACAAATATGATAAGCAGAAAATCATTATTAACATAATGGGAAATTGTTATTAGATTATGAAACATCTTAATATTATAAAAGGAATATGAAGAGCATGTATATTCCCTACCAACAATACTGTATAAAATCAAGCAAGGCCTCATCAATGTTTCCATATTTTATCTTATACAAGTATACTACACGAATGTTTATGCATTTTATTTTTCCCTGAGGATTTGAGTCGTACCACCCAAATACAACCAACCACTGCTAAGTTGAAATCAGTTCCATACAAGGTCAATGAAAGAGGCGAAATCCACAACTATCCCACACCTCTTGGTCAGCACAAGAGAACAAGAGAAAAATACCACAAAGACATATTTGTCAACTATAATAATGACATATAGTCAAGCTCAGGGATTGACTCACGCATGTCCATACACATTTATAATCACACATAGCACACCTTGGTACAAGTACGACTATAGAAGAATAGGGTCATGCATGGCCATTCTAACAAGAAGGAGTGGCTCCCACATGACCATCTAGATCACAACGAGATTGAATCACGCATGGTCGTCTCACACATCATGTAATTAAGGATGCAAGGGAATACTCAACTTGCACCCCATATATTCAAAAAATATGCACTCCGAGTTAAACTCATTTCACCATTAGAAAAAGCTGACACTGAATGGATCTATGGAACAGGGCAAGCTACAAGATTAGGTTCTACTTGATTATTTAGGTCATTTAAGTGCCTTTTAGCATCAATAAAGTTACAATGTATAAACTTAAACAAGTTCTATAAAAATAAGGGCATATCACATTACTAGAAAGTAATTGAGCATATAAGGTGTGATCTCATCACAATATCACTTGATGCTTTTCATTCACCATATTTTTCATCACAAGGACCACATACTTTGAGGTAACAACCCCCATCTAACTGCTGAGGAAATTATCATCTTATTTATGTAAGGTAATAAACCATCATGAGGTCATAAGACCCATTTTCCTCCTCTTTCAATGATACCACCATTTCACATGCCTCATAAGGCCCATTCAAACATATCATAAACACCATAGATCTTATCTATCCATGCATATCAACTTGTGTTACCTGCATGGTTAGAGACTTGTAACAAGAAGGATAATGCTTCAAACATCGTATAGTGTATCAGTTTAGACCATCATGGTGTCGGGTTAATCACACATTAGGTGTATCGGTTCAACACTCATGGTGTGTATCGGTTTAGCCTTCTTGAAAGTGTGATGACAACTCTTCTTGAAGGTGTGATGGGTAACCCTAAGTGTGACGGGCTGGTAGGGTTAGGGTTTTTCCATGTCAGGCTCTTTCTCAACCAAGGGTGTCACAGTTTGGCACTCCAAGGTATCTTCCTGGTCATGAAGGGCTAGCACCCTCAAAGCATGTCGGTTTAGCAAACATATTGGTTTAAGAATCTCTAGGGCATGATGGGTTAGCTCCTCTAGAGAATGATGGGTTAGCCCCATGAAAGCCTATCAGTTAGCATCCCCAAGTCATGATGACTTGTTACATGATGTGTTAGTTTGGAAACCACAAGTCATGATGACCACTCACAACTTAGTGTATGTGTGTGTCAACTTGTCATCATCAACCTTAGGAATATCGGCCACAAGTCCATCCACTATCATGGCAAGAAGGTGCAAGGTATGGATAGCAAACCAAATGAGATTCCTTCATCAAAAAAATTCTCAAATCCATTACTAACTACTACCATAAATGAGATACAAGATCTAGAGAGGAAGAACAACATAAACATGTGAAGAGTGAAAATAACAAAGGAGGTTAAGAGTTATATAACCTGCCTTAAAGATCACCACTAAGATCCAAGATCCAAGGTCAAGCTTCAAGATCACGAGCTCAAGGTAGAAGATGATCCACCAAACTTGATCACCACTACACCTCCAAGGAAGAAGATGAGACCAAGGTTAAGATGACTCAAGATGAAAAGGAGATATCCAAGATCCATGGTTGAGAAGAAGAAGATGGAGAGCTAGGAAACATAGCTTACTTAGGTAGAAGATCGAAGATGATCAAGGAACTCCACAACTTGGGACTCATCCACCAAGAAGGATAGAAAGCAAGGATGGCCAAAAGTATCCTCTTGCATGGAGAGAAGGAACAATATATACTAGGGGGATGAGAGAGAGGTTATGGGAGATGTGTCATCCCCTTAGGAGCTTAGGTGACACGTGTCCACAAAAAAGGGGCCACATGAAACAACATGCAAGACATGGTGATATGGTCTAGGCTAGATCTTGCCCTCTTGGTCTCCTACCAAGGTCATGGCCTCACTAACCCGAGATGCCAAAACCCTACACAGTCACAAACCGGCATAACCGTACACACTCACAAACCAAAAGAGCATAACCCTACACACTCACAAATCGATAGGGCATATGTAATGACCGTCATCAAACTGACAAACAAATCGTTACTAATTAAGTAGAATAAACATAAGCAAAGGATTAACAAAAATCACTAAAATTTAAAACTATTTTGCAAGGAGATCCTTGTCCAGAAAACTTTTACTGAAAGATCCAAAACTCATACATATCATGATTCACATTGTAAAACATTGTTTCATCTCATCTCGAGGACAACATATAACAGTTGCTCTATCAAAACACATACTGGAGCAACATAAAACCTTGAGGCATTCAAGCCAAAATATCAGATCATTCATGAAACCAGTATGAACCAACTCCAAGGACCTGAGAGTACAAAGACGACACATAGGACTTCTATCTACAAGACACGACAGAAAGTGCACTCAGCCTGAGCTGCCACTGCTGCCTCAACTATTGTTCCTCCTCTACAGAAAGATCTCCACTACTTCGTGCTTGTCTACCTAAAAATTGTAGATCCCACAAGGTGAGACAATTGTCCCAGCAAGAGATATAACTCTCCGTCGACCATATTATTATTGATAATAAACATTATAAAAACTGAGAAGGATTCTTTTATATTGACAGGAGAGATTAATCATTATATGAATAGAATAAGATAATCTCCTTTTTCAAGGAGAACAATGTATCTACCCATGGTAGATTCATAATTCATCTATCTACTTTGCAAGGAATGTAAAGAAATATAAATAACATCTATCAACTAAGATGTATAACTGAATTGCACATCGAGCAATGTTTTTCTGTATTCAATCCTTAAGAAGATATGCTACACGGATGAACATATTTTAACAATCACACTTATTCCCTTAGGAGATGAAGCATACCCCGTTCATCTCAAACTGACCACAAATTTCTCACAAGTCGGTACCATACAAGGTAAATGGAAGAGTCGGTTGCCATGACCTCCCTTGTCTCAGTCAATATGAGACCACTTAGGCATAGCAGGACATCTTGTATCAGCTGCAATATTGCCGTTCTAGGGTATATAGGCATCCTCACTTAGAGCTACAGTGTCAAATGTGCTCTCTTA
This sequence comes from Alisma plantago-aquatica, assembly GCA_963693085.1. NCBI lineage: Eukaryota > Viridiplantae > Streptophyta > Magnoliopsida > Alismatales > Alismataceae > Alisma > Alisma plantago-aquatica. Next base: position 920,340,947 of record OY856409.1, read on the forward strand.
GGGGAAACATCTACAACAACCATCCGCAGTTACTGAGTCATGGTCACTTAGGCACCATACTCTGAGCCATGGTCACATAGGCACCATGCTCTGAGCCACGGGTCAGTTCACCATGCCCTAGTGAGACATTCTTATGAAATTACTGAGTCATGGACACTTAGGCTCCATGCCCCCACATAATCAAAAATATGCATTCTGGGTTATGCCGCGGGAAACCCATTTCACCATTCAACAAATTCTGATGCTAATGGATCTATGGTTAGGTCAACATTTTATGGTTTCTAGTGATATATTAAGTGCATTATAGCATTCTTTTAGCATCAACCAAGTTATCATTATTAATCACAACAAATGCTATAAAGAAAGGTGTAATACGTCTATCATGCACTTTTTAAATCCTTAAAACACATGATACTTAGGATTTCAGTCCCTTATCAAATTACTGGGAATTCTCATCCCTTCACATCATTATCATGATTACTGGATCTAGGTATTCAAACCCTTAGATCATCAAATAGCATTGTTACCTCTATAATAAGTAACCATTACCTCTAGGTCCTCAGACCAAGGTATTCATTTCACTTGTTTTACAAGTATTCCCATGGATCACAAGGCCATTACACATCTTATCACCTCTCACTAGGCAACATCATATTCACCTGGCTCACAAGGCCATTACACATCTTGTCACCTCTCACTAGGCAAAAATTATTCACATGGCTCACAAGGCCATTACGCATCTGGTCACCTCTCACTAGGCAAAAACTTATTCACATGGCTCACAAAGCCATTACACATCTTGTCACCTCTCACTAGGAAATGACTTATTCACATGGCTCACAAGGCCATTACACATCTTGTCACCTCTCACTAGGAAACAACTTATTCATATGGCTCACAAGGCCATTAATCATTATAGTTGTTATACAAGTATTTAACATGCCTCACAAGGTTCATGTAATAAGAGAAATACAACCTTCCCATCATTAGGGTTAGGGTTTCCCTTTATAGCCAAAAAGGGTTTCATGTTCATATTATTAATCCAAACCCTAATTCATTGCTCCATAGATCTAGGAGCATACATTGATATCAAAAGTATTCAATCATACTTATATATTTTCTCATCAATTATGATTAAATGATTAACAACACAAGCATGTGTTTCTCTCTCATCCTTACTAGAATATCAAATACATCATACTTTTGATTCAATCCTCCTCTTTGAGGAATATTATTCCATCATTAACAATTCACATTATCTTTCATTTAACACCACGTTCAACATATGTCACTCAATCAATCACACATGATTGAAGTGTCACTTCCATATTGGTATCAAGATGTGTGTGTTATCATATTATACTTTAAACCACATCCTTTACTTTATGTCATATATTCATATCGGCATGTGGTATAACCACATCACCATGTCATGTTTTGAGGGTGTAAACCCTAATCGGCATATCATGTACTCACATCAGATGGACTATCACTTAGATCTTATTACTTCATATTAGTTTTGTATCAGGTATGAGCTAGAAGCTTGAACCCATATCGGCTATAAGCTTTGTGTTTAGTTCCATATCGTACATAAAATATGCCCCATATCAGGCATCCATATTGAGTAACATATCGGGCATCCATATCGGGTATCATATTGGGCATCCATATCGGGTATCATATCGGGCATCCGTATCAGGTATCATATCGGGTTACCATGTTAGGTAAACCCATAAACTCATGATCCCTTCATTCCTTCAAGGATCAACCTCATCATATAGTTGCACTACATTCTAGATGCCTTATTGAATTCTCATACCACAACCCATTTCACTAGGGCTAGGGTATATCGGGTTTCAATCCCTCATCTAGGGTTTTCCACTTAATTGGTTACATCATGCCATATCGTGCATGAAGTATGAGTTTGAACTTCATATCATTCACAAGATAAAAGTAGGTTCTATTCTTTATCAATCTAGATATATCATTCATCTCATACATTTGGTATCATCCACACTCATCTCAGTTTACCCAACATCTTGGGTTTCCAACTCTATGTTGATTAGAGTGTTCAACACTCCTATATCGTATAAGAGGTGTGTCTAGATTTGTATCGTGTATAAGGATAAATAGATATCTCTCATATCACACAACAAGCATGACTCATATCGTGTATGAGCTAGCCTCCATCTTCATATCAGGTTAACCCCCTCTTGGGTTTCATATCAGGTTGAGGTGTTTCAAGCATATCGGGTTACACTTTGTTCTTGAATCCATCCTGATATCGTGCATAAGTATTTTATTCATTTATTCATATCATGCACCAAACATGTGCTTCATGATATCATGCACAAGTGTATAATTACATTATCATATCAGGAAAGAAATACTTGCTACCTCCACTCATATCGGGTTACTTAAATTAGGGTTTCAACATATCAAATTCCTTGAAGTGCCTACTTGACACTATATCGTGCATGGAGACCTTACTTGCCTCCCTGTCGTGAAAAGGGTTATGGTTAACACCATATCATGTTCCAAGATAGTATCTTCATCTCCATATCATGCAAGGGGATGTAATCTCACAAGCATATCGTGCAAGTGATGCAAGTATAATACCCATATCGGGTTAGATCTACTTATGTGTATGCTTGAACCCGATATCACTTTATAAAGTGATACCATCTTATTCAAAATCTAGACCTCCATTATAACAGTTAAAGTTCATGGAAACAGGTCTAGGAAACGACTAGAAATCACAATTTCATCAATTATTTCAGAAGATTTCGGAATTAAAAGTAGTTCATTCATGCATAGAAATTTAGGTGACGAATAATAACATGATAGGGTTCAAGTTATATTACCTGCCTTATGAGTAGCTTCAAAACTCCAAGCTCCAAAGCTTCATGTCCTAAGACTGAAGAAGAGTTTCTCCAAGGTCCAGGATCATTCACAACTCCTCCATGGACAAGAGATCACCATAGTTAAGCACTTGGGTGAAGAAGAAAAGAAAGGAGTATTCTTAACCCGATATCCTAAAGCTTTGTGCTTGATCTCTCCTAGATCCTTGAGATTATTTGCACGATACTTAAGGGTATTTTCATGATATCTCCAAGGGGAGTGGTTATGAGGATCGTAAACTGTCATAAGTTGGATAAAGGTGAAGTATATATACTTGATTTTATGAGATAAAGCATATATGAGGTGTCTTTCCCTCATGCTACTAGATGACACGTGTCAATACATGCACACATGTATATATTGCCATGCAAGAGTCTTGAGGATAACCTAGAGACAATATCTCGACCCTTACTTCTCTTGTTGGGCAAGCTATCTCGTCTTTATCTCATTAAATAAGCAACCCAATACACTTTTTGTAAGGAACTTTGCAACCCGTAATGGGCCACCTCCTTGAGGTGATCTGTCCTTCATGGCCTTTTCCAAGGATCAAAAAATTAATAGGAGGCTCCCACTTTGGCTCCTTGGCCGATAGGGCTCCTTATATCAAGTCTACAACTCGATACAACACATATAAGGCTCTTGTCTTCAACTCATTCTTGGTCTTTCATTACCAAGAGTATCATCACTCAATGGTGATTCAAACATAGCGCCCCTTTCTTTATATTTCCTCAAAAGGATACATAGAGGAAGTGGGGGTCAATCTAGAGGTGGTAATTTTGCATTTCAACCCTATTTATTGGGTAAATTATAAATTGTACCAAAATTGGTGCACACATCACTAACATTGTTCAAACGAGTTGTAACTTGGGATTTAGGCTTTCCACAAGCCATCACTTATCGTCATTCTCTTTATTGAGATACTAAAACACTTAAAAAACATTCCACATGTGATATTTCGCAATGAAATCCCTCATCTTGGGTAAATTGCACTTTTCACTTAGACTTTCATATAATGCATAAATAGTTTGCAATTAAGCTCAAACTTGAAAACAAACTTCACCAAAAGTCTTAATTACTTTTAAAAAGATTATAATTAGCTTGTAAGTATCTCACTTAAGCCAAAAATCCTAGGGTTAAGCCATAACCCAGGTTAGGGGTATTACAACATAACCCTACACACTCACAAACTGATAGGGTATAACCCTACACACACAAACTGATAGGGCATAATCCTACACACTCACAAACTAATACTGAACCTCTCTAAGGCTCTCTAACCTGAGACAACACATCTAAGAGGAAAACACATCTCACACATGTGTTCTAAACATCACCAAGGATGTTACCACACAACCAAGCCCCAAAAAAGGCACCCATTTCTCTCTCTCTCTCCTCTAGATGATGAAAAGAGAGAGAAGGAACACTCAAGAGGTGGCATATTTTCACATCAACCCCTACTCTAGGTGAATTGAAAATTGCACCAAAACCTCACCATAAAACACAAGCATCATCCAAACAAGCTCAAATAAGAAACTTAAGCTTTCTACATGCCCTAATTACATCTTAGATGATTAGAGAAAGGTTCTAAGCAATATACTTAAGCAAAATAAATAGGGTTATCCCAAAATGTGGGTCAGGATCCTTACAATCCATAAACCCCTAACATGGATTTTGCCCCTAAGATCCTAATAGAAAAGAGAGGAGTACTTCCTCCTCATCTCTTCTTCCAACTCCCACGTGGCTTCCTCAACACCACGATGAAGCCAAAGAACCTTCACCAGCACTAGGTCCTTCCTCTTTAGCTTCTTCACTCTCCGGCCAAGGATTAACACTAGGCCTTCCACATAGGTTGTATCCTCATTAAGCTCTACCTTCACTGGCTGCAACACTAGTTCTGTATCTGGATGGCACTTCCTCAACATACTCACATGAAACATTGGATGCAACTTGTACAACTTAGGTGGAAACACCAACCTGTAGGACACCTTCCCAACATGTGCCACCACTGGGTAAGGTCCCATAAACTTGGGAGCCAGCTTACCCCTCTTTTCAAACCTTAGAACACCTTTCCAAGGAGAGACTTTCAAATACACCTTATCTCCCACTTGGAACTCCAAGGGTATATGATGGTTATCTGCATAAGAATTTTGTCTGTCCTATGTTGCCTATAACTTTTGTTGGATTACTTTGATCTTATTTGTCATCTATTGTACAAGCTCAGGACCAAGAAGTTGATACTCACATGTCTTATACCAACACAACAAAGATCTACAACACCTCTCATACAATGATTCATAAGGTGTCATGTCGATGCTACTCTGATAGTTATTGTTGTAGGCGAACACTATTAAACTGAGGTGTATGTCCCAACTTCCTAAAAATTGAAGAACACAAGCTCTCAAAAAATCCTCCAAGGTCTGAATGGTCCTCTCAAATTGACCATCTGTCTATGGGTGGAAAGCAATGCTAAACTTTAACTGTGAACCCAAAGATGTGTGGAGATGCTCCCAAAAGCGACTTGTGATCTGGGGACCTCTATCAGACATGATAGTTTCTGGAACACCATGTAGACATACTATCTCATCCACATAAATCTGGGCAATCTTCTCTACTGTAAACATCATCTTCATAGGAAGAAAATGCACTGACTTCGTCAACTTGTCAACGATCACCCAGATGGAATCATGATATTTGTCTATCTTGGGAAGACCAACCACAAAGTCCATAGTCACATGATCCCATTTCCACTGTGGTATAGGCAACATGTGCAATGTTCCTACAGGCTTCTGATGCTCAGCTTTAACCTGCTAACATACAACACATCTCACAACAAACTCAGCCACACCCTTCTTCAAGCCTGGCTACCAATACATATCCTTAAGATTATGATACATCTTGGTTCTACATGAGTGCATAGTGTACATGGATGAGTCAACCTCTTCCAACATCATCTTTCTTAGATTATCAACATCAGGAACCATTACTCTCCCATGAAAACAAACTATCCCATCGTTTGACTCGTGGAAACCATCACGCTTCTCACTGCCAAACTCTGATATAATCTATTGTATCATGGTATCAGTCTGTTGTGCCTCTTTGATCTACTGTCTTAGTGTGGGCTTCACCTATAAATGTGCCAACAAGACCACCAACAAGGAAACTTCCAACTTAACATTCATCTACCACAAGGAAACTAACATATCTCGTTTATGGCCAATCAAAGAACTCAATTAGGCTTTATCCATAGACGAAGACAAAGACTTCCTACTCAAGGCATCTACCACAACATTCACTTCCCTAGATGATAATAAATTGTGCAGTAATAGTCTTTGATTAACTCCGTCCAGTGACACTATCTCATATTCAACTCCTATTGTGAAAAGATGTACTTTAGGTTCTTGTGATCCATGAAGATCTGACACTTCTCCCCATATAGGTAGTGTCTCCAAATATTTAAAGCATGAACTACATCAGCTAACTCCAGATCATGAGTCGAGTAATTCTCCTCATGTTTCTCAAGATGTCGGGAAGTAAAAGAAACCACTTGCTTGTCCTGCATCAGCACACAACCCAAACCATTCTTGGACGCATCACATAAAACTATGTATCCTTTTCCTTGCTCAGGAAAGACAAGAATTGGTGCACTTGTCAACTTCTCCTTCAACATTTGAAAAACACATTGGCATCTATCATCACAGATGAATGGTACACCCTTCCTTGTTAACTTTGCTAGAGGTAAAGCGATAGTGCTGAAGTCCTTGATGAACTTCCTGTAATAGCCTTCCAAACCTAGAAAACTACACACTTTGGTCAGCGTCTTTCACTTCTCCCATTCTGTCACTGACTCCACTTTCTTAGGATCCACACGTACTCCCTCGACAAATATAACATGCCCCAAGAAAGCTACCTTTTTCAACCAAAACTTGTAGTTGGTAAACTTGGCATAAAGTTGATGTTGTCTCAGCATGGTTAATGCTTGACGAAGATGTTGTTCATGCTGTTGATTGTCACAAATATATATCAAGATGCCATCTATGAAGACCACCACAAAATGATCAAGAGACGGTTGGAACACTCAGTTCATAAAATCCATGAATGCTACTGGTGAATTGGTCAGCCTGAACGGCATAACCACAAACTCATAGTGACCGTATCTCATCCTAAAAGCTGACTTGGGTATGTCATTCTCCTTGATCCTCAACTAATGATATCTTGACCTCAGGTATATCTTTGAGAACACTGTCGCACCACACAACTGATGAAACATGTCATCTATCATTGATAAGGGATATTTATTCTTTATCGTCACCTTATTTAGCTATCTATAGTCTATGCACAGACTCATAGACCCATATTTTATCTTTAACAACACTTGAGAACCCCATGGAGACGTACTTGGTCTGATGAAACCTTTGTCAATAAATTCTTACAACTATCTCTTCAACTCTGCCATGTCTTTTAGAGCCATCCTATATGGTGTCTGAGCTATCAGTTGCATGTCAGGAACCACATTGATCTCAAAATCAACCTCTCGGGGTGGGGGAACACCTGGGAGCTCCTTAGGAAGCATGTCCTCAAACTCTCTGACAACTGGCACCTCCTGTATACTAGGACTCCTTACCTTAGTATCCAACACAAGTGCCAAGAACACCTCATAGCCCTATCTCAAAAGCTTCTTTGCCACCATAGATGATATCAGACACGTCAGAAGAATCTTCATGTCTTCCTGGAAGATCCACATCTCACCACCGTCTATAAATGTCACCTGCTAGGAACTACAATCCATGACCACTCTATACTTCTCCAAGGTATCCATTCCAAGGATTAAATCAAATCCATGTATATCAAGTGGTATGAGATCCACTTGAATGTTGTGCCCCAAAAAGGAGAGGACACAAGAATGACACACCTCCTGCAACATTGCAGAACTGACTAATGGGGTTTCTAACAACAAGCTATTCTTCTTACGACTAATAGGAAAAAGACAACTGTCAAACACTTCACGAGTGACAAAATAGTGTGTTGCACCCGGGTCAACCAAAATAGATACAAATCAAGAAGAATACAAATTAGAATGAAATAACTCCATCTGACAAGTCACTACTCATGGGTTGACCACCGCCACTACTCACGGGTTGACCACAGCTTCCAGTTGACTCATAGAATAGAATCTATCCATTTCCTATTATCACCCCCATCCTCTGCTTCCTTGAGAAGGCAATACAACTTGCAACACTTGACCATGTCCTCATCCTCCTGTGCGACTGTTCTGCTATCTCTGAGAGTCTTGCCGACTCTGCCTCAGTTGCTGGGTCACTTCATAATCTTTCACAGGGCAAAATAGTTTAGTATGCCCAACCTATCCACACTTATAGCACATCCTATTCTCATATCAAGGCCTAGGTGGTCTTGTCACACACACTGATGCATCACTCTGGGTTCCTACAGGTGGAAAACTACAACCTCTACCTTTACTAGGTGACCACTATGTCTGAGCATTGAACTTCTACGATGCTGGCGGTGCGGAAAACCTCATCTTCTTAAAGCCTCCTGAAGAATGCCCCTGGAACTATGCAGACCTCTTCCTGGCACTCATCTCCCGCTTCTCCTTCACAAAACTCTCTATCCTCTGAACATATTCCACAAACGCAGCAAACGTTTCCTAATTTTCCAAATTAGTTGCCGGGGTAGACAACTCATTGTTCAACCCCTTCTCAAAATGACGAATCTGCTCATCCTCTATAGCAACCATGTGAGGACAGATTCTCAACAACTCCATAAAACTTGCTTCATACTCATTGATCATCATGGATCCTTGAAGTATCTACTCAAATTGGTTGATCTTCTCATCAAGGTACATTAGAAAAAAGTACTGACTAACAAACTCACATTAGAACTCCTCCCAACCTATAGCCTCTCTAGGCTTCTTCTCCTCCTCTATGGCCCACCAGGGGCCAACACTCTCCTTCATACGGTACACCACATGCTTCACCTTATCTTCTTTAGGGATACTAAGGATCTTAAAGGCTTTCTCAAGCTCGGTAATCCACAAATCTGCATCTACCGGATCAGCCGTCCCAGCATACTCCATCACCCCAACACGACAAAGTTGCTTAAAAGTCTTCCTAGTACCCAAGGATTCAGTATGGGGAACCAGCGCTCTAGGCTAAGGTGCAGACATCATGTCCATCATATGTCATAGTATCCATAAACTACCCAAAAAGAGATTGAAAGGCAGGATTTTCAATAATGGATGGGTCAAACTGGGGGACTTCAGGCACCCGATCTTCTTGTGCCTGGTTGTTTGCACTACCACCTAGGGAAGCAACACTACTTTTAGCAACATCTTCTTCATGTTATCAAGACATCTTTAAGCTTTCTCTTCTTCTTCTGCATAAGCAGAAGTCACTATAAGACAGACTGGAGGATACAAGAACAAACACAAACCCTAGTCCTAGGTCCCTTTAGACTGAGCGAACCTAAAGTTCTAATCCCAACCTGATTGTGACACCCTACGCCATAAAAGTGAGATTACTCAAAACAAAACCGTGGAAGTAAGATTAAACAAATAGATCACATTAAAATACTTGAAAATTAAAACCATTTTCATAAAGCTGCCAAATAGCAAATGTCTTTACATACGGGTTCTTCCATGTCACAAGCATTTACCAAGTGTGCCACCAACCTATTGTAAGAAAACATATTCCAGAACATATATACATATATCCACGACAACTATGCACAAAAGGGTACACAAGACAACCACATCGAAAGCACGTCTACAAAACATCCCCAAAGACCCGAGTGTACATGGATGACTCTAGGACTCTAACAATAAAAGACATCCAGTAGCACTTCCAACCTTGTCAGATACTGTCTTTCTTCATGCTCCTCAACCTCTACTGCATGATTACTATCTCCTCATGCACGTCAACCTAAAAAGGATGTGGGAAACCCACAGAGTGAGATTCCAAATCTCAGCGGGAGATATAACTCTCAACCATATCTACTATTATCACAATTGAGATGATTAAAGCAAGTAGTAAAGTTACAAATACGATAAGCAGAAAATTATTATTTACATAATAGGAAATTGCAATTAGATTATGAAACATCTTAATATTATAAAAGGAATATGAAGAACATGTACATTCCCTAATAACAATACTATATAAAATCAAGAAAGGCCTCATCCAATGTTTCCGTATTCGATCTTACACAAGTATATTATACGACTGTTTACATATTTTATTTTTCCTTGAAAATTTGAGTCGTACCACCCAAATGCAAATGACCACTACTAAGTCGAAATCGATGCCATACAAGTTCAATGGAAGAGTCAGAATCCACAACCTTCCCACAACTCTTGGTTAGAATAAGAGAAAAATACCACAAAGAAATATTAGTCAACTGCAACAATGACATATAGTTAAGCTTAGGGTTTGGATCACACATGGCCATCCACATATATAATCACACCTAGCCCACCTTGGTATAGGTATGATGCTAGAAGAGCAGGCTCACGCATGGCCGTTCTAACAAGGAGTGGCTCATGTATGGCCATCCAGATCACAAAGAGATTGACTCATTCATGGTCATCTCACACATCCTATAATTAATGACACAAGGAAATACTCGACTTGCACCCCGCATATTAAAAAATATGAGCTCTGAGTTAAACTCGTTTCATCATCCAGCAAAAGCTGACACTGAATGGATCTATGGAACATGGCAAGCTACAAGATTAGGTTCCACTTGATTAGTTAGGTCATTTAAGTGCCTTTTAGCATCAATAAAGTTACAATATATAAACCTTAAACAAGTTCTACAAAAATAAGGGCATATCACATTACTAGAAAGTAATTGAGCATGTAAGGTGTGATCTCATCACATTATCACTTGATTCTTTTCATTCACCATATTTTCATCACAAGGGCCACATACTTTGAGGGAACAACCCCCATTTCATTTTTGAGGAAATTATCATCTCATATAAGGCAACAACCCATAATGAGGTCATTAAACCCATTTTCCTCCTCTTTCAATGATACCAACATTTCACATGCCTTATAAGGCCCATTTAAACATATCATAAACACCATAGCTCTTATCTAGCTATGCATATTAACTTAAGTTACCTGCATGGTTAGAGACTTGTGACCAGAAGGATAATACTTGATTACCACTACCATTTCATCAAGATTGATGTCATTCACACTACATCATTAGGGTTAGGGTTATCTTTAACTGATTATGGTTTATATGGTTGGATCAACAACCAACCTCAAATCATCAATTCCATCATCACTATAGAGTATGTTATGAAATTATAGGTTATAGAAAACAACACTCCCTTATTGTTCACACAACCACATCATAGGGTATCCTATCATACCATATAACCCCATCATTAACATGATGTACCATGACTATCATCTCAAGGAATCGGTTTAGACCATCTTATAGTGTATCAGTTTAAACGATCATGGTGTATCAGTTTAGACCATCATGGTGTATCAATTTAGACCATCTTATAGTGTATCAGTTTAGACCATCGTGGTGTCGGGTTAACCACACATGATGTTTATCGATTCAACACCCATGGTGTGTATTGGTTTAGCCCTTCTTGAAAGTGTGACAGACAACTTTTCTTGAAGGTGTGACGGGAAACCCTAAGTGTGACGGGTTGTTAGGGTTTGGGCTTTGCCATGTCGGCTTCTTACTCAACCAAGGGAGTCACAGTTTGGCACTCCAAGGTATCTTCCTGGTCATGACGGGCTAGCACCCTCAAAGTATGTTGGTTTAGAGAACATATCAATTTAAGCATCTATAAGGAATGACAGGTTAGCTCCTCTAGAGCATGATGGGTTAGCCCCCTCAAAGCCTATCAGTTAGCATCCCCAAGTCATGATGACTTGTTACATGATGTGCCAGTTTGGACACCACAAGTCATGATGACCACTCACAACTTAGTTTATGTGTGTGTCAACTGGTCATCTTCAACCTTAGGAAGATTAGCCACAAGTCCATCTTCTATCATGGCAAGAAGGTACAAGGTATGGATAACAAAACAAATGAGATTCCTTCATCAAAGTAGTTCTCAAATCCATTACTAACTACTAACATATATGAGATAAATGATCTAGAGATGAAGAACAACATAAGCATATGAAGAATGAAAATAACAACGAAGGTTAAGAGTTATATAACCTACCTCAAAGATCACCACCAAGATCCTAGCTCCAAGGTCAAGCTTCAAGCTCATGAGCTCAAGGCAGAAGATGATCCACCAAACTTTATCACCACTACACCTCCAAAGAAGAAGACGAGACCAAGGTTAAGATCGCTCAAGATGAAAAGGAGACATCCAAGATCCATGGCTGAGAAGAAGAAGAAAAAGAGAGCTAGGAAACATAGCTTACCAAGGTAGAAGGTAAAATATGATCAAGGAACTCCTCAACTTGGGACTCGTTCACCAAGAAGGAGAGAAAGCAAGGATGAACGAAAGGATCCTCTTGCATGGAGAGAAAGAAGACTATATACTAGGGGGATGAGGGAGAGGTCATGGGAGAGGTGTCACCCCCCTTAGGAGCTTAGGTGATACCTGTCCATGAAAAAGGGGCCACAACAACAACATGCAAGACATGGTGATGTGGTCTAGGCTAGATATCACCCTCTTGGTCTCCTACCAAGGTCATGTCCTCACTAACTTGAGATGCCAAAACCTACACACTCACAAACTGATAGGGCATAACCCTACACACCCACAAATTGATAGGGCATAATCCTAAACACTCACAAATCGATAGGGCATAACCCTACACACTCACAAACCGATAGGGCATAACCCTACACACTCACAAATTGATACGGAATAACCCTACACACTCATAAACCGATACACAACCTCTCCAAGGCTCTCTAACCTGAGACAACACATCTAAGAGCACAACATATCTCACACATGTATTCTAAACATCACCAAGGATGTTACCACACAACCAAGACCCAAAAAAGGAGCCCATATCTCTCTCTCCTTAGATGATGCCAAGAGAGAGAAGGAACACTCAAGAGGTGGAAAATTTGCACATCAATCCCTACTTTGGGTGAATTAAAAATTGCACCACGATCTCACCGCAAAACACAAGCATCATCCAAACAAGCACAAACAAGAAACTTAAACTTTTTACATGCCCTAATTACATCTCAGAGATGAGAGAAAGGTTCTAAGAAAAATACTTAGGCAAAACGAATAGGGTTATCCCAAATCGTGGGTCAGGGTCCTTACAACATCTATATATAGTCTTAAGATCTCCTTTAGCACAAAAAACATATATCAAAGCACATAACAAAAAGTGTTCCATTCTCATACAGATTATAAAATGTAATCATGATGTTACTAACTGAGCACTCAAGATATACAAAAAATGAGAGAATTCAGATCAACTAAAAGGACTTCATATAAAATTTTACATCTATGAAAAGATTATTAATAATAAAAGGCATATTGTGTTATTTTCAAAGGTTTATCAGATCTTCCATGCTTACATGTTGGTAGAGGTGGTTGGGGGACATATGTCCTTTTCTTACTTATAATAGAAGGGGAGAATAATGAGAGAGAGTCCTCATTCCTTATTTAATTTCTTCATATCATAGTATAGGTGTTATGTTTGAATATTACAAGCTCAATCTTAAGAATATTTCAATTTTTTAGCAAAACAATTTGATGAATGCCCCTAAAAACGAACAAGGACCATTTATATTTGGTTTAAGGTTTATTTATGGGATTTTTCTTTCTAGTTATTGTAAATCAGGTGTTCTCATTTAAAACAACATATGATATGAGTCTAATCATTTTTTCAATATAATTGTAATAAAATTTTATTTTATCATATATATATATATATATATATATATGACTTCCATCTATGCTGATCTTTCCCATGGGCCCAAATTAATCAAGGTTGTTCCCAATTATTGCATGTTAAAACAATTATTTAAATTTTTCTACACAATGTGGAGCACATATGTGACTATAAGGGTCATTCCTTTAGGGAAAACAACTACAATAAGATGTGTATCTATTGGTATATTATATGAACATGAAAATATGGGTTGACACACTCTGTGATTGGATTCTTGTATATAATGGAAACTTTGCATTTCAATATATAGATTATAATTTTATAATGAACACATATAATCTATGTCATATCTAAAATCAATTTCATAGAGTGATTTAAAATGGGTTGTATGTAGATGCCACAAAAAATAATGATGTCAAGGATCACAATAGAGGAGATCAATTGTGGTTTGGGTCAATTACCATCATCTTGGGTTGAGAAATACATATATTTTGGTCTAATGTATTTTTTTTCCTTTGAATTATTATTTGACTCGATGAGCATGGAACCAACATGGAAATGATTTGGTCTATTGCTCAATAATTTATTTACCTGACGAAGCTAGATTTCTAATTGTTACCTCAATCAAAATAACATTTATTATAAAATTCAAAGATTTCAATTTAATGATTATGTGTCAACCAAGCTATCATCAATAGTAATTTATGAGGTTGAATTTCAAATTATAGGAACATTCAAGTGGTGGTGATAAGAATCATATGTTTGTTTAAAAATAAACCAAATGTTAATGAAAATGAATTATGAAAACAAGTAACAAATTAATAATGGAACAAAACCAAAATTTTGGTTTAACTCTAAAAAACAAAACCATGCAATTATAAATCGAAATGTGAGTAAAAAATATAAATTGCAGTAAACTCAAATAGTTATTCTCAAAAGATAAGAAACTGACTATGACTCAATATACACAGGTGAAAACAAAGTAGAAAGCAAAATGGAAACTATAAAACAAAATAAAGAAAATCTAGCGATAAAGAAGGGTGATGAATGCAAGAAAATGGAGATGAAGTATGGGGGAAGAAGAAGGAAACATTTGACATTGCTATCTTGACAAAATCATGTAAGTATCTCCTCTAACTTATCATAAAGAATGCAAAGATCAAGTGGGTTCTCATATCTGAAGATTGATCCAAAATGGTCAAGATAACACCCTTGATTCCTCAATGGCTCAACATATTTCTCGATCTTGTAATGATACCAAATAATCATGCAAGGATTGTAAATTTAGTTATTCTTCACTCATATTTCAAATGTCAACTATAATCAACTCTAGACCGCCCTCAAACATCACAGGTGGATCCACATAAATCTCACAAAATAGTCAGGTTATTATAGTAAATAAGGAATCATTCATCTGTCCTTGGGTATGCAAATCCTCAAACATATTAAAATAGTTCACATGGGTATCTAATGAATCAAGTTCCACCCCAATGGGTCTCTCCTCATCAATGTAGTCAATTACTTGGGTTTCCAAACCTCAAAAGTGGATTGAAAATCTAAGAGGTCAACCTCAATGAGGTCCTTGAAGATCAAACTATCACTCACCAATCTAGCTATCCCCTCAGGACTAGAACTCAATGTGTCCACAATTGATCCTAAGTGTGAGGTTTTGAGATCACGAGTCTCATGTAGTATATGGTCATCAAATTCAAATCCACAGATTCTCTTATGTAATTAGCTAATGTTTTTTGGTAGGCATCAGCATGATCCTTAAAATACCCCAGACGAGCTCGATCATAAGAACCAAATGTCAAATCCTTGCCAACCTCATGGGTACTAGGTGTAGGAAGAGGAGAGTACACCATGAGTGGGGTGGGGGTAACTTTTTCAACCAACTTTGTCATAGGCCTAACACTTTTATATTGTTCCTCCATTCTCTCACACATCCTATCAGACATGATTTTTAATTACTTATTAAATGAGGTGAGTGCAAAAGGATGGGGTAGGCCTTAGAGGGTATGATATCCTAGTTAGTCCTTAATTAAGTGAGTGTAAGGGGATGGGGAGGTAGGCCTTATGAGGGTATATGGGTACCAAAATGGTTCATCAATAGGGTATACAGATTCACTAGACGACAAGGTGAGTACAAATGGTTACTTTCATATAAAGAATAAAAAAATTGACCTACAAAATAAGAGTTAGTGGAATAATCTTAATCACAGCCAAAACCTTGCAAGGAAAATGAGTTAGGTGAAAGATCATATAATTGATCATATCCAACAGGACTAGAAAACATAGATTGTGAATACATGGTACCTGAAAAAGGATGATGGCATATGGTGGGACTATAGAAAAAGAACACAAGCAAAGAAAATGATACACAAAGAATCAAGAACTAGAAAGACTAAGTAAACCATATAAGAATAAATGAGAAATTTATTACTTTGTAAGAGTATGCGATAGTGTAAGTGTAAAACAAGAAAAGATAAAATATATGCTAAGTAAGAACTATAGTAAGATTAGTTGAGGGTCAAATAAACTAATATTAAGGACTACAAGAACACACCAACCAAAGAAAAAGATAATAAAAAACCACATGGAAAAAAATCACAAAGCATGGATCTATATTAAAGAGGGGAATAATATCTAGAACTCAGAACCTTGTCACTAATAAACAAACAAACTATATAAGTACATGAAATCTAGAAATTATGAAACTACAAACTATGATGATATAAACAAGTGATAAATATGAAAACACCAAATACTAACAATAGAGAGAATAGAAGAGGTTAAATAAGTGAAAAACTACCCAAATTAACCTAAGATAGCCCCTTCCCTGGGAACAATGCCAAAAATATTGAGCGCTTTTTGCTACTTTCTCAACTAACACCAAGAGAGTGTCAAAGTGAGAAAACACCAGGCTTATAAAAACCTCAAGGCATGTACTGTAGGAACAAAGATTGGAAGCACACAATGTCTATTGATGCTAGAGGGATATAACTTAGCATGAGTTCTAAGTATCTTGTATTTTTATGTTATTAGCCTAATGTGATCCATAGTCATATTATATATTAGGGTATTTAGGCAAAGTTTAAGGATTTTTTGAGAGATTACCGACTAAGAAATGAATGAAAAAAATGGAATGAAATGTAATTTAGTGATAATAAGGGGTTTCTCATGAACTACTAAAAATCACAGGCAAGGGATCAACAAGGTATAATAATCTTTAGCCAACCTAAATCATACCCAACTAACGTCCTTAATTCATATTATCATGCCATTAACAAAGGGTAAATTACTTCCTACAAGGCAAGAATTTTAACCAGTCGAGAAAAACCCCAACACATAAAACCTAGAAAAGAGAATGTCTTATAGGTAGAGCATAGTTCTATCAAATCATAACTAATAAAAACATAAATAGATGCTAAGAACCAAAAATGCATGCATAATGTATTTCAACCAAATACTTAAGAGTCAAAAATATGAAACTACAAGCATAAACATGACATAGATAGAGAAAGGTATAACCATTTCACAATCAACACAAATCTCAATTGTTCATTGCTAAAGTAGTTTAAAAAAGTTCAGAAAAGGTTAGCATAACGACCCCATTTAATCTTAGCCATCTAACTAAGGTTTTCTTAAATTTTACATGATTTACTAGATTGCTCACTGATTAAGCTTGATTAATGATAGTATCTTAGTTATGATAATTTAAACATGATGAGACACTTTTAATATGCTTCGGTTTGAATATTTTAGTTGGCTAAAATTTTGATTTTAATAGTATATGAATAAAAAAGTCATAAGTATAATGGTGTTGTAAATTATCTTTAATATTTTATGTGTAAATTAGATTTCTTTCAAATTTTAATATAAATCTAATAACTCCACTATTATTGTCAATGCAAAATATCAGAATTTATGAATGTTCTGTGGACCTTTCAGTTGGCCAAGTTTCTCTAGTACAAACTTTTCTGACCATACTATACAAACTTGAGTATAGGAGTGTGGTATTTAATTTTATCAATTTATTAGGTATATCCAAAATTTTGAAATTTCAGACGTGGTTCAAAATCTATATTTTGGACAACATATTAAATTTCATAATTTTTTAGGATATTTGAGTGGCAACAAACTACTTTTTTTGAGTTAGAAGACACATTAGTATCGGCCCTCCCAAAAACTAGTGCCAAACCCAGATGACTCAAGGATTGTAAATACAATGCACAACAAGAGTTCTCGAACTTGGGTCCCCCAATGTAACAACCTAAGTTTTTAGCATCCCCCAATAAAGGAAGGACCCAAAAAGTTGAGAGACATTACCTAAAATTCCCAAGGATCTAGATTTTTACCAATTATCAAATAATATCAAAAAATTTCTATTAATTCAAATATTATTTACAAGATGATCCTCTAATGAGTTACATGAATTTTGATCATCAAAATCATACATATGAGAAGTAATATCTATATAATCCTCCTTTACTTAGCTTTAATGCCTACATGTAGTCTCATCTAGTTTATCATGTCTTGATATGTTCTATCTTGCATTTACCTAAAATGGTGTGAAACAAAAACACAGATCAACATACCGAAATATATCATGTATGTGGGGTGCATGCAAAAGTGTGCAAGTGCATAACAACATATAATCATTCAATTACTTGCAAACAAGAGATGACATTTTCTTTACATAGTCTAACCCATACTTGATGCTATATTAGGTGTGACCATTGTCTCTTTAGGGTTCGTGTGCATCACCCCTCAATAATAGTCATCCTAGGGTTTTTTTGGTCAGTCAAAAACTCGTGTTGCTTTTTTTAATATTTTTCTTTGTTTCTGTACAGAGCTATCCATCTTCAAAAAATAGAAGAAGGTAAAAGAAAGGACAAAAATATAAACTTTACAATGAATTTTTTAAAGAATAAGAATTATAGTAGAGCCAAACTGCCGATGCTGCCAGAGAAATAAAGAAAACATTGATAACCATCAACAAGCATCAGGTAGGAGTCAAGAAAAACAAGGTGACAGCCGAAACCACCATCCTTCTTCATAAGCTGAACCAACAGAGACTCCCAAGCCTGTTATCATCAGAATAATCTTCAGAAACTATCCTTCAAAGTAACAGGTGCTTGAAAAAGACAACATCACAAAAAGCATAACAGAACTGAATCTCGATCCATAAGAACTCGACCATCATAAATGTACAAGCCAGCCATGAGAGGGGAGAAGAAAACACAACACCTCAGCAACCATCTCTTCAAAGAACAAAGACCAGAGCTCTAGAGAACAAAGACCAACAAACTAGCATCATCAAAATAGGAAGACTCAACCATCACAACTAAGAGAATGTTGTGAGAGGGGAGCGACAAACCCATCATAGGGCAGAAGAAAACAACCATCAGGGAATAGACCCAAACATCTATCCAAAACTCAACCATCATAGCTTTAACAACCAACTATGAGAGGGGAACATAAGCCCAAGGAACACTACAACCAACCAACCAGGTAGCCAGAACCATCCAACCCGCAGATCATAAGAGAAAAAGAATATGAAACTGATGCTCATCCATCCCAAAAACTAGAAATCAAAGCATCACTCCATCTTACGAAAACAACCTCCTGCCATCATATGTTGACCATAGAGGAAGGGAACACCTCATCCCATCTGAAGGTGGAGCTCAGACCCAATACAAGCCAGAATAACTCAACCATCATAGGACATACCCAAAAAAACAAACCATAAACTCAACCATCATAGCTTTAATAGCCAACTATGAGAGGGGAGCAAAATCCCAAGAAAATAAAGGCAAAGAGAACATCAAACCATCTGAAGGAGAGAGAATCAACACCAAAGCACATAGCTCAGAAGACCAGTAGATTAGAGACAACCCATGCCAAAAAACAAAACCAAAGCACATAGTTCGGATGACTTAACCATCACAAACAAGAGAATGTTGTGAGAGGGGAGCGACAAACCCAACACAGGACAGAAGAACACAACCATCACGGGGCAGACCCAGAAAACTATCCATAAACTCAACCATCATAGCTTTAACAACCAACTATGAGAGGGGAGCAAAAGCCCAGGAGAAACTACAGCCAACAGGAAGACCAACATACTAGCATCGTCCAACCAGGAAGATCTATAAGAGGGCTCAAACATGCCGCCTTCTCAGAGTATCATAAGAGCTTACACAGCAAAACAAAGAAAAAAAGAGCAAGACCACCATAGACAAATTGTGTGAAGCTCAAAATAACCAACCCCTGAACACCAATCAACATAGAATCAAATAATCATTACTAATTAGCTTCCAGAGCCCTTCCTTTGCAAGATAACTATTGTTATGAACTCTCCTATTTCTTTCCAGCTAGATATGATATAAGATAAGAAGAGAAATAATATTCTCATTCTAATTCATAGCAGTGATCATATCCTCCCAGTTGCTTGGAATATTAACAATGATTTTTTGATTCATGGCTAAATTCCAAATATCCTTAGTGTAGATACATTCAAAGCAAATATGGTGCGTATTTTCATAACCATTCATGCATAGGAAGGAGATCGAGATAGTAGTGATACTTGTCCTTCTATCATAATCTGATGTTGGAAGTTTATTATGTGCAACATTCCAAGCATGGACCTATGCATTCATGTGACATTTGGATTTCTAGATACAATTGAAAACATCATTAGCACTCCCTTTAGATCTGATGGCTTCCCAAACCACATTGAACTTTACTTTAATATGGTCATCAAAAAGAAAAGTGTCTTCATTAGACTTCATGATCTGAACAATATTAACAATATCCAGTAAATCAGTAGAACATCTAGAATTATGGATAGACCATGATCTATTTTTAATAATCGATCTTAGTTTAGAGTCACCAGAGATGCCCACTCTCACAATTAAACTAGTGTCCACATGATCTTTAAGAAACCCTCCCTTCAACCAAGGGTCAAGCCAGGTAAAAATATTATTACCAGAACCAACTCTAATTTTAAAATGTGGAAGGAGGAGATCTCTGGATCTAATGATATTATTAAACATCCAAGAGAAATGAATACTCCAATAAGACTCCCTTCTTAAAATACTTCTCATTTATCGAGTTCACCCACATGCAATGTATCTTTTTTGCTCTCAACATTCCAAGCATTAAGAACAAGGTAGACATTTGAAACATCTTTACTTTTCCTGATGCCAAGACCACCTTCAGGTTTAGGAAGCATAACCACTTCCCATTTAATATGATGTTGATTCTGTTTATTGTCAGATTGACCCCACAAGAAGTTCCTCCATATCTTATCGATTTCCTCAATAGTAGAGCTTGGAATAGGAAAAGATAGATCCCAATAGATATGCATAGTAGATAAGGTAGATTTCACCAGTTCCAATCTACCGGCCAAAGAAAGATTTCTACATTTCCGAGATTCAAGTTTCCTTTTTAATTTGTCAATCAGCTTAACACAATGGACCTTCTTCAATTTACCTTCAAATAAGGGAAGCCCTAAATATTTAGAATCTTCCAAACTACCAATAGGCATCTCAAGACAGTTAGCTATATCAGTTTCATTGCTTTTCCTGCTCAAGAAAATGATGCTTTTACTTTTATTGATGTGAAGGCTGGACATCCTCCTGTAGTTGTCAAATAAAATTTTAATATTATTAGCATTCTCAAAATTAGCCTTGGAAAAGACCATGAGGTCATCAGCAAACACTAAGTGGGAACAGTAGTAATTCTTAGAAGCATAAATAGGATGGATGGCTCTTTCAGCACACTTTGCTTTCATCAGCTCATAAAACCCCTGCATAACAATCACAAAAAGATAAGGGGCAATGGGATCACCCTGTCTAACCCCATTAGGTGGAAAGATAGGAGAGTTAGGCTCTCCATTAATGAGAACTTGATAAGAAGTGGTATTGAGGATAACTTCAATCCATTTGATCCATTTGCTAGCAAAGCCCATCCTATGAAGAACATAAAAGAGAAATTTCTAGCTAACGGAATCATATTCTTTTGATAAGTCTCCTTATATGCACATGAAGCTATTATTCTTTTTGAAGTCACTTAAGATATCATTGGTGACCAAAATAGCATCTTTAATGGACCTACCTTTCACAAAGGCACATTGATTGTTGTCAATGATGGTAGGAAGAACATATTGGAGTCTATTAGTTAGGACCTCAGAAAATTTTATAGAAAGTATTGCAAAGAGCAATAGGACGTCAATTAGAAATGAGAAAAGTATCATTACTTTTGTCATCCTAGGGTTTAGAATATGATATATGTATTTATTTGATATTCATAGTGGAATTATAATTGAACAGAATGTAAGGAAACACTCAATAGTTTATTTAGTTAATCTTCAAGAAATTCTCGACAAACACTGAAAATGAGCAGACGCTCCATCAGCGCATATCCGTGGGATGTTCTATAATCCAAGGCGAGAGGACTGTAGCACCCTTGTCCTCTGAATGTGTATCTAAGGGTTCTATTATAAAAAGCCACATGAATCATCTTCTTCCTCACGCACTGCCTGATCTCGCCACAAAAGGTGAGTCATCCGATGATTGGATCTGCATCCCTGGGTGCTGGATGGTAGGGTAAGGTCTCTTCATCTCCATCATACCCTTACAGACTAGATGACTTCCTTGGCTTAGACAGAGGCCACCAAGGTTGGTGAGATGAAACTCTATTGCGCCCTAGTATCATACATTATCAGAGATGACCACCTATTGGAATCACCTCCTTGCCTCACAGGGATGGTCAGTAGGGTGTCAGGGCACCCCCTCGAAATGTTTATGCTCCATCCCCAAAGTTCATATAACCTTAGTGACAGTCTATGGTCCTCCTCATATCTTCAAGATACTTAGCCTTGACCTGCATAAGATGTTGGTATGTATTCCCTGAGAGCCAATCATGGGATGATTGGTGGGATACATTAAGATTGATTTGATAAACATCAAAGGAAAGCTTCCAATTCTTTCTAGTACAGTCATATGAGATAGTGACAGAACAGATTGAATGTCTAGAGAATGACAATACTCAATGACGTATGCCTTCAGGTTCAGGACCTGAACGATGATATCATACAGATGCTAAGAGTTTGTACATTTTTGTTATGTACCTAGTCGGATGTCATTGCAGAAGGTAGATAGACAACAATGACACATAAGACTAGATTGTGGTGTTGGTTGATGACAGAATCTCATTAGTCATGATATGGAGATATCAAACCAAACACATAGGTACTTGTTAGAGGACAAGTGTACCGGACAGACCCACCGTGAGTTTGACACATGGAACCATGACATGGTAGTCACAGTCAGTACTCACAGTGATGGTGGTGAGTGTAATTCTTTGACCTGAAATCACTACACTCAACAGATGTCATTGGGCACACTTTGACATCATCAAACGCAGTCTTGAAACATGGTTGTTATAAAGGTGATGATTGGGTGGATTTGACACATGGGGCTTTTGAGGGGTGAGTGATAGATATGGGATTTGTCCCTCCTGAGGGAGTTTGATATCTAAGGCCACTTGATGAGTAGGATTGAAATAGACATGCACACGCATGTGTGAATCAATATGTGATATTGATGTCATACATATCTCTTCCAATCTACTCTGAGATCCAGAAAGTGAATGAACGTTGATAGGATGACAGTTCCATGCCTCGAGTTCATTCGGGATATCAATGACAAAGGATCTATACATTCACTGTAACACCATTCACAGATTGTAGGATTGAAAGTTGTTCTCCAACTTTCTATTTCACTTGGGTAACACTGATGTGTGACTAGGCACCGCTCTTTGCTTGTGAAGTCATAAGTGTTATGGACTTTCACTGCCAACGTGAAAAGGACCTGCAGGGTCACACACATAGGATTTAACCTAGAAGAGGAGTTTTGTCCACAAACTATGTTTAGATTGATTACTAAAGGAGTTTAGTAGTTCAATTAAACACTCAATTAATTGATAGCTCAAAATCATAGTGTTCAAGGTGTTGGACTAATTGATTAGAGTATCATATTGATTGAAACTGCAATTGACTGATTCTGCACAATCTGCACTCCCAACTGATCGACTCAGCTTGGTGAACCGATCGGCTCAGGTGGTGAGTCGATCGGCTCATGGATAGGGTGAAACGATTGCTTCAAGTGTTGAAACGATCAATTGAACTGGTGCAACCGAGCAAGTTGGGAAAGTAGGATTGGTGAGAATTTTCCTTTCATTTCACTTGCCCAATTTGATTGGAACAAGGATTGGTATTTGATACTAATTAGAAACAAAAGATGGAAAGTCAATCGTGAACTGACCAGGGCCACGAACCGACCGGTTCAGAAGTGAACCGACCGGTTGAGGTGTCCCAACCGATCGGTTGAGGTGTCAACCGACCGGCTCAGATCCCCAACCGACCGTTTTAGTTGTGAAATGATCAGTTCAGGTTGTGAGTTGGTTGTTTTGTGGAAAATCTCTAACCCTTCTACTCCTGCTTTTAGTCGCGCATTGCCCGAGATGCAGAACCCTGTCCCATGACCCTCCTATATATATAGGGGTATTGGGGGCTTCTCAAAGAACAACCCAGTGCAACCAGTTGCTCTGTGAAGTTGTCATTCTATCTAGTTTTGGTAATCGAGAGAGAGCCCGAGCAAGTGCTACCCGATAAGGGAGGCACAACAAGGGAAAGACAACTACAGAAAGAGA
This sequence comes from Alisma plantago-aquatica, assembly GCA_963693085.1. Lineage (NCBI taxonomy): Eukaryota > Viridiplantae > Streptophyta > Magnoliopsida > Alismatales > Alismataceae > Alisma > Alisma plantago-aquatica. The sequence continues at coordinate 920,365,432 of OY856409.1, forward strand.
CTGGTGGTAGGAGAGTGTGTTGGTGACTACGCTGACAGGAGGGTGCGACTCCTTCCAATTCCTTGTGGGACAAGGAGATTGGAGTTTTAGGTGGTCCGTGTGGACTACTTCAGAGGCGGGAGGTTTCTGCCACTAGGAGGACAACCTTCAATCTCATCAGTCTCGGTGCGACCAGGAGCTGCACAGACACCGTCCAAGATAGGAGGTGAAGACCGCACAAGGAACGAGGTATTGTCGCCGAGCAAGCCTCGGGACAAGGTATGATTCCACAAACCATCCTTTCCTATTGTATAGATGTTGACGCATTTCCTTGTTCTGGGTTTGGGGAGGAGAATTTTTTTGTTTGTTTCTGCTACCTTCTCTGCCTCCCCTAAAACCCATCAGTGGTATCAGAGCCACGTCAACTACTCTATACTTTAGGATTATCGATATGATCGATTTTGGTTTGTCGCCCTTATTTATTTCATACGATGCGAATAAAATTGGCTTTATGCATGTCCAATCCTAAATCCACAAATCCCAATTTACATATATGATATGTATTATGAATGCACTCGATACGCGTCGCCCTTAAATGAGTTTTGTGGTGAATGTATAGCGTGGTTATGGCCAATAAACCCTATCTGTGTATGGTTGTATGTGGTTGCTTGCATCTCAGTCTGCGCACCGATCTTCCTTCTCCTATTTCTGATGTAACTCGAAATAATTTGAGATTTGTTTCCTACCTTTGCTCCCCTCGAATGTAACTCGAGGTTTCTCTTTTTACAATTTAAAATAGGATAGAATTTTATTTCCTATTATGTCAAAGAACGGATGACTCCTGACGACAGCTGAGATGATCAGTTCAAGGCGTGAACCGATCAGTTTCCATTCCAGACGATCGGTTCAAGGAGTGAGCCGATCGGTTGATGACCGGTTCGAGGAGCGAGACGAGTGGGTGGCGGCCATGATGAGATGCACGATGTCCAGGCGAACCGATTGGTTTGAGGAGCCAACCGATCGGCTGGTGGCACCCAGCCGACCAGTCTGATGGCGAGCCGATCACTCATGTGATAAGTTGATCAAACCTAGAAAGATAAAGCACAGAGTTCTTCTTGTACAGGTTGCATGTGATGTAGACCTATATGACTGTGATTCCTCTTAGCTTGAGGAATCACATTAGGATGGCCATAATCATCACTTTTATCATTTTGCATGTTTTCTGTGGGATATAGCATGTATATGATATGTACTATGTATTGTGGTGATTGGATATGTATATGTATATAAAAACCAAATCCCTCATTAAATATTAAGTTTTAGATGCCTTCCAAATGCGACACACATGAAAAAAATTGATCAACCAAGTGTGGGCATGCCCTAGCATGGTGCACCGTCTATCTCGTGGAAGCATGAAGAATGGATATGTGGGTCTGCCCTAGCAGGGTGCATATTCATCGTGTTTGCTTTGGGTTGGACTTAACAAGGTGACCTAGATAGGATCTAGCACCTTGAGGCATGGAGATGATCATGGCAAGGAGTTGCATATGACATCTTATCAAGAGTTGCATATAATGCAATTGGCAAGAGTTGCCTACCTGAGAGATCTAAGTTGTGGGTGACAGCCCTAGCTGGTCCATGACTTAGAGGATTTTAGGATCTTGCCTACTAGAAGGTTGTACGCTGCAATCTTCTGAATTGATGGTGAGGGCTATCGATTTGAAGTAAAATAGTGGGATGATAATTAATTAAAGGCCTAATTATATCGTCAACTTTTCAAATCAATCAAATAAGTAAAAAAAATGAGTTTTTGGACTAAAATTGCATATTTTCCTTTTGTAGTACAAATGGAAACAAACAACAATCACTTTTCTTTGCGATCGGTCCTTGAAAAGGACAAGCTAAATGGGACAAATTTCCACGACTGTTATAGGACATTGAGAATTGTTCTCACTCAAGAGCGAAAGCTCTATGTCCTGGATACTCCAATTCCAGAGGAACCTGCTCCTAATGCACCAAAGGCAGAAAGGGATGCTTACAAGAAGTATTCTGATGATGCCATTGATGCAAAGTGCTTGATGTTGTACTCTATGAACCACGAGTTGTAGAGAAAACATGAGAACATGGGTGTCATTGAGATGATTCAGCATCTCAGGAACATGTATGAAGATCAAACATGACAAGAGAGATACAATGTCTCAAGGGCATTGTTCAAGTGCGTCATGACAGAAGGAGATCCAGTTGGTCCTCACACACTCAAGATGATTGGGTATGTGGAGAACCTGACAAGACTGGGATTTCCACTGAGCCAAGAGTTGGCTACTGATGTGATACTGCAATCATTTCTAGAATCCTACAGTCAATTTGTGATGAACTACAACACGAACAACTTTGATAGGCCACTTTCAGAGTTGTTGGGCATGTTGAGAACAGTCGAGATACAGATGAAGAAGGACAAGCCTAAGTCTGTGATGGTGATCACGAGCAAGAAAGGCAAGTCCAAGCGCAAGGGAAAGGGAAAAGCTAAGAAAGGTTCTAATGCTAGCTAGGAGCCCAAGTCGTCTTCAGCTCTCAAGGGCAAGGGAGGCGTGACCAAGAAAGGAAATTGCCACCATTGTCAAAAGCTAGGACATTGGAAAAGGAATTGTCCTCTCTATTTGGAAGAACAAAAGAAGAAGGAGGCAACAAACATCTCTACTTAAAGGTGTCATGAAAGTAAACTTGTAACACTTTTGAGGTATATGATACCAAGATGTAAAGTGTAAAGCACTCAATAAATGGGGCAAATGTTTCCGCCATAGATAGGAGTACTTTAGTTTATTTTCAGCCTAAAAGGCATGTAATACAATTATGAACTGCTATTTCATATTTGCCAATAGATAGAAACACTTTATTTTTGCATATTGTATGACAATGTTGGCAATAAATAAAGTTGATGTTTCAATCTTTTAAAGATATGATCTTTGTGGCAATGCCTTGTTTATCTTGTGGTATTTGATATGCATAAGATAAAATGATACCTAAAAGTTATAGATAACTCAAACAATCAAATTAGCATCAATCATGAGAAATTCATTTCTAGCTTCCATGTGATGGATAAATCTAGACTCTTTTGGTTAGAGAACCAGTAAGAGACATGAATATCTTGGACATGATTAATCAATCTTCACTAATGGTAGTGAGAGAATGATTGTTCTATTAGGTATAATACATGTGATGTATTTACATACCTATTGGAACAAATGCTAATACTTCAAATGGTGTTTAGAGAAATACCAATATGAATATCTTGAAGTGTTCAAGATTATCATAGATGAAGTAAAATTTGGTAAAGTGTTAATTCTTGATGAGATCAATGAATGAAATACTTGGACCAAATGTTTGAGATCCTTGCGAGTGATTATGATAATGTATCATAGTGAACTCATGATTAAGGCATGGTGATGTCTAAATCAAGAAGGAATCATACTCTAAGGAGTTAGAGAATGATTATCAAATAACTGAATTCTTCTTAATAAAAGAATACCCCACACTAATAAAGGACATTAAGAATCACAAGAAGTTGTAAATTCTTATATCCTTAATAGATACACCTCAATTATCTATGTGATGAGTTGTTCATGTGATGAGTCAACTATCTAGATGAATATGAGGAACCAAATTTTGAGTTATGGTTTGTGACCATTACATCCTAAATGACATCCATGTGAACCATAAGGTATGATCTTGATGGTAGCACTTATTTGATGAAATCCATAAGTGCAAATGAATCTTAAGTGTTAAGACACATGGATAACATTTTGAGAAGGATGATGCTTGTTGATTGCAACTTAATGACTAAGACATTTGGCATATGGATACTAAAACCACATTCCTATGAGGAATAAAACAAGGATGTGTACGTGACACAACCTATAAGGTTTATGAATCCACTAATGCAAATGAAGTCTATAAGTTACAATGGACTAATCAATGTGATTGATTGAGTACAAGCAACTCAGAATTGGATCTTTACTTTGATGATATAGTGAAAGGGTTTGACTGATATGTCAAAGATAAAGAAGGGATCTGTAATTTAGTGGGAGCGTGTTCACATTCCACATGTTGATGTGAAATGGAAATGTTCTAGAATGGAAATCCAAAAGTGGAAATTATCTTTAAGGAAGATAGATATGTTTCCTATGTGATAGGAATAGAGATCTATAGAGATAGTTCTCGAAAACCTCTTGACCCGAAAAGAGAAAGCATACATTGGCAATCTGTACTGAAGGGTTCAGTATGCACAAATTCAGTGGGAGAAAACTTGTCCATGTTATATGGAGTTAGTATCCCAAGGCCAAGTGTCCAATTCTTATGAAGAATGAGAACACTAAGAATAGATATGGATCTATCATGTATGTAATCATCCCATTATCTTGCATGTATGGACATGGTAAGAACAAAATGCATTCATCATCTTGTATGTAGGACATGGCAAAATGATGTGCTCATCCTGATAACTCGTATGTGAGACATGACGAGTGGATGTCTGTAAACTTCCAGTAAGGGTTACTGGAATACCATGAGAACTTGATAAGTACTTGAGAAGTACTAGTTCTATGGAGATAAGGAAGAGTTCAATGTAAAGAGTTACATTGATGCGAACTTCCAAAAGGACAAAAGATTAATCGCAAAATATATATAGGATATATAAAAGTGAAAGTTTGTTGATAATTGGAAGTGTTCCAATAAAACCATTTAAAAGGAAACGCTGAGTATCTGTGTGTTAGAGAACATCAGTGGATACTATATGGATCTGGAAGGTCATGAGATGAACTTATAGATATTTTGGTCATTGATGACAAGTATGGAATCCTTGATCATGCAATGCGGCTAAAGGTTAGCAAAGGAATACTAGATCGCATATTACAGCAACTCCATCTCATACGTATGACGTACATCGAAGAGATGAGAGACATGCAATTTATACTGACTTTGGCAAGGTGTTTCCATTACTCACTATGTTCGCACTAGAGCACAGTAACATGTGGGACATGTTTGAAGATCACTATGAATATGATTCAAGGGTGATTGGCTCGCAGTGCAAGTGGGAGTCTGTTGGTATATATGCCCTGAGAGCCAATCATGGGATGATTGGTGGGATACATTAAGATTGATTTGATAAACATCAAAGGTAAGATTCCAATTCTTTCTAGTTCATTCATATGAGATAGTGACATAACAAATTGAATGTCTAGAGAATGACAGTACTCAATGACGTATGCCTTCAGGTTCAGGACCTGAACGATGAGATCATACAGATGCTAAGAGTTTGTACATTCTTGTTATGTCCCTAGTCGGATGTCATTGCGGAAGGTAGATAGAAAACAATGACACACAAGACTAGATTGTGGTGTTGGTTGATGACATAATCTCATTAGTCATGATATAGAGATATCAAACCAAACACATAGGTACTTGTTAGAGAACAAGTGTACCAGACAGACCCACCGTGAGTTTGACACATGGAACCATGACATGGTAGTCACAGTCAGTACTCACAATGATGGTGGTGAGTGTGATTCTTTGACCTGAAATCACTACACTCAACACATGTCGTTGGGCACACTTTGACATCATCAAACATAGTCCTGAAACATGGTTGTTATAAAGGTGATGATTGGGTGGCTTTGACACATGGGGCTTTTGAGGGGTGAGTGATAGATATGGGATTTGTCCCTCCTGAGGGAGTTTGATATCCAAGGCCACTTGATAAGTAGGATTGAAATAGGTGTGCGCACGCATGTGTGAATCAGTATGTGATATTGATGTCATACATATCTCTTCCAATCTACTCTGAGATCAAGAAAGTGAATGAACGTTGACAGGATGATAGTTCCATGCCTCGAGTTCATTCGGGATATCAGTGACAAAGGAATTATACATTCACTGTAACACCATTCACGGATTGTAGGATTGAAAGTTGTTCTCCAACTTTCTATTTCACTTGGGTAGCACTGATGTGTGACTAGGCACCGCTCTTTGCTTGTGAAGTCATAAGTGTTATGGACTTTCACTGCCAACATGAAAAGGACCTGTAGGGTCACACACATAGGATTTAACCTGGAAGAGGAGTTTTATCCACAAACAATGTTTAGATTGATTACTAAAGGAGTTTAGTAGTTCAATTAAACACTCAATTAATTAATAGCTCAAAATCATAGTGTTCAAGGTGTTGGACTGATTGATTAGAGTATCAGATTGATTGAAACTTCAATTGACTGATTCTGCACAATCTGCACTCCCAACCGATCGACTCATGAGATGAACCAATCGGCTCAGCTTGGTGAACCAATCAGCTCAGGTGGTGAGTCGATCGACTCATGGACAGGGTGAAACGGTTTCTTCAAGTGTTGAAATGATCGATTCAACTAGTGCAACCGAGCAAGTTGGGAAAGTAGGATTGGTGAGAATTTTCCTTTCGTTTCACTTGCCCAATTTGATTGGAACAAGGATTGGTATTTGATACCAATTTGAAACAAAAGATGGAAAGTCAACCAGGAACTGACCAGGGCCACGAACCGACCAGTTCAGAAGTGAATCGACTGGTTGAGGTGTCAACCAACCGGCTCAGGTCCCCAACTGACCGTTTCAGTTGTGAAACGATCGGTTCAGGTTGTGAGTTGGTTGTTTTGTGGAAAATCTCGAACCCTTATACTCTTGCTTTTAGTCCCACATTGCCCAGGATGGAGAACCCTGTCCCATGACCCTCCTATATATATAGGGGTACTGGGGGCTTCTCAAAGAACAACCCAGTGCAACCAGTTGCTCTGTGAAGTTGTCGTTCTCTCTGGTTTTGGTAACCGAGAGAGAGCCCGAGCAAGTGCTACCCGATAAGGGAGGCACACCAAGGGAAAGACAACTGTAGAAAGCGACTGGTGGTAGGAGAGTGTGTTGGCAACTAGTACGCTGATAGGAGGGTGTGACTCCTTCCAATTCCTCGTGGGACAAGGAGATTGGAGTTTCAGGTGGTCCATGTGGACTACTTCAGAGGTGAGAGGTTTCTGTCGCTAGGAGGAAAACTTTCAATCTCGTCAGTCCTGGTGCGACCAGGAGCTGCACAGACACCATCCATGACAGGAGGTGAAGACCGCACAAGGTGTGAGGTATTGTCATGGAGCAAGCCTCAGGACAAGGTATGATTCCACAAACCATCCTTTCCTATTGTATAGACGTTGACGCGTTTCCTTGTTCTAGGTTTGGGGAGGAGAAATTTTTTTTTTTGTTTCCGCTGCCTTCTCTGCCTCCCCTAAAACCCATCATAAGAGACATCAACACAGGCTGGTGGTTACACCAGGGAGGAAACTGAGTATAAGCAATGAGCTTGCAATGGACAATTGGCACTGCTACACCCTTCACTATACTTGACTCCACCCTCCCTCCCTTCTCCTCTCATATTCCTCCAGTGATACCTCAAGGGTTGATGCCATGAAGTCAAGTAGAGGTCTGCCCTAATATAGGCACCTCATCCCATAGAGTTTAAGGTTACAAGGGGGTGACAAAGAAGGAGAGAGTATGGGCAGCAGGCCAGGGTCTACTTCCTATATATGTATCTTCATACACCTTCCCATATCCTTCCTCAACCTTACTCCTCTCTTTCTTTTCCTTGCCATACTCACAAGATCCCATACAATAATAAATAGCCTAATTTACAATTCCTTTGCCATATACATGTGAGTCCAATGCACTCCTTTACTTTCTTCATATTAACCATTTTCTCTATCACGGTCATGAAAGGACAAAAGTGCATGGTTGTCAAAATGGAAAATCTTGAATGGATTCACAACATAGAGACACATATGTATGCAATTTATTACCTACTTTTACACTAAAACCATAAGGGAAAGCATATATTTATATGGCACATATTGGATAAAATAATTGTAAAACTATTTTCCAATTCTTTAGGACTTGAAGTCCCATTTATCCTTTCTTTTTCTCTTCAATATATTCCTTAAATCAATTATAGGAATTCATTAAAAAGTTTCCCAAATTATATCTAATTTTGTGGGATGTCTTATATATAAAAATTTCTCTTTTAAAGATTTCATTAAAATAATAATCATTATCTCATGAAACATTTTTTCTCCCAAATTGTAGAGTTCTCCTAATTTCCTTATTATTTTCAAGTTTACTAGAAGTTAGGCCAAAATAATCTTGTTTGGTGCTTCAAACATTGTGTTTCCATTCTTGGCTAGATAAGTACCCCTTTAATTATCCTAAACACCACACATCTTATTTTCTTTTAAAAACTTGCATATTATCTCATATTTCTATTATCTAAGAATTCATAAAACCACTAATATTTATTTACACACAAAATCAATTATTTCTTGTCTTGTCCCCCAAGGACCTATTTGCAATGCAAATAGTTTGATGGGCCTCACTTGGGCTATGGGTTGAACCCATGCCACAAAGTGGTTAACATTATTATTCCTTCAATAATACCATTACGAAATTTACTTATGAATTCATGTCTTATATTTATATAGTTCAAATTCACCATGAATGAGGATAATACGCCCAGGGAGGATAGGCCATCTATGCTACACTATCTGGGTACCATAGACTACTTTATTGGTAGAGTTCTATGATAGAAAAATCTTAGCTGACGACACATGTTGTTGATATAGAGAATACAATGTAGAACTTATTTGAAATTGTTACAAGAACCATAATTGATCTATAAAAGTAACCTAACATCATAGAAGCCACCATGATTCATCATTTATCCCTGGGTGTGAAATTTTATAGAGGAAGGGAGAATCTGGGTATTCAATAGAAAAATAAGTTGAAATGTTGATTCGAATTTTCATCTTCCAAAAGATTTCCAACGCATGTAAGTTTATCAACCCTAGATGTGAGTTCATGGTTAAATTTTGTGTGCCATGTTGAGAATACTTCATTCCTCATATTTGACTCCAAATTATATCAAGTCACCCTATTTTCTCTTTCTTTCTCTCCAATTCTCCATTTCTAGAGTTCTTGATTTGAAAGGAGGAAAAAATGAATTGAGTGCGAGGACTTGGATGGATTTCTAGCAATTTAGTTATTGAGATACAAATTTTAATGTATTGTACACATGATTTTGAGTGTTTAACTACCTCTCAAGATATTCTAGATATGTTGAATGGCTAATTTTAACTAACTAAAGATCAATAAGACCATTTCTTGAATTTTTATACAATTAGATAAACAATTTTAGCAAATTATTAGAAAATTGAGTACCTCCAATATTTCTTTAAAAATTGGAGAACCTTCTCTTCCCATCACCATGGGGAATCAAACCAGAGACCTTTCTTTTACCCATCAAATATCTTAACCATTTAGGTGCCATAGCTTTTGCAGTATCTCCTAATCTAGATCCCTTTTTAAAAACTTACATTTGTTTGTTTATGAACTACACATTCAAGTTATATGGAAAATCTGATGGAGTAAGAACTACACTGATTTATACTAATATTAACTCAAATTATTATAATGAATGAATGATGTGTTTGCAAAATTAGTGGACATATATAGAATCATTGCAAAATATTTGGTGAACTTAAATATGGAATGTATATGAGGATCAATATGCAAGTTTCAAATGGATGCATCCTTGTTAATATTTAATGTTGAGGGATTGACTCAAACAGAAAAATTTAAAAAATCATATATACTTGTAGTTAATAGTTGGATTGTGGGAAATGGAAATTCATATTCCATGTGCCATTAATATCCTTCATGAACCCATGTACACACTGATGAGGTTAGTGAATAATAAGGTGCTTATGATAAAAGAATTCAGTAACCCCTTGAATATCCTAGTTATGATATTTTGAACTTGATGAGTCACTTTGAACATGCTTTCATTTTTTCTTGGTATTTTTTTGAGTGTCACAAAATGGTCTTATTATCATTGAATTATAAGTTCTTCTATCTAGAATGTTGTATTGAAATGTGTCATTACGATGTAGTTATTATTATTATTTAATTAGATGTTCTTGTATCTAGACTTTTTGTACTAAAATCTTGTATCACTATTGCAACACCATTATAGTTCTGATATGTTTAGTTTATACACTAAACCATAATACATATGTCTAAAAAAGGTCAAGAAGATTAAGTGGTTTGATCAGAAAATGAATAAGCCATGGTGTAAGTAAGGTGAATCAAATGGTAAAATAAAAAGAATGAAGGAAAGTACCTAACCCTGTTCTAACCCTAGTATGATAAGTAAAAATAATGAATGTTCTTCTTAAATGAGGAATTCAAGAATGCAAAAAATTAAATATAGATTAATTAAATAAAAACTTGAAGCTCAAGGATATAATATTGGTTCATAAGAATGTATTCTTGGATTGATATTGTGGGATAAAAACTTATATTCCAAGAATTGTCCTTTCTGATGGATTTCAAAATTATTTAAATTTTAACCCTAATTTAAGCATTGTAAATAATTAAAGATGAAGTAAGCTTGTTGTGAACATTTAAGCATTATGATATCTTTAGCTAAAATAAGTATTTGTTGTATAATAAACTTAATCTTGTCATGATGGGTTATAAAATATGTTTATGTACTAATTGTGTTGCACGTCCTAATGTCTCTGTGAATAATTTTTAAAATGTTTGATATGATATGAAATAAAAAAAATGTGATATGATTCAAATAGCATGAACTAATAAAAATTTGAGAAATTGTGATAATGCTAAATACTAGAGAATGAGATTATAATTGAGAATGATATCTCACCAATGATGATTCATATGAAATTGTGTGAGAATGGAACAAAAAAGTAGGTTATATACTATAGACGATCGATGTTGTTTCTTATAATGATTGATGATTGTATTTCTTATTATATATACTTTGATTTGTGTCATTATAGTTGTGTGAGAGTACACACAAATTATATATAAATGAATTCTCTTAAATATGATTAAAAGTATTAAGTAACACGTGAAATAATTCATCAATCTATTTAGGTGGTATGAACATTGTGAGTTTCCCCTGAGGTCCATAATAAGGATATGCAATGAATCTACTTGCAGTAACCAAAGGATTATGTGAAGGATTTATAGAGTGTGGATTGAGATCTTGAAAGCTAGACCACCAGGATTTAGAGATGTATCACACTATGTGATTTTGACCCTAAATCCTATGTTGCGTAAGTCTATGTCTGTAAGAAATAGTTCAAGAGGTTTTTTATTTCATTTCACCCACCTCATGCAAGAAAATTCAAAATGGGATTACAATCACTAATTTAACAGAATACACTAAATGTGGTATGACTCATACAATAAAAGTTTCTGAAATGTAGTGATCATGGATCTAAGCAAGAGAGAAAAAAGTCATTCAATGGTCTTGAGGGTTTTGTTAAGGTAATGTTTATCCAAAGCATCAACAACCATGACAACCTAGAATTTCTCTCTACTAGATTATACTCCTCTCTCTATTAGTGATCTATGAAACCAAATTTGATGTCAATTGCATGATGGAAGTGGCTTGAGGTGTGATTCTGGTCATGTGAATTTTGTGGCCCAAGATGCGATACAATTTTTCATGTTTACCTAAGTTTCATGCCTTGATGTGTCATGCTTTGAATTTTATTTTAATCTTCATCAATAAAATATCTTGGCACTTCAATGGTTTTCATGTTGTGGAGGGTTCAATTTCAAATCCACAGATGACACCAAAATCATGCCAACCAGATTTATAGAACTCTAATTATGATGATCTGAAGATTACACATTATAGCCATTTTTGTTCTCCTTTTCTCACCTTGGGCCAGCCTACATGGGCCTGATTTGACCTTGTGGCCCAATCTCTCATTCCCTCCTTTCCTTCCTCTTCCATCAAAAAAATGATCATCTAGAAAAAGCTTCTCCCACCTCCACCTAGATTGGGTAATGGACAGGAACCAAAGAATGAACAACCCTACATTTCTCCATTTATAAACCACCAATCTAACCCTAATTCCTCTTCTTTTTTCTTCTTTCTCCTTGCTTTGCTTTGCTTTTCTCTTCCTCAACTACCAGTTCCTACACACCCACCTACAAGACGCTGCTATCCCAACCACTTTGGGTGAAGATGAGGTCAAGGACGAGTTCACTGAATAGCGGAGTCATGTCTAGCGTGCCCTAGACCTCCAACTACCATGTACCTTCTTCTTTTTAAAGCTTCTACATGCATATCAGCTGCCAGTGATGATGAGGGGCTCTGTTCCAGTGTTGTAATAGAGGTCACGAGGAGATGATGTGATCAAGATTGGGAGCGACCATGGGATAGGAGGGGTGGCTGAACCCTACATCTACGGGCCCACGGGGAGTCCAACTCAGCTCCAACGTGCTTGAGCGGATAATACAACCGTCGACCATGCACGGGAGTGGTGCGTCTGGCTGATGAGCAGGGAGTAGTAGCAAAAATGCTCTAGTAGGGTGCCACACCCACAAGCGATTTGTGGTGCCTATGAGCGGCACCTAGTGTCTGCAATTGGAGTGCAACGATGGGCGAGCGGGGTGCAACACATGCTAGCGGTGCCCAGCGGCATGCAACTGAAAGAAGGATGAAGGCAGGGACCATCATCATCCAATGGAAAGATTCCACCTCACTTGTCATACATGCATCTAAGGAATGGAGAGAGTGTGGACACTGATCCTCATATCAATGATCCTTGGCCACGACCGGTCAATAAATAAATGGTAACATGACTCGATGTTTTGTAAAGTTTTCAATGCAATCCTTTATAAATCATATGTCCCTCCTTCTATGGCCAAATAGAGTGGATCAATATATTAAATTGATTAGCTCGACAAGAACTACAACATGAACTAGCTTGTAGATCCTAAGTCTTATTGTAGTTCTCTTTATTTGATGGAATATGAAATTTGATCTTGTTCGACCATGATAAAGGCTTGAGTATGCTAAATATTGGAACTGTCATGCATCTCCACCCTCCTAACCATCAAATATGTAACTTATATGTGCTTATGAACATGTATGAAGATCCTCATCACCCCCTTGAACACTTGATGACACTATATGTACACATGTGTTGTTGCTTTGCACATTAGTGTTATACCTTGCCCTAGATTGCTATCTTTGAATCTAATATGGATTCTAGTCTCTTTTTAACTTGGATATTAGTAGGTTTGTAATATATTACAAACCCTACATCCACTCTTACCCTCGTTTTACTATGGTTTAATCATAGGATACCTAAATGTATGAATATGAGCCCTTTATGGTGATGCGTGTTTATAATGTGGAACCTTGGTCTTCTAAGATGTCAAACCCTCTTATTATCCTCAAAATCAGTATCCCTGTGATGTTTGAAGATACTAATGTGCGTGATCTCCCTATTTTATGTCATGATGTTACATGTGACTCTAAGTCCACTAGTGGTGACCTAGTATGACACATATGACTTGTTTTCCTTGCTTGTGCCCTAATATCATGTGAATATGGTCCTTATGTCCTTCACTCTCAAATCAGGGATACAACTAATCTTTGTGATCCCTTTTGATGTAGATGGTTCACCTAAGTCTCATGTTCAACCCTAATCTGATAAGCTATGTATGTTGGAATGTTGATATAACGATGAACCTTATGAGGCTATACTTAGATGGCCATCTACCTATATTTGGATAAGCTTATTATATCCTATTTTACTTATTTAAACCATGTCTTATGATTGGTCCTCATGCCTTGATGAATCTTGACCATGTTTACCCTATTGTGAAACTTTTTGACCCTAGAATGCATGTAAATGATTTAAACCTCAAAATGTTCATATAGAATGAATGGAACATCCAATGATGACAACAAAATTACTAAAATATCATCTAATATACTAATAAGTAACTTAGAACCTAACCTATCCAAAACCTTAAAATTGATCTAATTAGGGTTAATGATGAAATCTAACAAAAGATGTAATCTTGTGCTTAATCAGGCATGGCTTGTGGCTAGATGGTCAAAGTTAAGTTAAAATCTTTGAATCGGGTATAGGCTTTAATAATTATATGACCATGACTTTCTTGCTTGAAATGTGATACATATGTATGTCTATTTGCTTGCTCAAATATTTCCATGTAGTACTCTAGTATTGTACTCGACGTTTGTCTCATGTCGTTGTTTTATAACTTGCAGACATAATATAGAAATTCCATTATACAAACCTTGTGCACCTACCCATATTCTTGGGGTAAGGACATGAGGTTAGGCATCCTACTTGTGTTGTCAAGATAGAGTGGACCATTCCAATGAAATGGTTAGCTCTTAGCGATGGCCTTGAGGTCCCTTATGTATAAAAAAGTTAGCCAATCTTGAGCACCCTTATGGACCCTTCCAATGGAAAGTTGGTCAAAGGCCTTATGATATATGATGTTTCTAGTATAATTGGAGTAAAATGATAAACAACACATGCTCTCATTTTTCTAAATACTTAACTTGTCTATTCTTGTTCGTTACATCTACAAATCTTTTCAAATTATCCAAAGCTTATGTATATGTATCTTTCAGCCCTGTACACAACACCTCGTGTGCTTGACCCGCCTTGTTTCACATATTTTATAGGTTCAAAGATGGCTAGAAGTGATGGGCTTGGTGAGCTATGTCAAGTGTACTTGTTGTAAGATGCATAGTGTACATGAGAAGACTTGAAAATTGTACCCTTGAATATGTAGTTAAAAGCTTGTAATAAACAATGTTGCTTAATATATCTTGTTGATTGTTGAGATCATGATTGGTGCTTTTATCTTGTTATCTGCTCATGTATGATAAGCTTTATGTAATGACCCCGCCTCCCGGTAACCCCCAATTAAGGGAGACCAAGAGGTCAGAGTTGTTATCCCAATTTCCCAGATCAATGGTTCGAAAAGTAATCAATAATAATTATCAAATTCTACCAAACTATACTGAAAAGTTGTAATAAAATAAACTTTTGCATACCTTTTGAAAAACTTGGATTTCTAATCTTCTATCCACATATGGAAACTATTCTAACTAATCCTCCTGCACTTTAATTCATGTATTCACAATATGCCAATTTTACTGTTTGTCCTTTACAATGTTGTACCTAAAATGTCGACAAACAAAATGTTGGTCAGCATAAATGAATATGTCGGTATGTGGGGGAAACAATATTCGTGCAATTAACTGTAACAACATATTGCAGTCAATTATGATTTAACAACAACTTTATGTTTTAAGCATAACTGACTGTAATATGTTGTTACAGTTAATTGCATGAATATTGTTATCCCCACATACCAGCATATTCATTTATGTTGACTGATGTTTTGTTTGTCTGTGTTTTAGGTACAACATTGAAAAGGACAAACAGTAAAATTGGCATATTGTGAATACATGAATTAAAGTGCAAGGAGGATTAGTTAGAATAGTTTATGTATGTGGATAGAAGATTAGAAATCCAAGTTTTTCAAAAGGTATGCAACAGTTTATGATTATTTGTCAAACCATTGATCCAGGAAATTGGGATAACAACTCTGACCTCTTGGTCTCCCTTAATTGGGGTTTACCGGGAGGCGAGGTTGTTACATTTGGTATCAGAACATTAGTTCCTCATTTAATCTGTAGTAATTATTAAATTTTACAAACTCTGTAGAACCCAATAGAGTTATTAGAGGATTTTCTGAAAGACTAAGGTGTCTAGATAATGATCACGTCTGGGGGCTGACAATATTTTTCCTCCACACCGCTAGTCGGAATACAAGGACTCCCAGATCTGTGTGACTTCTTGGCCAATGACTTAGGATCTGACTTGAAATAAGATACCTTTAGGACTCTCTCATCTATTTTCATCCCTTTTCAACCCTAATTCTATTAAGATATTAAGGTTTAGGGTTTTTCTCTCTCTTCCTCACCCTCTTGAGGTCAGGGTATGTATAATAAGGTTAAGGAATCCTCCACCAAATTAATTAAAAGCATGTAAATAAGATGTCATGGACATAAACTTAATAGTTAAGCGTAAACTAAAGATTAGTTGCATGCTTAAGTCATATGACATGTGTTGTCATGCCCTTAGGAGAGACTTGAGGTTAGACCTTCTTGTCAGGAGGATGAGTAGAGAGAGATAGACTTGGAGGTAGAGACCTCCATTATAGGTAGAGACCTGGCACATATTATGAGGATGATGCTAACCCTAACCCTAAGTGGTGATTAGAGAGAGATGGCATGATGAGATGGAAGTTTTGAATCCCTATGATAGCTTGAGCCATGTGATGTTGACTGACCTAGTACCTTTTGGGGACCCAACCCTGGTAGGGTCATATGTATTAGGGTTAAGGATAACTCCCTCATTGATGAGGTTAGTGAAGAACCTATACAAACCCTATGGGATTATATGAGCATGGCATAGTATGCACCCAGAGTACTTCAGTAGTGCGGTAGTAGGTTGAAACCCTAGCTAGGAGAGCATGTTGGATAGCTTATGAGATAAGCAGAAAGAGCTATGGATAATCTTGAGCGAACATGAGTTGCGCATAGGCTTCACCCATGTAGGGGTATGCTTGTGAGCTTGATCCACCTTCATGGAGAGAGGACCTCTAGTAGTAAGGCTTTTGTAGGGTCGGCTCTAGAGAGAGAAAGAGAGAGCATGACCCAAGAAAGAAGGTTGGAAGCTTAGACTCTAAGATATGAGGAACAATGGGGAGTTGAGGATGATGCGATCTAAGTGGATGGTTGTGGTTGCCTCATGCATGATCCCTGGAGGCTGATGATATCTTGGTTGCCTTTAGAGGAACCAAACCCTAGAGTAGGAGGATGACAGGAAGGGCATGTCATGCCTTGTACATGCTTGGTTTGTGGTTAAAAAGGTTGAGCATGCAGTTGGACGTCTTAAAAGTGAACCCAGGGTTCCTAGGCTTAAGAGGGGAAGTAGTGCACCTGATACTCATGATGAGATTTGAGTTTCCATAGTTTGAGCATGGCACTCCTGATGTTTAGAGGGAAGGGAAACCCCTTAAGTCTAAGGTATGTTTGATGAATCCCTCACAGCTAAGTTGGTGACATGGGAAGGTATGATCTTGATCCAATGTTGAGGAATGAGAACAAGTATGACTTATTGGGGAGATCTAGCATGGTTTAGTAAGTGGCCTTCCTGTTAGCTACGTACTTTAGTAGCTTAATAAGACTAAGTGTGATCATGTGGATGTAAACCCTAGACATAAGGACGTTTGTGACCTTTGTTTTCAAGATGTAGTTTCCTCCCCTCCTGGGAGAGGGACCCTTTTATAGGGTGTATACCAGTTTTTATTGGTTTTGAGGTAACCTAAAGAGGTCTCATGGGATCTTGAGAAGCTAAGTGAAAAGTGCATAATATGATAATGAACCTGTAGACCCATAGATAATCATCTCTAAGTGCATGTGGATGTGTTACCATGGGGGTAACCGGTATGGGGCCTGACCAAGGTAGGTAGGTCACCATGACCATTATGAAAGGATGTAAGTTGAGATACGAGGAAAACATGATCTACTGATCCCTAGGGAGATCGTGCCTTTGGAGGCGCCACCGCCATACACTCCGGCTAGGTACTCCGCCTGCCGGGGCCACCGTCCTTTCATCGCTGAGTCCTTGATCGCGATGTTGCCGTCGCCTCTCTTACGCAGGGTGACACGGCAGAGCATGCGGGAGGTACATGCACAACAGGTTGTTGCAGAGAGGAGAAACAATCTGTCGGCGACTACCGTTCCAACGGAGGAAGTGTTACCGGATATTAGGGTTGTGATGGATAACGTGGATGAGAGGCATGACAACCTGTTGCCGTCTAGGGTTTATACGGATGGAGGCCAGAATGATGGGAGACCGGATGTTCCAGGATAAGAGAGGGCAGAGGATCCTGTGCCGGGTAACTCCCCTGAGAATCAACATGCGAGCAGCCCGCTGACTTCTCTGGCTGCGGGAGATCATATGTCACAGACGGCGGTGGATAAGCCCATGGAGGTGATGGGAGATACAAGACCTCCATCTAGGGCTGGACCGGAGCGCGCGCCAAGGAAGGTCCCTCTGTATGGTATCCCACACGATACTTTCTTTAGATGTTTGGGTCGTGGCCATTGGCAATCACAGTGCAGAAGGAGCAAAGTATGCTATAAGTGCCGAAGACCTGGGCATCTTGCCGTGAGATGTAATCAACTAGCCTTACAACCTAGGCCGCCTGATGTCCATTCTAGGACTATCTTCCCACCGCTGCCCACGGGTATCTCGGCGAGGGGTGCTCCACAACATACTCCGAAAAGGATCTCGGTCGATGTTGGACCGGATGATGAGATGAGGAGGAGCAAGATATATGCCCTAGAGAGGGCAATGGAGATTTCCTGGCCATACAGAGTGGTTTGGAAGGAGATCGGTCCTTTCTTGCATCATAGCTGGCCCTGTGCAGCGGACATATATAGGTTCGCGGAGAGAAAGGCTATTGCTTTCTTCTCTTGCGAGCAGGAGGCAAAGGAGATGGTGATGAAAGGAATTCTAGATTTCTATGGATGCAAAGTGGAGCTGACGCATATGATCGAAGGTGAACGACATCAAAGCAAGGAGGCTTTTTGGTTCTGGATAGCTGACCTACCGCTCACATGTCAGGATGATGATATACTATCAAAGATAGTATCGACATTTGGAAATCTTGTGCATATTTCTGAGTGGCAGAAGGAGAAAGATGACCTATCTGGACTTCTTATTTTGGTGGAGGCTTTCAGTGAAGACATCCCACAGTTTGTCTCGCTTACATACGGGCAAAGAAGAACATCTATCGAATTCCAGATGCTGGCTAGAGGGCTGGTGGGTTCAGGTGTTACACACCAGACTGAAGTCGGTGTCGATTCCGGGATCCCCCTGGAAGCGCTCAAACTGCCGGAGACATCTGCTATGGTGCCTGTGAATCCGAGGCCATCAGTACCTGTTGTTAGACCGCAATGAAGGAGTCCTCCTCCAGAGAGACATCAGCCCCAAGCACAAAGAAGGATGGTGATTGATAGAGAAGGGAGTAGAAGATACCTTTCCAACAGGCGCCTAGATGATTTCATATTCTTCGAGGACAATAGATACAATGCAAACAGAAGAAGAGAAGGAAGGAGCCAGTCGAGATCTGTGAGGCGTACAGGTGAACCCTGACTCCACATAAGGGACTTCTCAAGAAGAAGACAATTTGATTGGGAAAGGGATACTTTCAAGTTATGCTGGTCAGAACAAGAAGGAGGATACAGCCACTGACTTGGCTGGATAGAGAGGAACCGGCATGAATTTTATTCCTATGGACTGTACGTTGTTATTTTGGAATATTAGAGGTGCATCCAATAATCCTACGAGGAGGGTTCTGAGCAGACTTTGTAGCCGATACAAACCAGGTGTGGTATGTTTACTTGAGCCGTTTCTTCATGCTGAACAAGCAGTGGAGCTGTTGGACATTGTGAGGCTCGACTGGGTAGCTGATAATCAAGAAGAGGAAGGGAAAATCTGGTTCTATGCTGATAAAGCGTTGAACCCTAGTCTTTTTAGAAGACATAAACAACACTTGACGGTGAGCGTGGAAGATAACGATGGTTCGAGATTTTTTGTAACGAAAATCTATGCCAGCTGCGACAACCCAGAAAGAAGATCACTATGGAATGAATTATTGATGATGGCTGAAATCATAGGGGATGGAGGATGGATAATCGCAGGGGATTTTAATGTGGTGAGGCATCCTAGGGAGAGGAGGGGAGGAAACCAACTTGGGTTTCAGGACATGACGAACTTTAATTCCTTGATATCAGATGCAGCTCTGGATGAAGTTCCATTTGAGGGGAGTCAATATACTTGGGTGAATAAGCAGGTTCTCACCCCGACAATGTGGCAGAGGATTGATAGGGTACTTGTGAATGGAGCATGGATGATGAAGAGGCCTGCGACTATATCAATTCATTTGACTAGAGCGAGGGTATCAGATCATTGCCCCGTTGTAACGATCCCCGGTGCTATGACGGCGGATAGAAAAAAGATTCATTTCTCATTTATGAAGACATGGCTCGAGCATGAGGACTGCATGAAGATAATCGAACATGCATGGAATGAAACAATGAGCGGACACCCCTCCGTTGTCTTCTGCCTTAAACTTAAAAGGGTTAGTTTGGCTCTTCGCAGATGGAGTAAGGATACCTTTGGTGCTAATAGGCAACACATCCTTGATTTGAAGGATGTGGTTTTTACAATGCAAGTTGCTTTTGATGAAAACCTGACTACTGTCAATGAGATTAACCTGCGAGAGGCAGAAAGCGGGCTCCAACATCTTCTGGACCAGGAGGAGAAGGTATGGAAGGAGAAAGCACGAATAGACTGGCTACAAGATGGAGAGAGAAACACCAAGTTCTATCATGCTACTGTTAAGTCTAGAAGAAAGTGAAGAAGGATTAACCGGGTGGTCTTGCAAGATGGCACTCAAGTTACAGATCCTAAGATAATGGCGGAGATGGCAGTAGATTATTACCAGCACTTTTACAATGAGGCAACAGACACTGATGAAAATGAGATGGAGGATTTCATAGACTCGATTCTGGAGCTGGTTTCTCTTGATGAAAATTTCACCCTAGTGGCGTCTTTGCAGGAAGAGGAGATCAAAGAGGTGATGTTGAAGATGGACTCAACTGCAGCTCCAGGGCCGGATGGGTTCACCCTCCCATTTTTCAAAGCCGCACGACCTATCATTAGAAGCGATTTCATGGACTTGGCTAAGGGCTTCTTCAGCGGACAAGCATGTTTTTGGGGCCTTTTCTGTTGCAGAATCTTGCTTATTCCGAAGAATGATGCTCCTAGAAGACTACCAGAGGATTTTAGGCCGATATCCATAGAGAATGTCACCCTTCGCATCCTTGTAAGGATACTCAGTGAGAGATTTACTCCTATAATGCCGCACCTGATTTCCACGAACCAAGGAGCTTTCGCGAGAGGTACAGATATATCTCACCACATCCGGCTAGCTAAGGAGCTTATGCATGATATTAACAGAGGGCGAGACATTCCTAATGTGATTCTAAAGTATGATATGTCAAGGGCATACGACAGGGTCGTTTGGTCTACACTAAGGAAAATTTTGGAGAAGTTTAACCTTATAGAAGAAGTGATCAATTTATGCCTGAGCTTTTTTTCAAATACATGGGCAACAATGACTCTAGGGGAGGAAACGGATGGATTCTTTCCGATGAGCAGAGGCTTGAAGCAAGGAAGTGTGATTTCTCCATTTCTTTTCATACTGTTTGAGGAGATGTTATGCCGAAGATTCTTGAGGCTTTATGAGGAAGGGGCCATATCAAGATTTCAGGTGAGGGGGGAGGTTGTACCTCCGATCATTCTTCTATATGCGGATGATATTGTGGTCTTTTTCACAGCTGACCAGAGATCAATGGACAAGGTTAGCAGTACCTTTGATGCTTATGAACGGGAAACTGGTCAGAGGATAAACAAAACGAAGTCCACATGCATGGTAGGAGGTAAGGACCATGTTGTAGCTCATGAAGTAGTCACATCCCTTGGGGTGGGTTCTACTTTGAGAAGAGGTGTATCACCTTCACCATTCTAGAAGAGGATGTGGGACATGTTTCCTCGTATGTTTCCTTTATGTTGATGGTGGTGGGGAACGGAGAGCTGTCCTTTTGGGACTCATAGTGGTGTGAGAAACGCCTTGCTGATCACACGATCATTCCCAGTGACAGAAGACATCCATTTTTGGTGAGGGACTTTTGGTTAGAGGGGCACGGATGGGACTGGGATTCACTTAGTCTGATCATTGATGAAGAAGGCCTACAGATGATACGCAATGCTGAGGTATGGATATCCAACAAAGATAACAGGATGGTATGGGGTCCTGAGAGGAGTGGTAGATTCTCTATGAGTTCAGTGAAGAGGATACTGATGCAGAATGGAAGGGAAGGTCCAGACGGCCTTGGGTTGGTATGGGAGGCTGGGTATCCCAAGGTGGCGGCGTTTATCTGGAAATCGGCCATAGGTGCCACCCCCACAGATGATAACATTAGACTCAGATGTGGTATCCCCCTTGCATCTAAATGCTATTGTTGCTTTGACCCCCAGGAGGAAGATATGGATCATTTTCTATTTAAAGGGCAGACCGCCAAATTTTTTTGGTAGAGATACAATGAGCTTCTTGAAATGGAGGCGCCTTCTGATATGAGAACTCTTCTGGATAGGTGTGAGATGGCAAAGGCAAAGAGCATAACTGAATGGTTGGCAGGTAATTTGGCGATCCTAATCCCCCACAGCATATGGCGCATAAGATGTGGAGCTAAATATGATGGTAAGATGAAACTGTTCAATCATGAATGGGACTATATTCTGAGAAACCTAAACCATCATTTGAAGAGGATAGCTTTCCCTATTTCTATAGACAATGTTATTTATGACAGGATGAAGATGGCAGGCTTGAAGGAACCAAAGACAATAATGAAACAGATAGTCCTGCTGTGATGGGAGAAGCCAGATCTACATAACCTCAAACTTAACATCACGACTGGGAGGGATAGGGATGCTCATGGTATACATAGAAGATGGGCAGCTGGTATCATCCATAACCACAATGCCAATATTTGCCTTGTATTCAGAGCTTGGATCAGGAGCTCTGATTATTTCCTTGCATACATGCAAGCATGCTCCATTGGTCTGAAACTAGTAGGTGACCTCACTTTGAGCATCTCGAGTATTGAAGTAGACGATACTTATACATATGAGGTTCTATGGAATGGTGGTAGAGAGCCGTGGCGGACAACACCTTTTGTTAGAGAGCTGCGAGAAGAGCTTGCATCATCTATGATCTCTGGATCACTAGTTCATACGGTTATCAACTCGATACCTCATGAGTTAGGAAGGTGGGGGAGCAGTATGAATGAGATGTTCGTCTCTTCAGATATAACTAATATGCCGATGAGGATTAGGGGCATGGCATCGATGGAGAAAAGATGTACTCCATACGCGATTCTAAAGAGAACAGAAGTTGGAGACGAGGACACGTGATATTAGAGTTTCTTGTCTTTGTTTTTTAATTCGGATGTGAGGGTTTTTCTTGTGGGAAATTGGGATAATACCCGAGATATAAGTGCGGGAGATGTAACTTTTGCTATGATTTAGCCCACAAGAGGGGTGTGGGATGAATAAAAGCGACCCTTGGCTTAATTAAAAAAAAAGGATGTAAGTCAGCCCATGAATGCAGAGAGAGATGATGGAGACTTGGGTAAGGTTCTAAGTTGGACATGTACTATATTGGAATCCTAAGTCTATCCTAAGGTCAGGTAGTGATAAGACTGATGGAAGTAGGAGTTGCCTAATTCCCTAGTTGCACATGACCATAGGGTCGGGAGGTAACAACTATCATTGTCTGAGGGCCATGGGTTAGGAGATTGATCACCTTCATTAACTCATGGGACCCAAAAGGCAAATGAGGAGGGCACTCTATGATGCATAAGGGAAGAGGGATGACCCCAAAAGTGTCGACACCCTACAGACCTAGCAGAGATGACCAAGGATTGTGTGTGGACCCAAGTAGGTTTGAGATCAGTTTTCCATGGAAGTAACTTTGATATCAAGATGATCGTGATGTAGAGACATATGTTGCACGTTTTAACTTAGATTTGAAGGTGTACTGGAAAGGTAGGATGTACCATCTCTACTCTTAGAATGGGAATAACTCTGTATTTGGATTGCAACCAAATGCTTATTTGCTCTTGTTATGGGAGTGAGAGATAGGACAGTATGCATGCCATACATAAATGATAAAGATGAGGTGAGTTGGAACGTTGCTATGCAGTATGAGGATAGAGATGATAACATACCCTTTTGGAGTGAACGATACAGGGATGGTTTACAAACATTAAGAGAAATAAGGTAGTCATCTTATGAGGATGTTTTTATCATGAGCTATGAGTGATAAAAGGTTGAGTTCAATAACCAAGAGGATGGCCTTAGAGTTTCTTGATGAAGATAGACTTAGAGTTTGAGATGAGATGATAAGTGTAATACATGGAGGTGTATGTCTTCAACATTACCTTACACATAAGGATATGAGGTGGTAATGGATTCTCTGGTGGAGATGCAGCTGCCTAGTTTAGCTAGAGGCTAGAAGAGGCTGTTAGGTTAGCCCTACATTTGAAAAAGAAGATATGTTTGGCTAACACTCAAATGTAATGAGATCTGTTGAACAAGTTAGTAGTTGTTTGGTTAGTCTAGGCCTTGATGCAATAATAGGATGGTTGTAGAACCCCATATGCACTTCTCTGGAAAAAAAGGTGATGAAACCCCGACTAGAGTGGTTTAGGGTTTCCAAGGAATCAATCTTGAGGAATCATGACATACAGGAGATCATGTTTTTAAGATCACCATACACCATGGTACTACGAAGATAGTTAGTGACAGTAGTACATTGGATGCTTAAGATGAAGTTGCACATGGCTTGTCGCCATGCAAGCCAGGAGGTGAAGGACGAACACCAGTAACCCAATGTATTGATATAGAGGATGAAGAGTCCCTGAGAGGGAATGGGAGTTCATCACTATGGATATTGTGGTAAGTCTCCCATGGACCAAACAAGGTCAAGTTGCAATATGGGTTATGGTAGATCACCTTACCTAGATGACATAGTCTAAGAGAAAGAGAGAGTACTATCAAGTGATAGATTTGGTTGAACTACATGTAAGAGAGATGGTTCAACTACACCATGGTGTGAGTTCAAAGGTTCTTGAATATAACCTAAAGATTCACTTCCATGAGATACAATGAAGAACTCAATATTAATACATCTTATCACCCCTAATTAATGGTTAGTATGATCCAAACTATAGGGTTTGATGAGAGCATGTGTGCTCATTTAAAGTGATACATGGTGACAGTTCTTGTCCTATGTAATATGTGATGATAACCACCATAGCCAATATCAGGATATAAGAAGCTATGTAAGGGAGGTTGTGTCGATCACCACTTCATTAAGAAGATGTTGGTGAAGGGACCTCGTGAAGGTCAGAAAAGGACCACAGTGTGTGAAGATGAAGTCGCTTTGATCGTACAATGGATGAAATAGAGCCCAAGGGCAACATGAGTCATGAGTTGATGCAAAGTTGACTAACATGCAGTTCACTATGGGAGAATATGTGATATGAAAATCTGACCCCTCTGATCTAGAGTCGAGGCGGATGAGTCCCTGATACATGGGTCCATTTGAGATGGATTGGTGGAGATACTTGTGTATAGCCTTACCCCTCAGGATAATGTGATGTGTGATGAGTTCCATGTGTCCAATTTAGAGCACTATGTGAGGTACTCGAGCCATGTACTGAGCAATGAACCTAGTGAGCCCCAAGGGAAGCTGAAATGACCTGAGTCACCTGTGAGGATTTTAGATGCCACAGTGAAAGAACTCAAAGAAAAGAATATGTGGTGATAAAGGTTCTTTGGAAGTGCCATGGATAGGGTAAAGCCACATAGGGGCCAATGATGGATATGGAAAAGTCTTATCCTGAATTGTTTTTATGTTTGGTGGAATTTTGAGGACAAAATTCTTATAAGAGGGGAAGGATGTTATCACCTCGATTTTGCCTACATAAATGTATTTTTTCAATTATTTGAAAAGGGGTGTACTTGTTTGCAAAATTGTATGACTTGTTATGAATATGTGGTCTCTTTTACAAATGTTCCTTGAACTTGGTTTTTCATGGACCCCTTTGGAAATTGTGGGTCCAAGGTCTTAAAAGAGAAAGACAAAGCAAAAAAAAAGGAATAAATGATGAATATTTGGGATAAAGGTGAAAATATAAGAAAGAAAAAAAATGTGAGTTTGATCATATTGGATGGTGATTCGAACCCCACATGGATCCTTGAGAGGCAAGGAATTGAAATAAAGGAAAATAATAAAGTGGGAAAGAGGAAATATGGATAAAATATATATATTTCAAATAATAGCTTGAACATAAGGAAAAGGGTCGTTTTATTTTGATTTATGTCCCCAAACTTGCAAGGATGATAGATTAAATTATTATGAAGTTTCCCTCAAAATTTGGAATTAAACGGAGCCATGGTTTGAGAGTTATGATTTTTTCAAATTATCCTAAAATGAAAAGGATTTTCCTTAAAATAGAAATCAAACTCTTATGTTGTTTGGGAGCAAGCGATACGGATCATTGGATCCTGATCCAAAGAAGGTCGCTCATCTTCTACTTCTAACCAAACTAGGAACAAGCTGCCGACAGAAGGATATTACCTTCGATTTTTCTCATGATTTGGTCAATGTGCAGATGAGAAAATTTGTTTGTTAGGTTTGGGAGGGTGTTTCGCACCCAACTAACCTAGGTTTTAGGGGATTTCGAAGGTTCTAGAAATAACACCTAATTTTCCCAAAATAGGGAGCGATGGCTAGGATTGGGAACCCTAGAATCGGCCCCCAAACCCTATATATATAACCCCCTCTCGACTCCTCAAGGTTGCACAGACTCAACCGACTTATTCCCTGCTTCTCTCATGTTTGGATCGACATATTAAGGTAGCTTCGGCGAGCTCTGAACCACGATGCCGCCATGAGGCTATCCCCTAGATTGGGTGGGAGCAGATAGCAGGAACCGTTCGATCAGCTGCCACACTAGTCATCAACGGACCAGGGCGCTCGACGCTGTAAGTTGCCTTTGAGTGGGCACAGGCGCTAGGGGGCCGCACGATCACACACAGTCAACAACAACTCATGATCTGACGGTCGAGGTTTTTCCAAAAATCCCAGGTCAGTTGCCTCTCTAGTCAAAATACAAGAAAATCATGGAATCTTGTTTAATTTTCTAAAAATAGATCCTTTGGCCGAAAAATAAAATTAAATAGTGATTTTTGATCAGAAAAATCTGTAGAGTCTGATAAAAATTTAATTGGAGCCTGATATTTCTTGCAATTTAAAAAGTACACAAAGTTATCACTTTTGATGTATTAAAATATGGTAAAACTGTAATGTGATATGGAACTCGGTTTTAATGTCTCTTTTGGGTTGTTTTGGTATGGAACCCTAATTCTGAGTAATATTAACTTGTTGAGAATAAAAGGGAGAGTTAATTTTGAAAAGTTAGTTTTATGCTTGTTTTAGGTTTTTATGCCCATGATTATGTTTAGAAACCCTAATTTGGGAAAATATGGATTTTAATGGTTTAATTAATGCAAAACCCAAATCTTTGGTGATTAATGTTTTGGGAAGGGTTAAATGGATGTTTAAGTTGATATTAACATGTCGATTATAAAAGTGGCACATTAGATCTAAAAGGATGATCTTTATGCATAGTTTGATTATTTTAAGATTCCATATACATGAATATGCTTTAATGGGCCTTGAAACCCTAATCTCGATAATTATGACTCTTAATGGCTTTAATTGTTCAAATTCATGAATAAAGTTGAGATATGATGGTTCTAAGCTACTTCAATTTTAAAAGCTCCTAATTGTGGGTAAATACCCTTAATACGGTAATTAGGGTTTTCTAATGGATAAATGTGGAATTAGTAATAAATAGAGTTCATGAAAGATAAGTTGATAAATTGAAAGGAACCAAAGATGATAATTGGTCCTAATGATCATGTCATAACTTAAAAGGATAAAGATGGTAGCTTTAGTGTAAAAGAGGCATATTGGACTTAATTGACTTTTAATTGTGCCTATGATGTTGAAATTAGGGTTTGTGGACTAAAAGAGCATTAAAAGTGATAAATGCATAATTTAGGATAAAACTCTAATAAAACCCTAAAGTTGGCCTAAAAATCCTAAGGTGGAATCCAAGTTGATCTTGAGAAAGGTTTGGACTAAAATAATGACACTTGGATGTTATGCATTAATTTCAGGATATTGATGATTGCTTGATTTATTATTCTTGGATATTATTGCTTGGACTTCAAGTTGCTCTGGATCTGGTATGTGGTTACGCTTATGGTTAATCACTTTAGTTTCATGGCGATTCCCGAATGTTTTATCGGTTGCCTGAAAATAACTACTTGGATGACTTTTACTTCATGAAACTATAAAGTGACTATGATTATCACCATAAATGTGTATACATGACTGGCTCAGATCCTGGTCCTCCTCTGTGTCTTTTCTAATGATGAAAAGGGGTAACCTAGTACAGGGCCTACATGTTAAGTAGGACATCAGGTTATCATGAGTTAGAAATTGGGCTACCCACGTGTAGTGCCATGATACTCTTTAGCACACCATGAGTTAGGGAGTGGGCTACCTATGGGTAGTGCCATGTGACTCAACCCTAGAAATTGATTCACCTGTTAGGTAGGATCATGAGGGGTTTAATGGGGATCTAACATAAGGAAGGTAGCATCCAGGTCCACTGTAGGGACATCACAGAGGCTAGGGTATGGATGGATTGAGCAGTTATGCTTAAAATGTAAAGTTGTTGTTAAATCATAATTGACTGCAATATGTTGTTACAATTAATTGCACGAATATTGTTTCCCCCACATATCGACATATTCATTTATGCTGACCGACATTTTGTTTGTCGGCGTTTTAGGTACAACATTGAAAAGGACAAATAGTAAAATTGGCATATTGTGAATACATGAATTAAAGTGCAAGGTGGATTAGTTAGAATAGTTTCCGTATGTGAATAGAAGATTAGAAATCCAAGTTTTTCAAAAGGTATGCAAAAGTTTATTTTTATTACAACTTTTCAGTATAGTTTGGTAGAATTTGATAATTATTATTGATTATTTGTCGAACCATTGATCTGGGAAATTGGGTTAATGGCTCTGACCTCATGGTCTCCCTTAATTGGGGGTTACTTGGAGGCGGGGTCGTTACACTTTATGGTTTTGCATTCACACTTTGATAATACCATGCTAGGGATGGACGCCTAGGTCCTCTCCATTGACTTTATAGTCATTTAGAGTTAGGATTTAGGTGGCAAACAGTTCCATGATAGAAACCTTGTAGTTTTCAAGTAAAACATAAACAAGATGCCCATAGGTGATCCGTAAGAGATTATATTTCTAGATAATCAAGTTAGCATACCACATGTAAGATAAGTAGTCACTTTATAAATAGTGAAACATGAGAAACGTTCTTATACATGATATAATGTTCTATTTTCTCTTATCTCGTGCTAGACTATGAATTTGTTGTTGTTGTTGAATACATTTCTTATATCTTATGAAAGGTTTCTATTTAATTATGAAATGAACTATTGTCTTATTCATGTACACTTGGTATAAAATTTGAATTATAAATGTTAGTTTATAAGTAAATTCTGATATCAATCTAGGAGGGTTTGACATATACTCTTGTGGTTGATGGGTATTTAGTTGTTAGTTGAATATTTACATTTAGTGGACATGTCTTTTGTGCATTTCATTTTAAAGATTGCAAGATGTGTTTCTTGTTCGGTTGGAGGAGTGTCACAAAGACAATCATATTTTTACTGAGTTATAAGTTCTTATGTAGACTTGTTGTATTGTATTTTTCATAAAGATGGTCTTATTATTATTGAGTGATAAGTTCTTATAGGCTTATTGTACTAAAATCTCATATCACTCTTGTCATTGAAACTAAATTCTTATATATTTTGTATGTGTTGATCCATAATCATATGCCTTCAAAAATGGTTAAGGACCTAATTAATTGAATTTTATTACAATCCATTTGATTTTCCCATAAACTAGAAGTAATTTGAAATAGAATCATCTGTTAGACTTCAAGAATTATATTTATTAGTCTCATTTAAATTGAATTTTCATAATATTCTACTAAAACATGTTTCTTAACACAAGTGGACTCTATATAAGTCTCATGAAGTTGTTTCATATTCTATTAAGTATGATAATATCTAAATGAGAGGTCATGGCAAGGAAGAAATAAATATAATAATTTAGTCTAGAATGTTTTTCTAGTGTCACTTTCTTGTATCAGTTTTATACCAAATTTGTTTCTTTCATGCACATATAATATGATATACGTTGAACTTCTTATGTGTATAAGATATCAATTTGGTTTTAGTAAATTTTAATGGCATTTTTTATAAGTGAACATGTGAATCCTTAGATGTGGAATTTGTTTATGAGGGTTTCAGAAGAAGAAGAAAAAGTTACATGTTTTTCTTGTCTATGGTTTTGATTGTGTTTGTTAAGGAATCTAGTATTTTGTTTCTTAACCTGGGTTAATAGTTAGGGATTCTATCTACTGGTTAGCATTTATGATAATCAAAAGGAACATCAAGGCAATGTGGTATCAGTTCTTAGGTTAGATGAGCTTGCAAGATCTATAGCTTCTAGGGTAAAGAAAAGATAAATGGTTTGCATACTGAATGAACTCAATATTTGGCTACTTAGGTAATATATGTGAGTATTGGGATAATATGGTATGGTGTTTTTTACTGTACTTAATATGGTACGCTTACTCAGAAACCAGATAAAGAGATTTTGAGAGTATAATAAGATTTAAGATGGAAACAAAAAGTTTAAATATGAAGAAAGTGAAATAAATACATAGTTAAAAATGGAACCTAATACATGATGGAATACTTCTATGAATATGCATAAATATAAAGGATTAGTGAAGATAGTTCTTAATGAATTTGAATATGAGTATAAAAAAAAGTTGCAAGAAAAATAATGATTGATAATGATGCCTTACTAAAGCAATCTTCATTACTAAAAAGAACTAATGGATGCAAACAATAATATAAAGAATAAATTATACTATTTATTTATAAGATATATAACCATCTAATAAGACATTAAAGAAGATGGGAGTTGCACCTTTGAAAAATTGTGTCAAAAATATTTCTAAAGTGATATTTTAATACTCAAAAAGATCTATGATAATGATAAAAGACAATATATACATCTAATACTAGTAAATTTAGGATTTCAAAGTAATAGATATTAGAAGCAAGAAAATGATGTGATGTGAAAGAATAATAAACTACGAAATGCAATGAGAAGACACCAAGAAATATTGCATAATTAGATTTCATTGAATTTTGAGACAAAATCCTAAAAATAGAGGAAAATTTGTAATGACCATATTTCGTCTTAGCCACCAAATCAAGGTTTTCTTTATTATATTGGGTTCTAAATTAATAACTATTAATAATGGTAGATTACTTCAAGTATTTAAACTTTATCAATTACTACAATACATGTTTTAGTTGGAAACCCTAATCATCTGAAATTAGGATTTTGATAGTATATAAATAAATATATGTGGGAATCATAGTGGTGTAGTAAAGGATTTTTTATATCTTATATGTAACTCAAATTGTTTTGAAATGTTAATTTATAATTAATAAAATAAATATAAATGTTGTTGCAAAATGTCAAAAATAATTAATGTTCATTGGACCTGTCAGTGGTCCATGTTTGCCTAGGACAAACTCAATCGACCATGCTATATAGACTCAAGTATAGTAGTACGGTATTTGATTAGTATTACTTTGATGGAAAATTTAAATTATCTAAAATTTGAACAATTTGTTGAAATCTTCATTGCAAACAAAATATCAAAATTTCATATTTTTTGAGAATATTTCAATGACCACCATACTACTTCATTAGCCCTATTTATGATAGGAAAGATTGATCTACGAGACATGTTGTTGAAATAAAAAATGTAATGCATGATTTCTTTGAAATGGTTTAAGCACATCAATTGATCTATAGAAGTAACTTTACACGTTATTATATCCCACAATTTATCACTCATTGTTGAAATACTAAATTCTAGAGTGAGATGGAGAATTAATATTTTGAAGAGAAATAGTAGTGAAAATGTTGATTTGGAGTTTCAACTTACAAAATCTTGAAACATCATGTAATTTTTTCATCCCTAGATATGATTGCATGATGAATATTCTCTATAATGTCTAAAATCCATATTTTCTCTAATATGACCAATCAAGATACCAAACCACCCTCTTTTCTCTTTCTTTCTCTCCAGTTCTTGATTTCTAGGGTTCTTGAATTGAAAGGAGGATACTTTTGGACTTGAATGAATTTCCAAAATACCAGTCCTTGGGCTACAAAATATGAGGTTTTTGTACCTTGGATAAGTGGTTAACTCCCTCTTGAGCTAGTTAACATGTTGAAAGGCTAATTTTATTTGACATAAGATAAATAAGATCTTTGCTTGTGGTTGGGTAATCAATTTGGGATAATTCTTATGAAATTGAGCACCTCATGATATAGATTACTTTGAGTAGATTATATTTGTTTAGTTCATGATATACCAATTTGAGTTTTATGGAATATCTGCCACAAAAAGAATTGCATTTCTATGTAATAATGTTTCCTAAACTCATCCTAATGAATGATATGTTTAGAAATTGAGCCTACATGTAGAGAATCATGTTTGGACTAAATAAGCATGAGTTCATCATATTTATTATATAATATTTGGTGAACTTAAATATGGATGTATGTGAGGATCAATATGAGGATTTTAAATGGAGATATCCCTCTCTAGTTTTAATGTTAATGAATTGACTTAAACAAGCCAATGAACCCATGCATATGTATAATTACTAGTTGGATTGTCGAGAAATGGAAACTAAGGTTTCCAAGTGTAATGAATACCCCTTAATGGACCAATGTACACCCTGATGAAGTTAGTTAATAATAAGGTGCTTATGATGACAGAACTGAGTTAACTCCTCAAAAGCCTTAAAATCTACTATTGAATATATGATCTTGCAAAGATGGAAACTCATGCTCTTAACTAGATGACATTACATAGTTTTAAGGTAAGAGGTATTGTAAAATGTTATGATGTAAGTATCACATTTATTGTTATGTCCAAGGTTATGGATAAACATTCTCATAAATGCAAATTATCTTAGTTAGGAGATGATGATATTTGAGATGTCAGTATAAGTAATGTAGTCATATAATAATTGTGAAAGAAATGTTTTATAGAAAATAAGAGAGTGTACACATTATCAAAATGCCACTAGTAGTGAAAGAATAAGGATATACAAAAATTTAATAGTAAGAAAGATGGAAGAATATGTGGTTTGAGATGAAATTGAATGAGTCATGGCTGAAGTCAAATGGATCAAATAAGGAAATTAAATAATGTAGGTAAGAACTCGACCCTACTTCACTAACATGATGAGTTGTGTAATACTAATGAATTATTCTCTTGAATGAGGGATAAAAAAATGTATAAAACTATATATAATTTAATTTGGTCAAAACATGAAGTTCAAGGATGTGAACCAATTCATAAGAATGTTCTCCTAGATTGATATTGTTTTCCACAATACTTATATTTATAAGAACGATCAATTTTGATGGATTTCAAATTATTATAGAATTGTAACTCTAATTTCATCATGGTAAATAATAATATATGAGGAATAAGTTTACTATGAACATTTATACATTTAGATTTCGTTGTGTATACATTCAAATTTCATTGTATCTGATGTAATTTAGGTGGATAACTATATGTTATATAATGAACTTGATATTAGCATTTGGAGTAATAAAAGATGTTTATGTACCAAATAGTGTTGTGCATCCTGATGTCTCTGTAAATATTTACTAAATTTTTTGATATTGAACAAAATTAAAAGAAATATATTGGCATTGAAATAACATGTATTGATTTGTATATAAGAAATCCTTATGAGGGAAATGTTTGAGAATGTGATGATATCTATGGCTGATATCTCACTAATGATGATTCACATGAAATGATGTGAATATGGAAAGGTAACATGTATGTAGTAAATTACAAATTGGTTGATGTAGTTTGTTAATGATTGTTGGTTGTCTTTCTTGTTAACTCTAACATGATTCATGACAGTTTAGTTTTAGAAAAACACACACAAATGATAAATGATGAATTGAATTCTCTTTAAGTTGAGTAAGAGGATTTAATAAAATTGTAATGACATATCCATCTAGTTAGGTACTCCCCATGAGTTTCTCCTATAGTCCATATTGGGGAAACAAAATAGACATGCTTTTAGTACTCAGAGGATTATGAGAAGGATTTCTAGAGTGTGGATCTAGACCTTGAAGGCTAGACCACCAATATTTGGGGATGTGTCACTTGTATGATTATGACCCAAAATCATCTTCTATGAAATACTATGTCCATATGGAATAGACTCTAAGGAAATGCAATTGTAAAACAATATAAATTTTTAGATGTTCTTTTTTCTCCTATATCATGTAGCTAAAATGTGGATGTGATGGTAGAGAGGTTGGATGGCCTCCCTTAGCCACTTTAGGCAACCCTATCTTAGGGTCACAAGTTAAACTACAAGATAATGATTGTGAGTCATTGACATGAGAATTAGGCATGGTAAGTTCTACATGGAGAGGTACAAGCCAATTAATTGTAGAGAAAATAAATAAAAGATGATAAGTTAGGTTGAAAATGAAATGAAAGTTTGTTCTATTCTTTTACTTGCTAGTCTATGAATTTGTTTTTATTGAATATATTTCTTACACCTAAATAATAGTTTCTCTTTTTTTGTGAAATGAATTCTTGTTTTATTCCTAATTACTTGGTTTGAAATCTTATTAATAATATATTATGGGTTTGAAATATACTCTTGTTGTCGGTGGAGATTTAGTTGTTAGTTGAACAGTTCTTTGGTGGACATGCCTTTAGTGTATTTCATCTCCTATGTGGAATTTGATCCTAATACATCTGGTAAGGTGTAACAAAAATGATCTTATAATTATCTAAATCATAAGTTATTATATCTAGATTACTTTACTCAAGTATGTCATAAAGATGTTCTTATTAGTATTTAATTTAAAGTTCTTATATCTAGAATTTTTGTAATTAATCTCATAATACTCTTGTAATAGTATATCTTTTATATTTAGTATTTATTGATCTATACTACATATGCTCTCAAATTGGTTAATATGATAGGATGTGATGAATTATGTTATTGTAATCCATTTGATTTATTGTCATAGACTAGATGTACATAGTGGTAGAATCATATGTTAGAGTTAAAAGATTATATCTATTTGTTTGCTTTGAATTAAATTTTTTGTAGTTTGTTGTTGATCCATGTTTCATAGATTGAGTGGGAGGTTTCCACTCACTAGAGATCTACATCAGTCTCATGAGGTTGTTTCAAATACTTTTAGGTATAATGACATCTACTGGAGGTTCATGACAAAAATATGGAAATAGAATAATTTAGTCTATAATGTCCATGTAGTCTCACTTTTTGAGTGTGGTTTTATATCTAAATTTATTATTCCATGTACTTATAATATGATGTAGACTAAACTCCATATGATAAATAATATTAAAATTTTGGTTTTATTGGAGCGGGATGGGATTTTTGATAACTAAACATTGTGTATCCTTTGATGTGGAATTTGTTTCGGAGGTTTTAAGAAAAATAACATGAGTTTATTTTATATTGTTTTGAACATGTTTTTCGAGACTATGATATTTGTTTCTTCATCTATATTTAGGATTAGGGATTCTCTCTAATGCTTGACACTTAAGTTAATCAAAAGAGAGGCTTGAAGAATGTAATATCAGAGCCTAGGTTAAATGTATCTTC
Source organism: Alisma plantago-aquatica (assembly GCA_963693085.1). Classification (NCBI taxonomy): domain Eukaryota; kingdom Viridiplantae; phylum Streptophyta; class Magnoliopsida; order Alismatales; family Alismataceae; genus Alisma; species Alisma plantago-aquatica. The sequence continues at coordinate 920,400,998 of OY856409.1, forward strand.
AAGATCTATAGAATTTAGGGCTAAAGGATAATATGAATGTTCAACATAACCTAAATGGTATGGTTACTGAATGTACTCAATATTTCACTACTCTAGTCGAGCATCTAAGTACTAATATATACTTGTATGGAGTTTTTAACTGTACTTCTTCAAGATTCCATGACCAAGCATCTGGATAAAGATAGTTTGGGAATATAATAAGATGTAAGATGAAAAAAAAAAGAATAAAAATGGATGTAGTACAAGTAATAATAATTAAAAAATGATACCTAAGACAAGTTGGAATTTTTTTACGAGAAGGATCAATGGATCTAAATATTATGAATATAATTTCTAATGAATTTGAATTTGGGTATGAATTAAAAATTGTAGAAAACTTGAGAATTGAGAATGATGCTTTAAGGAAATAATCTCACTTATGAAAGGAAATGATGAATGCAGATAATAATGAAGACTGGAATATAATCTTGATGCATGATTACTATCATTTAATGGTGAACATTCTCTCCTATATATGAGATATATCATTCTTATGATTTGAATAAAAAATATATCAAACCGCCCTCCTTTCCATTTCATTCTCTCCAATTATCCATTTCAAGGGTTCTTGAGTTGAAAAGAGGAAGAAAAGGATTCGATAGATAGGACTTGGATGGATTTCTAAAAAAACATCTTGGGCTACAAAACTTGATGCAATTTACACCTAAAGTGAGTTGTTAACTCTACCTTCAACTATATAAACATGTTAAAAGGCTAATTTTATCTGACTAGAGATCAATAAGATCATTGATTGTATATTTTTGCGACTAAGTAATAGATTTGGGAAAGTTCCTAGGAAATTGAATATTGATGCAACCCTATTTTAGGGCTCCATCTTGTTCCATTTTGTACTTTATTCACATCAAAACATAGTAGTATGCAAGTTAAATTCCCCAATGTGAGTATTATTATCAAATGCACTTATGGACGTTCTTTGCATTATTTTTAGGTACTTGGACCATGCTTTGGATGGATGAGAGAGAAGGAAGGAGTTTTTGGGGCCCCTCCACTCATGGAGGGGTCCAAAGAAGGCCCCAAAGCTCCCTCAACCTACCCTTAATGGCCAAGATTCAACATCAAGCAAATAATTCCATTGATGATGAAGATTGAAGTTAATTTTGGCACTAAAGACCCCAGCATAGCTGTGGGCATCCACCACAGTAGTAGGAATTAAAGCCAAGAATCACAAGGATGTTAGTGTTTTTGCATAGAAAGCACCACGGACGTGGCCATCAGCATGGCTGTGGCCAACTGAAGACATCACAGTCATGGCCATCAGCACAACCGTGACCGACTGAAGACATCATGGTCGTGACCTCCCACCACAGCCATGGGAATTATGCACAAAGTTCCCCAAAATCAATAGAGAAATGGTCTATTTTACTTGTGAATGACCACAGCCATGCCCATTCACCACAACCGTGGTCCTTGAAGACCACATCACCCGTGCTTCTCCCCACACCCATAGTGAATTGAAGATAAGATGACCTCCAAGCTTCCTTGCCCGTGGCCTCCTCCTCCAACACTACCGTGGTACCTCAACACGATCGTGGTACCCCTTACCCAACACGACTGTGGAACCCCACCAAGGCCGTGGTTGCCACATATACTTAGCATTTCCACTCCATTTCACACCTCTTCCATGTACCCAACCCACGCCCATGCCACCTAACCCCTACCATGGCCGTGGCCATCCACCACGACCGTGTTAATCACCTAACCCTACTATTTTTCTACATTTGTTTTCCTATTCTACCCCTACTTACCCTAGTGCTTCCCCACCACCTATATATACATATGTGGTAGTTGGAGCATGAAGGTTACACCCTCTCCCAGCTGCCATTACTCCTCCTCACCCTTTCTTGAGCATTCATTACATTCCCCTTGCATTAGTGCTCTCCACCCACCATTTCCACCATAGAAACCTAGTTTTCTTGGTTTTCTACCATAACCCCCTCCGATTTCATGACCATCAACCATCTTAGAGGAATGAGGTCGCCCTACATCATCTAGGAGGTGAAGAAGGAGGATCTAGTTCGAGCTCCATGGAGTCCTATCCCCTTCTTCTCATTTCTTTTGCCTTTTCTTTGATTATGTCTAGCTAAACCCCTAGTGGTGGGCTGTTTGGGGTAAAAATGTGACTTTGATACCATGTTGGGGGAGAATAATTTGTAATGAACATAATTTCATTATATGATGATTACCTTTTCTTCTATCTCATTTCCCATTATCTTGGATGTGATTTTTTCTCTTAAACTCAAATTGTTTGCTTTGTGATGTCTGATGACATTTAGCTTCTAGGAGGAATTGGAGTGTATGTAACAATCTTAGGAATGGCTCCTAGCTCCAATTAGTGGATCCCTAGATAGCCCCCTTTGTTCCTACATACATATCCCTCCTTGTACAAGTGAGTGTGAGATCTAAGTGGCTAGTGTAAGTGTGATTAGTGTAATTGCCTAAGACTTTCTAAAGGCTAGATGGCTAGTAGCAAGAGGTAAAAAACCCTCATCTATACTCCCATTCCTTCCCCTGTTTCTCAATTTCCCTAGTACCACTTACCCTAGAAACCTAGACTTGACAAGTCCTACTAGAATTATACCTAACCCTAGTTCTCCAACTAGTAGTATAGGGTACATTCTAATAGCATTTGTCTTGTTGTTTGGTTTGGTAATCTAGATTGAATTGTGATAATTGCATGCCATGTTGACACCCCCAACTAATATCAAATCACATTCCCAAATGGCCCACCTATGTAATCCATTACTTGAAACCCACCTTAGCCTTCTTGCTTGTTAATGCTAGCTAGTGTATCTTAATTGTCTTTATTTCTTATAATTAATTGCTTAGTCTTGCTAATTAGGGTTAATCTAGATCCTTTCTTGCTTTAGTGGTTAGTTTAGTTCTTAGTTGATAATTTCTTTTCTAGAGTAGAGTAGAACATATGGCTCTTGCTTAGTTGATTGCTTAATCTAGCCTCTTAGACCTAACTTTCTTAGGATAACCTAGTTTTTGGTAATCTAGTTTTCATATTGCCTTTACTTGCTTGTTGTGAAGTGTAATCAAATCAAAACCCTTCAACCCCAGTCTCTGCTTTAGGAACATAGCCAACATCGACTAAGCTCTAGTGCCCCATCTATCCCTGTGATTCGAACCCCCTTTACTTGCCTCTCACCTATACTATAACATGACCCCGTGCGCTTGTAGGAGCATTTTTAGTGTTGTGAGTGAGCCTAGTTAGGGTAAATCTTATAAATATCTAAAGACCCACACATGTGTTTGAGTTTCATAGGGTGCATCTAAAGAAACCTAATTGGTTAATGTGTGCACCTCTGGTTTGGACGAGCTAAGATTTTTGGCACCATTTTCGAGGATAGGGGTACTTGGCCTAGCTAGTTAGTATAGTTTATGTTGGGTTTTAGAGGAGACATAGAAGGCATTGGAAACAAAAATTTTCTTCTCCCGAACCCAGTCAAAAGGAATCGCATCAACGTCTATACAATAGGAAGGATGGTTTGTAGAGACATACCTTGTCCCGAGGCTTGCTCGACGACGTTACCTCGCGGCTTGCACAATCTTCACCTCTCATCTTGGACGGTGTCTGTGCAACTCCTGGTCTCATCGGGACTGTCGGGATTGACAACTATCCTCCGAGCAGCAGAAGTCTCCCGCATGGTACAATCATCCTTTCAACATTCATCCATTTCCTTGATCTCAGAGCAGACTGGGTGAGATGTTTGTGACATCAATATCACATATTGATTCACACATGCATGTGCATGCCTTTCTCAATCCTACTCATCAAGTGGCCATGGACATCAAACTCCCTCAGGAGGGACAAATCCCATATCTATCACTCACCCCTCAAAAGCCCCATGTGTCAAAGTCACCCAATCATCACCTTTATAACAACCCATGTTTTAGGACTGCGTTTGATGATGTCAAAGTGTACCCAATGACATGTGTTGAGTGTAGTGATTTCAGGTCGAAGAATCACACTCACCACCATCACTATGAGAGCTGAATGTGACTACCAAATCATGGTTCCATGTGTCACTCTCACAGTGGGTCTATTCGGTACACTTGTTCTCCAACAAGTACCTATGTGCTTTGTTTGATATCACTATATCATGACTAATGAGATTCTATCATCAACCAATACACAATCTAGTCTTTAGTGTTATTGATGTTTATGGTTATTTCCGCAATAACAACTGACTAGGGAATGAACAAGAAAGTATACTCTTAACATCCATATGATCTCATCGTTTAGGTCCTCAACCTAAAAGCATACGTCATTGAGTAAATAATTCTTTAGACATATATCATGTTACACTATCATCTCAGAAACAGTTAAAACATATAGATCGGAAATTCCCTTTATTATTATTCAAATCATTTGCAAAGTATCCCATTACAATCAACACATGACTTTCTCTATGGGCATACATACCAACAGACTCCACTTGCACTTAGAGCCAGTCACCTAGGAACCTTAGTTCTTGTGACCTAGAATGACCATCATGCTTCTGCTAAGAAATGGCCTTAGTCAGTGGATCAACTATGTTGTCTTCAAATGGTACTTTGCAAATCTTTACATCTCCTCGTTGTATGATCTCTCATATGAGATGGAAGTGTCGCAATATGTGCTTGGACCGCTGATGTGATGTAGGTTCCTTAGCTTGAGAAATAGCTCCATTATTGTCACAATAAAGCTCAATTGCATCACAGCTACTGGGAACTACACCAAGTTCAGTGATGAACTTCCTGATCCACACAGCCTCCTTTGCTGCATGTGAAGCAACAATATACTCGACCTCTGTAGTAGAATCAACAACTGTTTCTTGCTTGGAACTCTCCCAGCTCACAACCCCATTATTTAGGCAAAATACAAATCCTGATTACGATCTGTAATCATCTTTGTCAGTTTGGAAGCTTTCATCGGTGTAACCTCTTACAACCAGTTCTTCCTTGCCATCATATACAAGGAACTGATTCTTAGTCCTTTGCAAGTACTTGAGGATGTTCTTTATGGTTGTACAGTGAGCATCCCCAGGATCTAACTGGTACCTACTCGTCATGCCGAGAGCATACGAGACATCTGGGCATGTGCACAACATAGAGTACATGATGGATCTGATGGTTGATGCATATGGGATCCCATTCATACGCTCCCTCTCTTCACAAGACTGGGGACATTGAGCTCTAGAGATGGTGACTCCATGTAGCATGGGGATGTTGCCTCTCTTTGAGTTGTCCATGCTGGACCACTTCAGTACTTTGTCAATGTACGTGCTTTGACTTAGTCCGAGAAGCCTTTTAGATCTATCTCTATAGATCTTAATACCTAGAATGTTGGATGCTTCTCCTAAGTCCTTCATTGAGAAAGTATTCCCAAGCCAAGTCTTTACCTTCTCTAAGGCTGTGACATCATTCCCCATCAATAGTATGTCATCCACATACAATATGAGGAATGTGGTTGTGCTCCCACTAACCTTCTTGTACACACAAGGTTCATCTTCATTTTGAATAAAGCCAAACACTTTGACTTCCTCATCAAATCGAAGATTCCAACTCTGAGACTCTTTCTTCAATCCATAGATTGATCTTTGTAGCTTACAGACTTTATTGGCATTCGTTGGATCTACAAAACCTTCATGTTGTGTCATGTACACATCCTCATTTATATTCCCATTAAGGAATGCAGTTTTAACATCCATTTGCCAAATCTCATTGTCATAGTAAGCCACAATAGCAAGCATGATCCTGATGGACTTAATCATGGCAACTGGAGAAAAAGTTTCATCATAGTCAACACCTTGAACTTGTCAGAAACCCTTTGCAACCAATCTGCCTTTATAAGTTTTCACATTGCCATCCCTGTCGGTCTTCTTCTTGAAGACCCACTTGCACCCTATGGGTTTTACCCCTTCGGGTGGTTCCACCAAAGTCCATACTTTGTTGGAGTACATGGATTCCATCTCGGATCTCATGGCCTCAAGCCATTTCTTAGAATCTGGTCCCTCCATAGCCTCTAGATAGGTAGTTGGATCATCATCTATGATCAACTCACAACCTTCTTGAGTCACAAGGTATCCAAACCTCTCAGGTTCAAGGTGTGTTCTACTAGATCTACGAGGCCCTTGTATTACTTGAGGAGACTGAGATTCCACAACACCTTGTGAATCTCGATGTTCCTCTTATACATCTAATGGTTCAATGTCTCCTTGTTGGGCTTGAACCTCTTCAAGCTCTATTTTCCTCCCACTGCTTCCTTTGGAAATAAATTCCTTTTCTAGGAACACAACATCCCTGGAAACAAACACTTTGTTGTCAGTTGGGTGGTATAAGTAATATCCCTTGGTTTCCTTAGGATATCCAACAAAATAACATTTATCAGATCTAGGGCCTAGCTTGTCAGGAAACATTTTCTGGACATATGCCTCACACCCCCAAATCCTCATAAAAGACATATTGGGATGCTTCCCAGTCCATATCTCATATGGTGTTTTTTGAACCGATTTAGATGGTACTTGGTTAAGTGTAAACGTGGCGGTTTCAAGAGCATAACCCCAGAAGGAAATCGAAAGATCAACAAAACTCATCATTGATCACACCATATCCAGTAAAGTGTGATTCCTTCTTTCAGACACATCGTTATGATGTGGTGTTCCAAGCAGAGTCCATTGTGATACAATACCATGGGCTCACAAAAGGTCCTCAAACTCCTAGCTTAAGTATTCTCCACCTCGACCGGATCAAAGTGCTTTAATACTTTTACCAAGTTGGTTTTGTACTTCATTCATGAAATCTTTGAACCTTTCAAGGGTTTCTGACTTATGTTTCATCAGGTACACATAGCTGTACCTACTGAAGTCATCAGTGAAGGTAATGAAGTATTGATACCCACCTCTGGCATTAGTTCTAAAAGGCCCACATACATCAGTATGTATGAGTCCCAGTAGATCACTAGCTCTCTCACCTTTACCTGAAAAGGGAGTCTTGGTCATCTTGCCCAGCAAACAAGATTCACATGTCTCTATTGATTCATAATCAAAAGAGTCTAGATAACCATCTTTATGGAGTCTAGAAATGCGCTTCTCATTTATGTGCCCTAGACGACAATGCCAAAGATATGTTTTGTTTGAGTTGTTGAGTTTTTGACTTTTGGTGTTTACATTGTATACACTTGTCTCTATATCTATTAAGTATAAACCATAAGACATTGGGGAACTACCATAAAAGATCCCATCTTTTTAAATGGAACACTTTCCATTATTAATAAGAAATTCAAAACCATCCTTGTCCAAACTAGAGACGAAAATGATATTCCTATTTATGGCATATACATAATAGTAGTTGTTCAACTCTATTATTAGCCCACTATGTAGAGTTAACTCATAGGTTCCTAAGGCACTCACGGCAACTCCTGCCCCATTGGCAACATGTAGTTCAACCTCGCCTTTCCCCAAAGGCCTACTTCTCTTAAGATCCTTCACATTTGAACAAATGTGAGATCCACATCTGGTATCAAGTACCCATGACAAGGAAGTAGTAAAGTTAATCTCTATAATGTATACACCAGAAGTAGAGATCTCTATCTCTTGCGTCTTTCATCGTTCCTTCCATCATCTCCATGTTTTGAGCGCAGAAGATTCTAACATTGTTTTGGTGAGAGAACCCTTATCTCCCTCACCTTTGTCCTTAGACTTTGTTCCATTGATCTCCATCAATGAACTATCCTTCTTCTTAAGCATACATAGAGTGGATTCAAAGGCTACCGATATATCTAGATTGTGCATAACACTTCTCACAATCCCTAACCAGTTATGGAATTTATTCTCAATTAATTTGCCCATTTTAAAAGATGATTCTTTTGCCATTCTACAAGATAAAATTGCATTTGTCAAAACTTATTTTGATTTGATTTGATTTGATTAAAATTTGATGATAGTTAATTAGGCCTTTTAATTAATTACCGCTCCCACTATTTTGATTCAGATTGACAACCCTCACCGTCAATTCGGAAGATTGTAGCGCACAATCTTCTAGTGGGTAAGATCTGTATTTCATCAAGTCATGAGTCAGCTTTGGCTGATCGCCTACAACTTGACTATTTAGGTAGGCCATCATGCCAATTGCATCATATGCAACTCTTTATGAATGAACATGCACAACACCTTTCCATGAACATTCTGTGCCTCTGGGCTTAGACACTCTAAGAATCACCACTTAAGTCTATCCCAAAAGCCGACACAGTAAACATGCACCCTGCTTTGACAGAACCTACATGTTCACCCTTCACACTTCCACAAGATACATGGTGCACCACACTTTAGCATAACCTACGCTTGGTCGATCAGGTTTTTCATGTGTGTCACTAATGGAAGGCGTGAAAGACTTAATATTTATATGAGGGATTTGGTATTTATAGGTATATATATATCCAATCACCACAATATAGTAAGTATCATATACATGCTATATCCCATAAAAAACATGCAAAATGATAAAAGCAATGATTATGGCCATCCTAATGTGATTCCGTGAGCCAAGAGGAATCACGGTCATCTAGGCCCACATCACATGCAACATGTACTAGATGAACTATGTGCTTTGCCTTTCTGGGTTTGATCAACTCATCTCCATGATTGATCGGCTCACCATCAGACTGGTCGGTTGAGTGCCACCAACCGATCGACTGACGCCTCTAGCCAATCGGTTCACTGGTCATCTTGCATCTCCTTAGGTCGCCACCCGCTCATCTCGCTCCTCGAAACGGTCGTCTGGATTGCCAATCGATATGTTCACACCTTGAACCGATAATCTCATTTGTCGTCAGATTGTCCTCCATTCTTTGACATAATAGGAAATAAAATATCTATCCTATTTTACATTTAAAAAAGGAAACCTCGAGTTACATTGGGGGGGGCCAAGGTAGGAAAGAAATCTCGAGTTATCTCGAGTTACATCAGGAATAGGAGATAGGGAATCGGTGTGCAGACCGAGATGCAAGCATCCACATTTAACCAAGCACACATACATAGGGTTTATTGGACATAACCATGCTATACATCCACCACAAAACTCATTTAAGGGTGACGCATGTCAAGTGCATTCATATTACATATCATATATGTATATTGGAATTTGTGGATTTAGGATTGGACATGCATAAAGCCAATTTTATTCGCATCGTAAGCAATAAATAAATACGACAAACCAAAATTGATCATATCGATAATCCTAAATTATAGAGTAGTTGACGTGGCTCTGATACCACTATTGGGTTTTAGAGGAGACAGAGAAGGTAGCAGAAACACAAATTTTCTTCTCCCGAACCCAGTCAAAAGGAATCGCGTCAACGTCTCTACAATAGGAAGGATGGTTTGTAGAGACATACCTTATCCCGAGGCTTGCTCAGCGACATTACCTCGTGGCTTACATGATCTTCACATCCGATCTTGGACGGTGTCTGTACAACTCTTGGTCTCACCGGGACTGTCAAGATTGACAGTTGTCCTCCGAGGGGCAGAACTCTCCCTTCTCTGTAGTTGTCCACACGAACTACCTAGAACTCTGATCGCCTTGTCACACAAGGCACCAGAAGGATTTGTATCCTCCTGTCGGCGTACTAGTCACCGACACACTCTCCTACCACTCGTCACTTTTCTACATTTGTCATTCCTTTGTTATGCCTCCCTTATCGGGTAGAACTTGATCGGGCTCTCCTGGTTACCACAATCAGAGAGAATGACAACTTTGCAGAGCAACTGGTCTTCTGAGTTGTACTTTGAGAAGCCCCCAATACCCCTATATATAGGAGTGTCATGGGATAGGGTTCTCTACCCTAGGTAATGCAGGATTAAAGTAGGAGTAGAAGGGTTCGAGATTTTCCATAAAACAACCAACTGCACTAGTGAACCGGTCATTTCAAGCATGAACTGATCGGTTTGGGACCTGAGCCGATCGGTTCACACCTGAACCAATCAGTTGGGGCTCCTGAACCGATCGATTCACTTCTGAAATGATTGGTTCACTGCCCTGGTCAGTTCTCGATTGACTTTTCCTCTTTTGTTTCGAATTGATCCAAATACCAATCCTTGTTCCAATCAAATTGGACAAGTGAAACGAAAAGAAATTTCTCACCAACCTGACTTTCCCAACTCGCTCAGTTGGACCAGTTAAGCTGATTGGTTCAACCCTTGAACCAGTCAGTTCAGTCTTCCCTGAGCCGATCGTTTCATCACATGAGTCGATCGGTTCACCAACCTGAGTCGATCGGTTCATTACATGAGTCGATCGATTGGGAGTGGAGACTCTGCAAAATCAGTTAATTGCAGTTTCAATCAATCTGATACTCTAATCAATCGGTCCAACACCTTGAACACTATGATATTGAGCTATCAATTGATTGAGTGTTTAATTGAACCACTAAACTCCTTTAGTAATCAATCTAAACATCATTTGTGGATAAACTCCTCTTCTAGGTTAAATACTTTGTGTGTGACCCTGTAGGTCCATTTCACATTGGCAGTAAAAGTCCATAACTCTTATGACTTCACAAGCAAAGAGTGGTGCTTAGTCGCACATCATTGCTACCCAAGTGAAATAAAAAGTTGGAGAACAACTTTCAATCCTACAATCCGTGAATGGTGTTACAAAGAATGTATAATTCCTTTGTCACTAATGTCCTGAATGAACTCAAGGCATGGTACAATCATCCTTTCAACATTCATCCATTTCCTTGATCTCAGAGCAGACTGGGTGAGATGTGTGTGACATCAATATCACATATTGATTCACACATGCATGTGCATGCCTTTCTCAATCCTAGTCATCAGGTGGCCATGGACATCAAACTCCCTTAGGAGGGACAAATCCCATATCTATCACTCACCCCTCAAAAGCCCCATGTGTCAAAGTCACCCAATCATCACCTTTATAACAACCCATGTTTCAGGACTGCATTTGATGATGTCAAAGTGTACCCAACGACATGTGTTGAGTGTAGTGATTTTAGGTCAAAGAATCACACTCACCACCATCACTGTGAAAGCTGACTATGACTACCAAATCATGGTTCCATGTGTCACTCTTATGGTGGGTCTTCCTGGTACACTTGTTCTCTAACAAGTACCTATGTGCTTGGTTTGATATCACTATATTATGACTAATGAGATTCTGTCATCAACCAATACACAATCTAGTCTTTAGTGTTATTGATGTCTATGGTTATTTCCACAACAACAACCGACTAGGGACTGAACAAGAAAGTATACTCTTAACATCTGTATGATCTCATCATTTAGGTCCTCAACCTAAAAGCATACATCATTGAGTAAACAATTCTTTAGACATCTATCATGTTACACTATCATCTCAGAAATAGTTAAAACATATAGATCAGAAATTCCCTTTATTATTATTCAAATCATTTACAAAGTATCCATTTACAATCATCACATGACTTGCTCTATGGGCATACATACCAACAGCTTATCCTTTCCTATTTCCCTCATCATTGCTATTCTTTATTCTTTGTTCACTTTTGCATATTTCCATTCTAACTTGGTTTCTTATTATTTGTTTGTGTATTGTGTAGGTGACAACTGTTCATGTGCCATACACGTTCTACTTGTACCGACTTGGTGGTGCATGACCCCAAGATAGGTAGAAGGAGACACCAAAGTCATCACAAGTAACCCCAAGTAGCCGACATGGTAGAAAACAACCCTCATGGAAATTCTCAACCACCACCGCAGCCCAACTGCTCCATCTACGAGTATTTCACCCCAGGGAACTACAATTCTCCCATTGCCACCCTTGTTGACCAAATGTTGGGTCAACAGTTCTCCATTCCACCCGCACTCCTTGGACTCCTCCCTAACTACTATGGGATGGAGAATGAAAATCCCTACCATCATATTGATGCCTTCCTTGAGACTTATTCCACCTTCCATACCCCCTCTACCACCAATGAATCCATCTAGAGGACTCTCTTCCCTTTCCCTCTAAAGGAAAAGCATAAAGAATGGCATATTTCAAATCCAGAGTTAGTGACTTGGAATGCGGTCAAAAACGAGTTTCTTAAGAAGTTCTTTCCAATTACCAAGCTGCCTCACATGATAAGATGTATCACCACCTTTTCCCCAAAGGAAAATGAACCCTTCCATGAGGCATGGGAAAGGTTCTAAAAGCCCCTTCACGACTGCCCCCATCATGAGGTACCATTATGGCAACTAGTCCAAGCCTTCTACATCGAGATTGAAGAGTTAAGACAGAACGATGTTGACTCATCATGTCGAGGCACATTCATGGAGAATCCACCTGAGGAGTCGTGGCCATTGTTTGAACACCTTGGTGAAAATTTGTGCCATTGAGTTTCAAATAAAGGGGAGCACTGTGACCAGAACTACACTCCTCCATCACCTCTCGTAGTTCCAGCCCAGACTGAAGCCAACCCCAACATGATGAAAATGTTGGCCGATATGATGAAAATGATGAAGAGTCAAGTCAGAGGGTCTTCTAGTCAATCCACTTTGGTGATTGATTCTATAGATGAAGAAGTTCATGATTTACACTCTTTTGACAACCAAAACAACCAAGGTCCAATGTCCAACTCTTACACTTCCGAGTGGAGAAACCATCCCAACTTTTCATGGAAATAACAAAGTGAGGATGGTCAAGGACAAGGGCAGCCAAGGCCAAGGTATAGCTCCAAATTTGAAGACGAAGTGCTTGGGAGATTGAGAAATTTGGATGAGGTAAAAAAAGAGGTGTCCTCTCAAGGACAAAATATTAGTCACCTTGAGCAAAGGCTTGATCAAATCTCAATCTCACTTGCTCACCGTGAAGAGGGAAGGCTTCCGTCTCAACCCATGGCCAATCCAAACAATAATGGTGGTTATGTGAGCACTACTCAAGGTGCATATGTCCCACCACAAGGCCAAGTACCTCCACTTATCTAGTACCAAGGACCACCACATCCATATGCTCCACCACCTCACCAACCCCCTTTCAACTATCAATACCCCCCATAGCCATCACACGCATATCAACCACCACCTCCACAACAACCTCCACAACAACCAACTTGCATACACCAAAATCCTAACCCACCTCATCAAAGACCACCACCACCTTCATCTTCACAAGCCCCTCCTTCTTCCCATGAACAAGTGAATATGGTGTCTATCATATGGGGAAGGGAAGCTACTCAAAAGCTTGAAAAAGGTGAGGGAGAAATAATTTAGGTTGGTGATGATGACTTGATGCTATAAGAGTCCCATAGAGACCACAAAAGAACCAAAGAGTTTGCTGCTCAGTTGTTGCTTGAGAATACTGAGTGCACCCAAGCTTCCGCTGCCCCCGTTGTGTATGAAGAAGCATCCTCAGTTGTCTCACCCTTTCTAAGAAGTAATGAATGTGGTAGAGATTTGGTTCTTCTATCCTTTTGTGATAAGATCATGTTTGCTTCCCCACATGACATTGACATGGCAACACTTGATGCAATGCCTTGTTGGGAGCCAAAACCTCCCCATGAGACAACAATCACTATCATACCTCCTCAAGGCCCACAAATTTCTGTAGAAATGTTTGATTAAATTGGGGAGCAATCCCATGAGGCTTTTGAAGGCCCCTTTCTCCAAGAAAAGAATAGCAGTATCATGAATCTCTTAGGGTCCTTGAAGCAAGGAACGCCATGCATCAAAGCATTCTTTTCATTGGAGAAGGATGTTTACATGGGGCGGAGAAAACTAGTGTTATTGCCACCCAAGGATATCGTTGCAACAAGATTAGTGAATTTCATCATGGACATTGGTTTTCTAGAAAAAAAGGGATGATCTGAGAGTCCCTCTTATCACATACTACATATGTGCACAACCTATTGAGCATGCTCTCCTTGATCTAGGTGTAGGGACAACCATTATGCCATTGAGCATGTACCTACAACTCAGCCTCAAGAAAATGGAACTAAGAGGAAGCCCCTGGGGATCTTGCTAAACGCAACAGTAGCAATGGATCAAAGGATAAACATTGCATACTTGACCAATTTTCTGATTGTGGTTTCTGGACCTATTGATGGAAAAGAATACCTCATATTGGGGAGACCCTTCTTGTCCACCATGGGTGCGGAGATTAATGTTATTATGGGACTCTAATGATCACTTATAAAAGGATAAAGTTTGACTTCTTTATATTCACTGAGGAAGAAAGGTACTGGCTGGGTGAAGAAGATTTCGGCAATAGTCTAGGCTACTATGATCCCCTAGAATAGTGGAGATCAAGTCCTTGCTTCCAATTGAGGTACACTCCTTGGGATGAAACCCATGTCATCAGAACTCTAGAAAGAATCATTGGGGAAGAAAAAGGAGACATTGTGGGTGTCAACACTTAGTGACGATAGCAACAAGCCCGACTAAAGGCTGTAAACTTAGCACTAGTGGGAGGCAAGCCACGTGGTTTGAGATTCTTGAACCTTGTTGTTTTATCACACTTTCATTTCTTTTCCAAGAAACAAACACACACACCAGACTTGATAGTTTTTCTATTTGTGAATAATGTTAGTACAGGTACAAGGAAGAAAAGGTGACACACAAAGGGTCTAGCTAAGGAGAAGATCAAAGTTGAGAGAACATTGCATAATTCTCAAATGTCACTTTAACGTTTTGCATGTTTTATAGGTACTTTGTCCATTACTTGATGGCATGGAAAGAAGATGGTCCAATGTAGGGTTTCCTCAGGCTTGGAAGAGCCCAAAATGAGGCCAAAACCACTCCCAGCCTACCCCAAGTGGTCAAAGATGTTTTGAAGCAATAACCTCCATGGATGATCAAGTTCAAAGCTAAAGTGCATGGGAAGGACACCAAAATGGCTGTGGTACTTCACTATGGCCGTGCTGGACATGCTCCAATAACAAATTATCACTATAACTTCCAAAAAATTATGACTTTGGCCAAAATGGTTGTGCCACCCTCACTGCACCACGGTCATGGTGACCACCACGACTGTGGCATTTTATGTACAATTTTGACCAATTCCATGTGATCTTTATCCATTTTTCACCTCGCTCATACCCATTCACCATGACCATGTTCCCCTACAACCACCACGGCTGTGGTGAGCCACCACTCCCGTGGTGGGCTTCAACCCTAGCCTATTTTTACACTACTTTACCCAAATTTCCCACACTTAACCCTAGACCCCTATATAAACCTTGGGGTGGCTCAAGCTGAAGGTTGGCCACCCCTAGATCACTTCTACCACTCCATTTTCGTTCTCCCTCCATTCCACTTCATTTCCACCTCCATTCCACTCCATTTCACCATTTCCACCTCCAAAACACTAGTTTATCCTAGTTTCTACCCATAATCCACTTCATTCCACACCCTTGCACCTCAAAGGATAGAGGACGACATCTTGCAATAGATGGAGAGGATGATTGCTCCATCTACACCGAGCTCTATGGATTCTTATACCTCTTTCTCCTTTCTTTTTGTATTTTCCATTTCCATGAGTAGCTAGGCCCCTTTTGGTGGTCTGTTTATGGTGTAAAATGTTAATTTGATACCATGTTGGGGGAAAATGATATGTAAACTTTGTAAATCCATTTTATAATGATTATGTTCTATTTATATTTCATTCTCCATGAATTGCTTGTTGGTTTGTGCTTGAAATAAATTGGGAATTTAGGGAAATTGATTATATGTGTGAATTTTGGGATTTGCTCCTAGGTTCAATTCTTGGATCCCTAGCTAGCTACCCATCCTCCTACATATTAGTCAGCCTTCCTAACCCTAGTTGAGATATATAAGTAGCTAGTTTAGATGAAATTAGTGTGTTTAGCATGGAGCTTTGTCAAGGGTAGAATGTGGGTGATGGGAGGTCTAAAACCTCACTTCCACTACCTTTACTAATCTCTGCCCCTAATCATCCTAAAATCATCTAACCTAGAAACCTAGACATTTTTAGACTCTAATTGAATTACACCTAAGCCCTAACCCAGTTGAGCCTCACAAGGGTAGTGGGGAGTGTTAGGGACTAGTTCCCCTATAAACAACCTATCATATCCATGGCCAGTTAGTAGCCTAGGATAATTCATTAGACTCTAACTTGTTATTTGGATTGGTAGTCAAAATGGAATCATAATGCTCACATGTCACCCCAACCTAATTGATAAGTACATCCCCTAAACATCCCACATCTCCCTTAATTGCTTTAAAACCCTAGTTTCCATCTTGCTTAGCTACTGTTAGCTCAATTAGTTCTTTTCTTGCTTAGATAGCTTCTTGTCGTGTACTTGCTAGCTTAGGTATTTAATTGCTCTTCTGCCTTGTCTTATTTGCCTTAGTGTAGATTGTTCTCTTCTTGTCTTTTTTGTTTGCCTTGTCTTTTCCTACTTAGTAGAATTAATTGTCTAGGGTTAACTTAGGTTTTGTTCTTACTTGTCTTTCTTTCTTTCTCAGCTTAGTTTAACAATCAAATCACCTTTAAACCCTTAACCCTAGTCTCCACAGTAGGAACCTAGCAAAAAAAGTCTAGATCTAGTGCCCCCTTTTCTTCCTGTGGATCGACCCTATACTTTCCACCCTCCTATACTATGACACGACCCCTTGCACTTGCAGGTTAGTGTTTTAGGAGAAGTAGGTCGTTTGAGTTTAGGTCAATA
This sequence comes from Alisma plantago-aquatica, assembly GCA_963693085.1. NCBI lineage: Eukaryota > Viridiplantae > Streptophyta > Magnoliopsida > Alismatales > Alismataceae > Alisma > Alisma plantago-aquatica. Next base: position 920,417,706 of record OY856409.1, read on the forward strand.
TAAATATTGAAAGTTTAATCCACCTGTGTGCTTCCGTCCATGGAGTTTCATCCATTCAAGTCTCAATTGAGTGGTGTGTAAAGCCATTGGAGGGGACACACCAAGATTTATGGCATCGTTTCTGGGGAGAAAGGCACTCAAGCTAGCTAGTTAGTTTTTCTTTGACTTTTTCTACTACCCTCATCATTGATATTATTTATTCTTTATTCTTTACATTCTTTGTGCATATTGGTTTTCTAACGTGCCCTATTTTGTTTGGTTGTTCTTTATGCATGTGATAAACCATTCGAGTGAAGACAATATGGAAGGCCAAAATGCACCCCACAAGCTGCTTCAAGACTACTTTATGTCGAGCAACTATAAATCGCCAATTTCTAGAAGGGTTGATCAAATTCCAAGGGAGAAATTCTCCATTCCTCCAGGTTTTCTTGGGCTCCTGCCCATCTTCTATGGCTCAGAGAGTGAGAACCCCTACAAGAACTTGGACTCCTTTCTTGAAGTATGCTCCACCTTCAGGACGTCGAAGTCTAGTGATGATACAATCTGGTCGACCTTGTTCTCTTTCTCCCTCAAAGATAGAGCCAAAGATTGGTATGACTCAAGAAGGGACATCATGAGTTGGGAAACAATGAAGAATGCCTTCTTGAGATAGTTCTACTTTATAGCAAGGTTAACTCAAATGTGGAATGCCGTGACAAGTTTTAATCAAATAGAAAATGAGCAGTTCCACCATGCATGGGAGAGATTTAAGAAGATTTTGAGAGAGTGCTCGCACCATGAGATCCCTTTATGGAAGCTAGTTCAATCATTATACTCCAACTTATCTCTAAAGGACCAAGATATAGTATACTCTTCTTGTGGGGGAGTTTTCATGGCTAGGCTTCCTGAGGAGATATGACCTTTGTTTGAGAAGCTGGCTGAAGGATGAAGAATTTGAGCTTCTAGCATGATGAATGGCGGGGGCTATGTGTTTGGTGTGACACCTCCCACTCATAATGACACAAGCGTACAAGTGATGAAGATTCTTGGTGACATGGTGAGCCTCACAAAGAACCTGGTGACAAATGTTCCTTGCCACCTGGTCAATTCTATTGAGTTCTATGGTGAGAAAAAGAAGACACCTCACTCCTATAGATACCAAGAGCCACAAAGTCCAAAATATAGCTCAAGGTTTGAGGAAGAGGTCCTCTCTAGATTGAAAATGTTTGATGATGTTCAAAAAGATGTGGCAAGGCTAGAAGAGAGAATATAGCATCTATCTTCCATAATTGCTCTCTAAGAAGAAAATTTGTCTTCAAAACCCATCATGAGCTACCATGAAGCAAGTGGATCAATGCCCTCTTCTCAGGTTTTCTATAGTTCACCTCCCATGCAAGTGCAGCTCATCTACCATTTCCAAGGAAATCCCAAGCCTTATACTCCACCTCCCCCTCCATCACCACCATTCCCTCAACAATTCACCTTCCAACCTTAATTCTCCCCTCCACCTCAGTTTCAACATCAAGAGTCACCTCCACCTCCTCCACAGCCACAACGAGCTCTCCCTCTCCACCATGAGAAAGGAAGTGCTATGATAGTTCTAAGGAGTGGGAAATCTCTTGAGCACCCCACAAGTCAAAGAAAGGTTGACAAAGCAAAGAAAAGGTAGCCAAATGGTGATACTATGATTGAAATTGTTGAATATGATTCAGTGATACATCATGTTGATTTTAGGATACCATGTGCTCCACCTCATACTCCATTTGTAAGTCCCATCATCCCTAGTATTCCACCTCACATTATGCGAGCAAGGCAAAAGCCAATGATCATCCATTCATTGAAGCACTAGATGAGCCACCATAAATGAAGAGGAGGCAAAAGCACAATGTGGATATTCTTGAGGTGTTTTTCCAAGTAAAGGTGAACATTCCACTCTCGAATGCTATCAAGCAAATCCCATCATATGCAAAGTTCTTCAAGAACCTATGCACTGTGAAGAGAAGGTCAATGGGGAGAATTCCAAAGAAAGTGAAGTTGACTGAACAAGTGAGCTCCATTCTCCAACACTCACTCCCCATTAAGAGGAAAGACCCAGGAGCCCCAATCATACCTAGCTACATTGGGAGACATCACATAGGCTAATTCCTACTTGATTTGGGATCTAGTGTGAATTTGATGCCATATAGTATCTATGTTGAGCTGGGTCTAGGCAAGTTAAAATCGACACATTGCACTCTACAATTGATGGATCGCTCCATCAAAGTGCCTAGAGGGCGAGTGGATGATGTCTTGGTGATGATTGATAAGAAAATAAGAGTTGTGTTCCCAGTTGATTTCATTGTTCTTGACATGGAGCCAGATGATAGCAAGATCCCCATCATCTTGGGGAGACCGTTCTTATCTATAGCTGATGTTGAGATACATGTTCATAGCGACATAGTGACAGTCTCTTTCATGGACATGAAGATAAAAATCAATATATACAAGTCCTCAAACCTATGAGTTTGAAATGAGGATATTGAATATGTTCACTTCAAGAGTTCAATTGGTCATTTGGGAGAAGAAAGTCATAATGAAGGAATTGATGACAACTTTGGTAATCAAAGGGTTGAGGAACATAGGTTGAATGCAAACGAGAGATGTATCTATTGCAAAAATGGGCACATGAGGATACCAAATGGATGAAAAATTGAAGAATCTCCAAGAAGCCTAACTGAAGGTGAAAAACTCAGTTCTTGTGGGAGGCAACCCACCTAGATTTGGGAATTTTTCACCTAACCTTCAATTTTTGATACTTTTGCTTTTACACCTTTCCAAGAAAACACACACACACTACACTTGATGGTTCTGCTATTTGTGAATCATTTTAGAATAGGTAAAATAAAGGAAAGATGATCCATGGACGAGCCAACCAAAGAGAAGATCATAATTGAAGAGAAGATTGCAAATCAAAAGAAAAGCTACCAGAAGGAGAGCAACATGGCCGTGCCACACAACACGGCCGTGGCGGAGGCAATACAAAATGGTCATGGTGGCCACCAAAGTCGGGTGGATATCCCCTACTCACTGGACACCTTGAGATCTCTCTCCCTTATTAGTGTTTGTCTACTGTGACTCCTACCCCCTACCCTATCATATTAGACTTCTATTTCATGTTGAGGACAACATGGTTTAAAAGTTTGGGGTGGTAGGGCAGTAAGCCCTTTCTCTACCTCACTTTTCTCTATGTTCCTTGTTCTATTTTTTTTCTCAAGATGATCAAATAGTATAACCATATCTCATACTTGTGTATCCTTACTTTTTGTGCTTGCTTTGCATACTTGCATTCCATGGAGTTTGCTTTCTTATCATTTTTGCATAATTTTCAAAAAAATCCTCTTTTTGCCATGCATTGCATATCATGTAGATTTTTGCTAATTTGTGCCTATTTTAGATAGTATTTGCTTGTTTACTTCTTTAAGTTCAATAATATAGGCTTAGATGTGATTGAGGGAAACTTGGCACCATTTTGGCCATTTTTGCCCAAATTTGAGATTTCTTGCCTAAAAGTGTGTTTCAACCTAATCTCTACCTTTTGGATTAAAAATGATGACCTTTGACAAATGTAAGTGAATTATCATTGTTTATTTCTAAATGGTATCAATTCTTTACTTTTTACATGTACATCACCTCTCTTGTATTTGTGAATGATTTGGTTGAATTATTACTTGAGCAAGCTGTGAGTTCTTAGTGCGTATGAAATCACTTGATTGAAGTATCAATTTTAGGTAGTTCATTCATGTGGTGTGATATTGCTGGCTGAAGTGTTGGATTAATTTTCATGCATGATACCTTATGTTGAGAATGACACTAGTGGCCCCTCTTTGACCCGACTATTCACTCACCATCTTTTTATCCCTCCGCCTCATGAAAAGATGCCAAAGCGCACTTATCAGCCGTGGCCACCTCCAAAAGGTTGGGGTGGCCACATCTACATCTCACCGCTTCACTCTCATCACCATGTGCCCTATCTACTCCAAGGGCAAAGAAAAAAAAGAGTGAAGAAAAAGTGAAAAGAAAATAAAAAGATGCTTATGTTTAAGAGCATCTAAATAAAGAAAAGATGAGTTCTCTATGTAATAGAACTCCAAAATCTAACTGCAATCCTTTCTTCAATTTTCATACCCATTGAGCTAGAAAACAAAAACCTAGCTCATTTTTCCCTTTTCTGCAACCATGTGGGTCATTTGGTGTGATTTGAAACATAAGGTCGAATGCATGAAAGTGAAACAATGCTCGTAGTCATCCTTGATTAACGCCATCATGAAACGGTCTACCTAGAACTACATGGAAGAAAAATGGATAGCTTGATCTTTTCATGATTGTTTTGTGAAAGTAGGAGAGGAGAGAGGTGGAATGCATGCACTTAGTCATTATTGATCCCATTCAACAATAATCATCTTTTGCATTACATTTGTCATTTCTTGATTATGGAACAATTTGCAGAGAGATTGAGTTGGAGCATAATTGAGGACAAGTATGTTTTAAGTTTGGGGTCATGATTCAACCCTATTTTAGGGTTGAATCTTGTGTCTTATTACACTTTAATCACATATGTACTTGTTAGATTACATGTTATTTCCCTCAATATGCATATTTCTATCAAATGCACTTATGGAGGCTTTTTGAATGTTTTATAGGTACTTTGTCCACTACTTGATGGCATGGAAAGAAGATGGTCCAATCTAGTATTTCCTCAGCCTGGGCAGATCCCAAAATGAGGCCAAACCCACTCCCAACCTACCCCAAGTGGTCAAAGAAGTTTTGAAGCAATAACCTCCATGGATGATCAAGTTCAAAGCTCAAGTGCATGGGAAGGATACCAAAATGGCCTTGGTACTTCACCACAGCCGTGGTGAACATGCCCCATTCACAAATTATCACTATAACTTCCAGAAATTGATGAATTTGGCCAAAACGGCCATGCCACCCTCACTGCACCATGGTTGTGGCATTTTATGTACAATTTTGGCCAATTCCCTGTGATCTTTAGCCATTTTCACCTTCCCATGCCTATACACCATATCCATATTCCCCTACAACCACCACGGTCGTGGTGATCCACCACCCCCGTGGTGGGCATCAACCCTAGCCTATTTTTGCATTATTTTACCAATATTGCCCCCACTTAACCCTAGACCCCTATATAAACCTTGGGGGCATCTGTACCTCGAGGTTGGCCACCCTTAGCTCAGTCTTACCACTCCATTTTCATTCTCCCTCCATTGCACTTCATTTTCACCTCGATTCCACTCCATTTCACCATTTCCACCACCAAAACACTAGTTTATCCTAGTTTCTACCCATAATCCCCTCCATTCCATACGCTTGCACCTTGGAGGAGAGAAGAGGACATCTTGCACCAACTGGAGAGGAGGATTTCTTCATCTTCAATGAGTGTCATGGCTTCTTCTACCTCTTTCTCCTTTCTTTTTTGTATTTTCCATTTCCATGAGTAGCCAGGCCCCTTTTGGTAGGCTGTTTGGGGTGTAACATGTTACTTTGATACCATGTTGGTGGAAAATGATATGTAAACTTTGTAATTCCATTTGCTAATGATTATGTTCTATTTGTATCTCATTCTCCATGAATTTCTTATTAGTTTGTTCTTGAAATCAATTGGGAATTTAGGGAAATTGATTATATGTGTGAATTTTTGGATTTGCTCCTAGGTCCAATTCTTGGATCCCTAGCTAGCTACCCATCCTCCTACATCTTAATAAATATTCCTAACCCTAGTTGAGAGATCTAAGTAGCTAGTTTAGATGAAATTGGTGTGCTTAGAATGGAGCTTTCTCAAGGTTAGAATGTGGGTTATGGGAGGTCTATAACCTCACTTCCACTCCCTTTACTAATCTCAGCCCCTAATCAACCTAAGATCATCTAACCTAGAAACCTAGACTTGTTTAGACTCTAAATGAATTACACCTAAGCCCTATCTGAATTGAGCCTCGCAAGGGTAGTGAGGAGTGTTAGGGACTAGTTCCCCTATACACAACCTAGCATATCCATGGCCAGTCAGCAGCCTAGGATAATTCATTAGACTCTAACTTGTTATTTGGTTTGATAATCAAAATGGAATCATAATGCTCACATGTCACCCCAACCTAATTGATAAATGTATCCCCTAAACAACCCACATCTTCCTTGATTGCTTTAAAACCCTACTTTAACTTTTAATTAACTATTCATATTTAGTTCATGACCTAAAAATTCTAAGTCTATGAAAAAATATAATGGAAAAAGAACTACATTGATTTATGATAGTATTGCCTGAAATCATACTAATGAATGATATGCTTAAAAATGGAGTGACACATATAAAATTGTGTTTGAATATAATTATCATGAGGTTTGCAACTGTGGTAGAATCTTTGGTTAACTTAAATATGGCATGTATATGAGGATAAATATAAGACTTTTAAATGGAGGTATCCATATCTAGGGTTAATGTTGAGGGATTGACCAGAAAAGCCAAGAAAACTATGCATACTTGTATTTAATAGTTGGCTTGTGAGGAAATAGAAACAAAGGATTCCATGTGTCATGAATAACCTTAATGGACCAAGACATACCATGATGAAGTTAGTGAACAATAAGGTGCTTATGATGATGGACCAAGACAACTCCTCGAAAGTTCTAAAAATTCTTAGTTGAATAGAAATCAAGTGATAGAGACATAATTTGGATATGATGTTGAAGTGGGAAAGTCATTTTTGGATTATATTCTATTACACTCTTTGAAGGTAAGAGGTCTTATTAAAATGTTATAACTTAATGATTTATTAGAAGCATTATATACACTCTTTTATAATAGAATGGTTTACATCAATATGGAAGGTAGATAAGCAACAAGCTGTGTCACTATCCCTTTCTAGATGGAAAAACCTATCCTCTGAAATGCAACATCCATTGATTTGGGGTACATAACGTTACCATGCATAACGTTTTGGACTCCTTAAGAAGATCCACATCATCTAGTGCTAAAAGTCCAAAAGTATCAAAGATGAATGAAATAAGAACATGTTGATTCTCAGTACACACATTATCATGCTATAATACTTTGGCTGAGATAACTTTGAGAGCAGATTGTGTTGTGGTAAAGGACCCACGTCTCTGGCCCACTAGTGGGGAAACTCCAGTTACATCTACACATGCATGGCTACCTCCAACCCAACCAATAATTAATACATCATCCTATCTAAGTGTCATTCTCCCTTTATGTGGATCGGTGAAAAAATTCACATGTGCCTCTTTCTTGGAAGCAACTCATGCGTGTTTTATTGCATCATAGAGGACATATCTAACAAGATCATGTATGTACTTAAAAACTAGGTAGCTTTCCGCAATGAACTACATACTATCTAAAAGTGTCTAGGCACTCCTTATGACAAACTGGCAAACCTCATCAATTGGAAATAAAGGTATCATAAGGCAGTACTTGAGGATAGTGTGATACTCAACTGGTGACATATGCAAGCCTAGACCATCAATAGGGACTTACAGTGATGTTATAACCTATATATATATATATATAATTTATGGTGCAGCTTATAGTGATGTGGATAAAGGTGATGTGGATAAAGGTTCTCATAAATGTAAATTATCTTATTTAGTATATGAGATAAGAAGGAAACATTCTTGAGATGTCATAAAAAATGACACAATCATACAATAATTATGAAAACAAATGATTTACAAAAAATGAGAGTATGTACACATTTACCTAATGGCATTGGAAGTGAAAGCATATTGGAACATAAAAATGGTAATAACCAAAGAAAATTAAGTGATTTGATCTAAAAATGAATGAGCCATGGTGTATAAAGATGAATGAAATAAGGAAATAATATAATTAAGGTAAGAACATAACACTAATATGACCACGATATGATGAGTTAAGTAATACTAATGAATAATGCTCTTAAATGTGTAATTATGGAATGTGGATAATTAAATATAGTTTACTTCAATCAAAATATGAAGTTCATGATGTGAGTTGATTCATAATAACATGTTCTTGAATTGATATTTTGTACTAGAATACTTGAGTTATGAGAATAGACTATTCTATTGGATTTCAAAAGATTGTTGTATTGTAAGCCTACTTGAAACATGGTTATAGTATAACATGAGGAAAAGAATGCTTTGAACATTTGTGCATTGAGATTTCTTTGTATTTGAGGTAATTGTGATATAACATGTATATGTTTTTACAATAAATTAATCTAAGAGTGATGAGTATTGTGCATCCTGATGTCTCTGTGAATAATTATTGAAAAGTTTGATATGGAAAAAGAAATAACGATGAGATTGAAATAACATGTAAATATATGTATTGGGAACCATGATTGGGGTAAAAACTTGAGAATGAGATTATATATCCAGATAATATTTCACAAATGATGATTTATATGAAGTAATGTGAGAATGAGTAAGAAACATGTATGTTGTAAATTATAGATTGTATGGTGTTGTTTGTCATAATTATTATGATTGTCATTCTAATTTACTCTAGTTTGATTCATGTGATTCCAATTGTGTGAGAATAAACAAAAATGATAAATGATTTCATATGAGTAAGATTATTCAATAACAAGAAAAATGATGTATCAATTTAGTTAGGTGCCATGAACATTGTGAGTTTCCTTCAAGGTCTAAACTATAGCTTTGAAACAGACATCTTGGTATTAATTAGAGGATTATCAGAAGGATTTTTAAACTGTGGATCTAGATCTTTATGTCTAGTCCACCGTGATATAGGAATGTGCCACATTGTGTGATTCTGACCCTAAATCCTCTATTATGAAAGTTTATGTCCATGATGAGTAGATTATGATAAAATGTAGACTATGAAACATGATTTTTTTTTCTAACATGTGATGTTATGGTATGTTTGATCCTATCTCATGTACTTGAGACTCAAGATGAGGACGTTATGGTAGAGAGGTTGAATTCCCTAGAATTCCCTCTTTATGTAAACCTATGGTGGATCATGATTTGTTGTAGCTATCTTAGAATGGCAGTATAAATCGTAAGGTAATGTTGGTGAGTCACTGTTAACAAAATCAGGTGTGGACACTTGTACATAGAGTGGTATGAGCCAAGTAGTTTTTGGACAAATAAACATAAGATAATAACCCATGTTGAAAAATATATGAATAAAATTTATATTATTTTTACTACTACACTATCATTTCTTTGTTACTGAATATATGTCTTGTATCTAAAGAATAATTATTCTTTTATTATGAGATATTTTTTCAAATTTATATCCACTTGGTATGAAATCTGATTAGTAAATGTTGGTTTACAACTAAAATTCGATATTAATATATCATGGGTTTCACTATATACTCTTGTGGTTGATGAATATTCAGTTTTAGTTGAATAGTCTAGTTTGGTGTTCTGTGTATTTCATCTTTAGGAGTGCAAGATGTGTTCCTGGTCCAGGTAGTGGAGTGTCCCAAAGATGGTCTTATTATCAGTAAATTATAAGTTCTTACATCTAATTTTTATGTATTAAAAAATCATAAAGATGGTCTATTATTGAATTATAAGTTCTTATATCTAAACTTTTTGCACTTAAATATTGTATCACTCCTGTAATTAGATATCAATTTGGATATACATATATATGGTTTATCTTTAATACCCGTGTAGGTAACTAAGGTTTCTCTACCCTACAACTCAAAAGAGTAACTATTTGATCAAAAAAGTAAATATCTAGACAATAAAGTAGCTATACTGTTAAAAAATTAAATATACAAATAAAAAGATACACGATAAAAATTCTAGTAACATATTTATTCTAGAAATTTTACTGTGTATTCTTTTTATTTATACTTTTTTAGCTAAATAGTTACTTTTATGACAATGTAGTTACTTTTTTATCCAGTGAGTTACTTTTCTAGACAAGTAGTTACTTCTCGGGTTGCATAGGTAGTGAAACCTTAGTCACCCATGTGGGCAATGAATGAACCCTCACATATATACATATATATAGTATGTGTTGATCCAGAATATATTTGATCTTAAAAATAGTTAAGAAGTTAGGATTTGATTAACTAATATATTTTGATCCATTTGATTTGATTCTATATACTATAAGTACTTAGTACTAGAATCATTTGTTACACTTGAAGTATTATATCTATTACTTTCTTTTAAATTTAATTTGTATAATCTTCTACTGATTTAGGTTACTTTGATCTAGTGGGAGGATTCCCTTCACTAGGGCTCTATATGAGTCTCATGAGGTTGTTTCACATATCTTCAGGTATAATGCCATCTAGAATAGAGTCATGATAAAGATGATGTAAATTGAATGATTTTAGTCCATAATGTCCCTATAGTCTCACTTTTTGGGATCGATTATATATCAAATTTTATTCTTTCATGTACATGTAATATAATGTAAACTGTATTGCATATAGAAAATAAGATCTTATTTTATTTTAGTTAAGTTAAATGGGATTTGTGATGACTAAATGTGGGTATTTTTTGATGTGAAGTTTGTTACTGGGTTTTAAAAATATAATTGTGTTTCTTGTATACTATTTTGATCATGTTTGTCAAGAATCTTGTATTTTTTTTCTTAAAATAGGTTTAGGGTTGGAATTCTCTCTCATGGTTGGGATTTATGCTAATCAAAAGGACGTCTTAATAGGTAGTGTGTCCTTAGGGACCCAAGAGTAAATTTTATCTATCCATACTAGTCATACAAATCAACTTTATTTAATACAAAACTTTTGAGGTATGTAGATAGAGAGGGAACAAAGTATGATGGTGGTCATGATGGATTCTCCCTCCTTGATCATTTCTTACATTGGACCTATTCACTTGATTCCTTGTCTCTTTAGGGCCTACTTTCTCTCCTATGGGGTAGAAGTGGATGGTAGGTTGAAAGGAATAGATATGGGAGTGGTGGAGTGTGCAAAAGCCCCCTTAAATTTAGATCTACTCACTACAAGTATAGAAACCCACTCTAAGTGGTTGTAAGGTGGTGGTAGGAAAAGGAATGTGTACGAGATAGTATATATATGGATATGGAAGATTAAAGTGGAGACAATTGGAGTAAATATGGGTGAAATGATGAGGGATTAGTTGAAAGGAATGGAAGAAAGAACTCATCAAAGATTTATACCCCTCGACAACAAAATGCAATATCTCCCTCTATAGAGGGTGGAATGACATAAAATAAAGTGAAATGGTGTGGAATTATCTGGAAACGAATCTGGAAAGTTCATTGTGAAGGTGATGAGTTTAAATAAAATGATGTCAATGAAGTGGAGTGTGGTCTTGTTGCCTAGGATCCTATCACTACAAGTGAGAGAGAATGAACAAGAGTGTAGATAAAGGTGAATGGAGATTGGGATGATGGATTTTGATGGCAAAAATATTGGTATGTATGCACAGAGAGAAAATCATATGATCATATAGTACGACATATTACATAAAAAATTTAAAGAATAATTTTAAAGGCAAGCTTCCAATTCATTGTATTTCATTCACTTATGAGATAATGAGGAAACATAATGAATGCCTAAAAATTGATATTATTTAATGATGTATGTCTACAAGTATGTGGCTTGAACAATGAGATCATACAGATGTTAAGAGTATGTACATTCTTATTATGTCCCTAGTTAGTTGTTACTGTGGAAGGTAGATAGATAGAAATAAGACATAAGAATGGAGTGTGTGTTGGTTGATGATAGAATCTTATAGTCATGATATGTGATATCAAACCAAGCACATAAATACTTGTTGGAGAACAGTGTATTAGAAAGAACCACCTTGAGAATAACACATGGAAACCTTAATTGGTAGTCATAGTCATCTCTCAAAGTGAAGGCCGTGATTGTGGTTCTTAGACATGAAATCACTACACTCATGACATTTTGTTTGGTATACTTTGACGCCATCCAATGTAACTTTGAATAAGGATTGCCATAATGGGGATGATTGGGTAGTTGTGACACATGGGGATTGACTATGAGTGATGTCTATGGGATTTGTCCTCCTACTAGTGTTTGATATCTTGGCCACTTGATAAGAGAGACTGAGAAAAACATGCACATGCACACATGAATCAATATGATGTCACATATATCTCAGACAATCTGCTTTGGATTCAAGGAACATGGATTAAACATTGAGAGGATGATGATTCCATGCCATGAGTTCATTCTGAATATCAGAGACAAAGGAATTATACAACCACAATAACACCTTACACAGATTGTAGATGGAAGTTGTTCTCAACCTTTCCATTCACTTGGATAGCACTGATGTGTGACTAGGCATCACTCTTTGCTTGTGATGTCATAAACTAGTTATGGACATTCACTGCCAGCATGATATGGGACCTATAGGGTCACACACTTAGAATACATCTAGAAGAGGAATTTAATCATGGATGATAATTGAAATGATTATTAAAATGTTTAGGTATTCAATTTTAGCAACAAATTAGTGAACTAAATCCCAACCAACCAGTCCCAGTGCGATTGGTTGGAGTGTCAGGTTGATTAGAAATTGAATTGACTGAGTTTTTCCTTAACTAAGGAGAAAACCAACCAGTTCACCTAGTGAACTGATCAGTTGGGGTTGTGAGATGATCAACTCATCGGACGAGATGCCCTATTGGTGGAGAAATCCGATTGCATCAAGGATTAATGTTGAAACCATGGTGTGCATTAATTGGATTCAAATTGCCAATTCATATGCCATTGGGAAACATGGAGAAATGATAGGTTCACTGAATGAACTGATCGGCTCACATGTAAACTGACTGGCTCGCTTGCGAACTGACCCGTTCGCTACTTGCATGTTGTGAATTTTGTGATATTTCAATCCCTTCCACTCCCAAATAGACTAGGAACCCTGACCCTAACCCCTTCTATAATTAGAGGGGTACTAAGGGCTTCTCACATACAACTCAATTGACTTTGACAATTTTGTCCTCTCTAGTTATGGTAACCAATAGAGAGCCCAAGCAAGTTCTACCTAATAACAATTGTGGGAGATCAAGTTGGTTACTAGTACACGAACGGGAGGGATAACTCCTTCCTATTTGTTCTAATAGAATGACATGAGATCTAGGCGGTCTGCATGGACTTCACTAGAGGCGTGGACTTCACTAGAGGCATGGAGGTTGTTGTTTACCTCTATAAGGACAATGTCAACCTACTATCCATGGTGAAGACCAGATGATACACAAACGCCATCCAAGTGCAACTAGAAGACAATTGCACAACTACTGCAATGATTTATAGTCACTGAACTTGCTCTAGGACTAGGTATGAACTTGTTAAACCATCCTTTCCATTATATATTTGTTGATATGATCTTGTTGTTATGGGAAATAAGGACAAAAACTTTTGTTTCCTCTACCTACTCTATGCATGTATTTCCCTATAGTGGTATCAGAGTCACGTCAATTTACTATGTTTTGGCATTTATTAATGTGATCATATTTTGGTTTATCACTTTTATCAATAGCATATGATGTGAATATCTAAAAGGATTAATGTGCATATCCGACTAAAGACCACATACATTCCCAAACTAATACACACACACACACACACACACACACACACATATATATATATATATATATATATATATATATATATATATATATATATATATATATATATATATATAGGGCAATCTTTAATACCCGCACGAGTAGCTACCCACCCCCTATTTCAGTTACTTTTTTTGAGTTGGTTACTTTTGACATGTAGAGAGTTACTTTACCTTGCAAACGGTTAAGTTTCATGCATAGATAGTTACGTTTGCAATAGCAGATTTCAAAACAAGATTACATATATTTCTGTTGTATATTTTGTATTGATTTAATTTTTTTAGTCGTATAGTTACTTTTTTATCAACATAGTTACTTTTTTGATAGCAGAATTACTTTTCAGACCAGAACAATTACTTTTTTGGCTATCGGGTAGTGAATTTCCAAGCTACCCGTGCGGGTATTAAATAAACACCCTATATATATATATATATACAGAGAGAGAGAGAGAGAGAGAGAGCCCATCTTTAATACCCGCGCGGGTAGCTACCCACCCACCCTTCCAGTCACTTTTTTTTCAAAAAAAAATTCACAATTGTAGAGGAGCATTTTATCCAGCTCCCCAAAAAAATTCATCAAAAAATAATATCATTTTCCCCACGAAAATAAAAAAACACGTCCATATATTTACTGATTCTATATTTTCTGCGCAGTTACTTTTTTATTCATATTGTTACTTTTTTATCAATTTAGTTACTCTTTTGATCTCAGAGTTACTTTTGTGGCTAGAAGAGTTACTTTTTTGGCTGCCGGGTAGCGAAACTCCTGGCTAGCCACACAAGTATTAAAAAAACGTCCATATATATATATATACGTATATATATATATATATATATATATATATATATATATATATATAATGCAATTTACATGTGTCTCCTTAAAATTGGTTTTGATGGTGGATGTATACCATGGTTATGGCTAATAACCCCAATATGTATGTATGGTTGAATGGTTTGGTTTTAGTCCTATTTTATCTCAGTTTGCATACCAAGCCTCTACCTTCTTCTTCCCAATGTAAAAATTTTATTATTTCCTACCTTTTCTCCCCTCAAATGTAACTTGAGGTTTTGTTTACCATGTAATTAGTTTAATGACAAATATGATAGTTTCTTTTCTTACAATGACGAAATGACGATCAATGTAAGGACCCTGACCTAGGTTTTGGAATAACCCTAGAAGTTTTCCCTAAGAGATATGATTATAACATGTCTTAATCTTTTGAATAGTAATTAAGACTTAAGGAGAGCTCAAGTTTCAAGTTTGAGCATGTTTGAAGATTATTTGTACGATATATGATAGTTTTGGTGCAACTTGCAAATTACCCAATATATGGGGTTAATGTGCAATTTACCACCTCTAGAGTGTTCCTAATCTCTCTTAGTATGATCTGTAGGAGGGAGAGAAGAGGGGCACCTTGTTTGAGTCTTGGTTGAGTCATAACACTCGTGGCGGCATAAGAACCATAGAATGTTGAGTATCTTGAACTTCAAACAAGGTTGTCTCGAGTTGTGAAGGGTATATGGGGGTGCTTATCAGTTTAGAAACCATGGAGGAAGTCTCCTATCACTTTAGAAACTTCCTGGAAGAATTCATATTGGGATACACACCCCATATAGGTGAAGCCTATCAGTTTAAGACTTCCTTGCAAAAGTTTTATCAGTTTGTACACAATGTGATATCAGGTTGTGGTATCTTGTCAAGCAAGATACCCAGTGGCCAATATATCACTCTTGGATTATCCATAAGAGTTTTGCATGTCAAGATAAACGTGGTTGCAAAGTGTCACCATTCATTGACTCATGTCACCCATGTACATATGGTGATGATACCTTACACATACTCTCTTTCATGAGCCTCAACTATATATACCCCCTCTTTTCACTATCTAGTAAACATTTCAACTCCATTGCCATATCTTTCTTGGTGGATGACCCTAGGAGCTCAAGGAGGAAGGGGGAGGCCAAGAAAATTTCCCAAGATAAAGCCATGATCATCTTAAACCTTAGAAAGACTATGCTTCTCGGATCATGTCTCCTTTTTTTCTTTCCTTCTTCACCAAGTTCCTTACTATGGTATGATCTTTCGTATAGAGGTGTTATGATCAAGCCTTGGACTTTTGATAAGTAATCTTCAACCTTGAGAACGTGGAGCTTTGAAGCTTGAAGCTATAGTAGTGATCTTGAGGAGGGTTATATAACTTGAACTCAACTCTATTATTATTCACCTTCTATCATGCAATACTTGGTGATTCCTTTTCTATTTTGATTTTCCTTGATTAAATGATGTATCTAAAAGTTATAATGGATGTATGGGGCTGTTTTCCAAGAACTAGAGTAATAATGGACGAAGGTTTGGAGCTTGAAGATGATGAGAACCTCTATGAACAAACCGATATCAGTTTGTGGAAACCCTAACATGATACAAGGCTTCATGAAGAAAGACCGAGATACATGAGTTCCTAACTCCCTATCAGTTTGTTACATGTGTGGTATTGTTGTCTTTTTAGTTGTCTAACCTATCACCTAAAGCAAAAGATGAGGGTAGGACTGATAGATTGAAGGTAACTAAGTTGATACATACTTGCACTATGATATGGATGGCCATCATGACTTGTGATGCCTAAAAAAGATATGTTGTTGATCTGTCATGACCTAGAAGAAGCTAGGACAATATGCTTGACACCATTAAAATGATATGCCTTAATGACACTATCTCGTCATGACCGAGATAATTTATTGTAAGATGGAGTATCAAACAATGATGCCTTAGTTGAGTACAGAGGCCGACATGGTCAACCCTAATCCTAGTAATATGATTCCCTAACAAACCGATACCTCTCTAGACCGACACATGTGTGATGGGAAACACACTTAGGCCAACACACCATGTGAAGGTATAGGAAACACATTCTTTGAGGTCTTAGCTAACACACCAAGTAATTGTGAGGCTGATATCACTTGGTGATAGCAATGGCCGATATACAAAGAGATACCTAGGCCGACACATTAGATAGTACATTATGGCCGATACCCAATGTGTTAGGCTGGTCGACACCCTATAGTGAGGTCAAAATGTGATGCTTAAGTAAGGTGAAAATACTTTTCTAAATTATGAAGGAGGTGATACACTAAGGTATGGTGAAGGAAATTCACCAAAATATGATTCATGGATGATATCACCATAAGCACCTTACAACCGGTATCACCCTAAGCACCTCTAAACCAATATCTCTTTGAGGTGCCATGGCCGACACAAATGAAGAGTGTCTTGGTCGATACATGTGCCTTGGATGACACAAGAAGATGTGTCTAGGCTGACACAAGTGAATGTGTCCAGGCCAACACAAAAATTAGAGTGAAGGACAATACACCTTGTTGAATATAGGATGATACACCTTGATAAGTGTAGGTCGATACACCTTGAATATAATCAATGGATACACTAAGAAGTAATGAGATGGATAAACTTTAATAAGTATAGGTTGATAAACCCTAAAGAAGGTTAAATCAATGTAATAAGTATGTTGAAGTCAATATCCTAGTAAGGATGAGAGAGAAACTTGTACTATTCACATGAGAAAGGTAATACTTCATGTTGATAATCAGTTGATGATATTGGATGAAGTATGCTTGAACACTTATGGAAATAATATAGCTCTTATGATGTAAATTAGGGTTTGGTTGATAAATATGAACTTGAAAACCCTAAATCGGATAAAAGGGGAAACCCTAACCCTGATTATGAGAGGGTTTCAATTTGAATGATTCTCTTTATGGAGTGGTCATGATATTTACTTGATATTGCATTTTCTACAAAATCCTAACCATGCATGTATTATGAAATGATGAGCATAGATAGGTAAGAGCCATGATGATTTAGCATAATACAAATTATATAAGCTCTCGTAAGCCATGTGATATACTTGTACATTAAGTATGGTATATATATGGGTCTAATGACCTAGAAATGATTGTTGCCTGGTAAAAGGTGATGTTGTTCAATAATGAACTGAGGGATTGATTCCCAAAACATGTGATCATGATAATGATAATGTTGAAGGGATGAGACTCCCAATAATATGTTTAAGGGATTGAGATCCCAGGATAAGGGTAACAAGATGTGTTCCAATTAATACAAGATTCCTTGAAAAACATATTACACCTTTCTATGTAGAATTTATCTATAATTCATGCTTGTAACTTGATTGATGCTAAAAGATGTTGTAATGCACTTAACCTATCAAGTGAACTAAAAATGTTGTTGCCCTAGCCATAGATCCATTCAGTGTCAAGATTTGCTTAATGGTAAATGAGTTTTACTCGAAGTGCATATTATTAAATATGTGGGGTGCAAGTTGAGGTATCTCCATGTATCCTTAACTCACAAGATTGGCTACAGGCCATACCCTAAAGAGAGTGCAGTTGTAGGCCATGACTCAATATGCAATCAGGATTGGTTATGGACCATTCCCAGATATAATCAAGATTGACTACGAGTCATACCCTGATAAGGGAACAAGTACAAGATGTATCTCGATAGTGATGAGCCTATATACCCATGCTAGATAATTGTAGTTTAATTCATAATGTCACTGCCAATAATCTCATACTAATCAAGAAAGGAGAGGTCATGGAGTCTGGCTCTTCCATGGACCTTGTATGGAACTGATGCTACTTAGTAGTGGTCAGTTGGAGCATGAAAGGTATACCTCATCCCCTCAGGGCATAAGATTGATTGTTAAAAGATGTAATCAACCGTGTAGTGTATTTGCTTAAGGATAAAATATGGAAACATTGAATGCGGCTACAATTATATTTATGTCTTAGTTGATAAATATTATACATGTTGTTCATATTCCTTTTAAAAATGATTAGACAATCTATTGCTCAGTCACAGTTATTTGAACTACTTATATGATGAATATTTCTCTACTCTGTATATAACAAGTAGTTATACCCATTTAATTCAATATAGGTTTCTTCTACTCTCATTCATAAAGGTTTAACTGTGATAATAATAATGTTGGCAGAGAGTTATATCTCTCACTGGGACTTGTTGTCTCACCCCGTGGGTTCCACGACTTTTTAGGTGGATGTGCACAAGGAGGTAATGACCATGTAGCTGAGTATGGGCAGCAGTAGCAAGGACAACAGTAACAGCTTAGGTTGAGTCTGCTGTTACGTGTCTAGTAGAAATAGATTCCTACCTATCATCCTTCTACTCTCAGGTCCTTGGGAGATAATTTTCATATCTGATTTCACAATAGATCTAAGATTTTGGCTAAGAATACTTCGATGTGTAATGTTGCATTTTTATATGTTTTGGTAAAGTAATTGATATCTCATATCTTGGTAATATGAGGAAAGGATGTATGTATGAAGTAAACAAGGATGTATATATCTATATGGCCTTGTGCCTTCTGGCTAAAATGGTTTTAATTTTTAGTGATTTTTGGTAATTCACTGTTAATGGTTGTTTTCGCGTGGTTTGATGTGATATCATTATCAGTTGGATAGCGGTTGTCACAATCAATGTTAGATGAGTTGATCGTTTCAATTGATAAGCTGACCGACTGAGGACCAAGGAGGGCAGACCACAGGAGGACCGAATTGATCAACTGATGGACCCAACTGACCATTTGGGGGTGTCCAGACATAAGTTAGATAGGAGGCCAACCGATCATTTTAGGCGACCAACCGACTGGCCAAGAGGCGAGCTGACTGGTTCAAGGGTTGAATCGATCAACCCAGATTGGCAAGAACAAGTCTACACCAACGAAAAGTATATTCATGTCATGTTGACCAAGGTGGTAGTAATTTTGTGTGGCTCCAAGGAATTACAATATATATGGCCTTAACCATCTCTAATGTTTTATATTGCATGTTTACATTGTGGGAAATAGCATGTATATGTTATATACTAGTATGTAGTGATTGGATATGTATATGTAAATATAAATATGATATATATAAAATCCCTCAATCAAACACATTAAGTCTAAGATGTTTTCCATTAGCGAAAAACATGAAAAACTTGATCGACTAAGCGTGGGCACCCCAAGGGTGGCACGTTGTCTTTCTCATGGATGTGTGATGGTAATAGTGTGGGCCTACCAAGCAGGATGCATTATTATCATGTCAAATTTTGGGTCGGGCTTAACTGAGTGACCTTAATGAGATTGAGCACTAGAGGCATACATATGACCATGGCAAAGAGTTGTGCATATCATCTATCAAAGAATTACATAAGATGCAATTGGCATAATTTTCCTACCCTAATGATTGATTATGGATGCTGGCGTGTCTAGGTAATAATTGAATTATTTTGGATCTTGGCTCATTAGAAGTTTGTTTACTACAATCTTCTGAATTGATAATTGACGATTGTCAATTTTATCAAAGTAATGAGAGTGATAGATAACTAAATACCTAGTTAACATCGTCAACTTTAATCGGATCAAATCAAATCAAAAATGAGTTTTTGACAAAATTGCAAATTCTTTTGTATAATCAAATGGCAACACACAATAACAACTTTTCTCTGTCATCGGTCCTTGAGAAGGACAAATTAAATGGGAATAACTTCCATGATAGGTTCATGATGCTAAGAATCATTCTCACATAGGAGTGCAAGCTCTATGTCCTAGAAACACCATAGTCAGATGAACCTCTTCCCCATACACCTAAGGCTGATAGGGATGAGTACAACAAGAACATTGAATATGTCATTGATGTCAAGTATCTGATGCTATGCTTCATGAGCTATGAGTTGTAGAGTCAACAAGAGAACATGGATGTTATTGAGATGGTCACACATCTCAAGAACATGTTCCAAGTTCAGGCAAGACAAGAGACATTTGATGTCTCCAAGTCACTATTTAAATGTAACATGGTAGATGGAGATATAATATGTCCTCATATACTTAAACTCATTGGGTTGTAGAGAACCTTGCCAAACTGGGATTCCCCTTGGGTTAAGACTTGACCATTGACATGATTCTATAGTCTATGCTAGAATCATATAGGCAGTTTGTCATGAACTACAACATGAATGACTTTGACAAGCTATTGATAGAGTTATTAAGCATGTCGAGAACAACTGAGGCACAAATGAAGAAAGACAAGCCCATGTCTATCATGATTATCAACAAGACCAAGGGAAAGTCTAAAGGCAAAGGAAAAGCTAAGAAGACTTCTAAATCTGGCCAGAAGCCTAACTCTTCAACACTCAAAGTAAAGGGAGGAGTAAAGAAGGGAGACAGTTGTCACCACTGTCACCACCCTAGACATTGGAAAATGAATTGCCCTCTCTTCCGTTAGGAATTAAGGATGAAGAAGGAAGGGGTAGAGACCTCTACTTGATGTATGAACATTGTAATATAAATTTAATTACTTCTTCATCTTGGTATATGATACTGGATGTGGATCTGACATATGTTGATGTGTAGGATTTAATAAGAAGTGAAGCCTTTATGAAAGGGCAAGAGTGGACTGTGCGGAGAAAGAGTTATTGTAGATTTAGTGTACATTTAGAATTTATCTTATCCCATTGGGCTTGTAATAGTGTTAGTTGAATTGCTATTTCATTATGCCAAAATTGAAACATTTAACTTATGCATCTTGTATGACAAAGATGATAAATCAATAAAGAGTTGTTAATGCTTCTATTTCAAAGATGTGATCTTGTATGGAAATGCTCCAACATTTAGTCATATTTATATGAAAGTGTCTAAAGATGAATGTTAATAATGTAAATACCAAATTTATTAGAATTGATAGCTGAAACAATATGTAGAATTGTCATCTAGAGCACATATTTGAGAAATGCATTACTAGAATCCATATTGATGTTTATCTAGACTATTTTGGTTATTGAACCAACAAGAGACATGCAAATCACATTTATGAACTACATGAAAAACCACTTCTCACTAGGTGTAGTGGAGAGAACAAGCTTTTCTATTAGTTCTTATACATATATATGTATGAAGATCTTATAGAATGAATGCTACAACTATCTATTTGTACTTGATTATATTCACTGGTAATTTCAGCTAATATAGGGTTTGCATTTGATGAAATACAAACATCAAACTCTTAAAATGATCAATGAGATTACAAATGAAGTGTAATGTGATAAAAGAATTAAGAAACTTTCGAATGATCAAATGTTGAAATACTTTACATTATTAGTTTGAGGAGCTTCTAGATAGACTGTGATAGTGTATCACAAGTCAAATCCACCTAAAACATAATTATATGTCAAAAAGAAGGAATTTCATCCTGATGGATCATGATAAAATTATTATTTAATCTAGTCTTCTAATGTCCACACGAATATATATTTTACACTAAAACAATGTATTGTCTAGCATATGGGAATTTGTCTGGATACAATGTAAATGGATCCAAAGCATACCCTATATGTGAAGAGAACACTGATTCAATATGATTAAAATATGGTGGCAAGACTGTGTATCTTGGTCATTGAAGGTTTCTTCCAAAATTCCATTTGTATAAAAGGTTGCGCAAAGCATTCAATGGATGGAATGAGGAATAGAGTGCTCCTAAACCTATACTAGGGGAAGTTGTTTGTGAAAGAGTAAAAGACTTTGTCAATGAATTTGGTAAGAGATCATGATGTGCCATTCCCACACAAAGTGACAAATCTTTATTCAAGCACAAGCTTGGATAAATCATCATAAATTATTGAAGTATGTCGTTCACGTTACATAAAATTTTCAGCCAGAGACGCTCCCATATAAGGAGATAAATATTGTATTGTAGCAGGTGAAACCACCATTTCTTCTACTATAATAGTGTATTCCATAGCCCCTTTTTCATGTAAAGTCATCACTACCTGATCCACGGAGGATGCTTTTTGACAAATAGCCACATAAACATAGACCAAAATTTTCAGATGGCCCACCTATACTGGAATCAAAATCTTTAGTTGGATTGCTACCATGTGGGGAGGTTAGATACAATTGGAATTGTAGAGAGCATGATCCCACCTTTTTGGGATGTTCCTTATTGGAGCTCTTTGATAGTTGGGTATTGTATCGATGTCATGCATGTTGAGAAAAATGTATGTGATAATGTCATTGGTACTCTATTGAATATACCAGGTAAGACTAAAGATGGCATCCAATCCAAAATGGACCTATGTGAAATGGGATAAGGAAAAAATTAATAAAAGTAGTTAGTAGTGATCAGAGAACATAGTTACCTCCTACTTGTTATACGTTGTCTAGAAAGGAGAAGAAAGCTTTTTGCGAGTGCTTGGTTAATGTTAAGGTACCATAGGGTTACTCTTCCAACATTCATAGATTGGTATTAATGAAAGATCTAAAGGTGATAGGTCTTAAATCTCATGATTGGCACACTCGAATCCAACAAATATTGCCCATGGCAATTCGATCTATACTGCCAAAGCATGTAAGGTTTACAATCACCAGACTTTGTTTCTTCTTCAATAGTCTATGAAGCAAAGTTATTGATCATAAGAATCTTGATAAGTTGCAAAGAGAAGTGGTTGTTACCCTATGACAGCTTGAGATGTATTTTCCTCCTTCATTCTTTGATATCATGGTACATCTTGTTGTACACTTGGCTAGGGAAGTGAACATATTGGGACCAATTTTCTTGTGTTGGATGTATCCTTTTGAACGATACATGAGTGTTTTCAAAGGTGATGTTCAAATCAGTTATCGGCCTGAAGGGATTATTATTAAGGGTTATGTGGCAAGAGAAATTATGGAATTTTGTAATGACTTTCTGAGTGGTAATGACTCTCCTATAAATGAGAAGAATATTGAGAACTATTTTGGAAAAGGGACTGTAGGACCAAGAATGAAAGTAGTTAGCCGTGAGTTGTGGGAATCATCTCACTTGTATATTTTACACAACATCGACGAAGTATGTGTTTGTATCACAGAACATACCAATTTCATCAAGAAACAATATCCTCGAGCTAATTCAATGTGGCTTTCTAGAGAGCATAACAAGACATTTATTAAGTGGTCTGAAGATAAAGTATTACATCAACTATCTCAAACACCAAATAATATTGCTAAAAAAATCAAATGCCTCGCCTTTAAACCAAAAATGAGTATTATGTCTTATGAAGGGTATGACATAAATGGGTTATCATGTTACACAAAGCGTCAAGATGAGAAGAGCTTCGTCCACAATAGTGGGGTTACCCTTCAAGTGTCTTCATTATTTTTTTCCTGTGTGAAAGATAAGAGTCCACATGAAGCTAAAATGTCATATTACAGTGTCATTGAACACATATGGGACTTTGACTTCATAGATTTCAGAATTATGCTCTTTAGGTGTAATTGGTTTGATAACACCAAATGAGATATAGTGGATGAATTGGGTTTCACATTAGTGAATTTTGAAAAGATTGGCGAGAAGGGTGAACCATTCATATTGCATCCCAGGCAAAACAAGTATTTTATATCGATGATCCTACAAATGAAAATTGGTCAATTGTTCTTCATAGTAAAAGATAGTTCATTGAAGATCCTATAGATGAAGAAGAGTACTATGATAAGTATGATGACTCTAGTCCATTCTCAGTTGGCTTGCCAACACCAAATATTGAAGCTAACCATGACTTATATGTGCATGGAGATCACATCGAAGGAATGTTAATTGATAAAAGATCTCACTATTAGAGGCATGTTTCTATTTTTTAAAATGTTTTATTTTTTTAATGTTAGATTGATGTGAACTTTACATTGTTATATTAATTTCGTTAAATGTTAAATGCTTGATTTTTTTATATGACACTTTTTCAGATGGTTGAATATGAGTATGATTATTGTGATGATGATTAGCATGAGGGTGAGGCACCGCGTCACAATGTAAGTGTTGCAATATATTCAGCTATATATATGTCCATTTATAAGTTGCATCCAATATGTGTTTTTTTTGTCAATTTCTAGGTTGAGGATGTACCCCCTAAAAACCTTGTGCCACTTGATGAGAAACATAAAAAAATTGAAAAATTCAGGGGCATCACTATGATGAACAAGTTACTACAACAAAGGGGCAATTGTGACGACCCCAATTTCTATATACTTTCCATAGTGACATTCAGAGATATGCGTGCACTCATATCTATAGATGTCAAAAGGGAAAATATAAGAGATTATATCAGTCAACTAAAAATATAGATTTATCTAAGATCAAGTCCATATCATCATAAAATGCCACACAAACATTCATTCATATAGATAAAATAAAGTCATTACATAAGGAGAGAAAATATTGTTCTAGGAAAAGATAACATTATTACATAGGATCTCAGTCATCCTTAACATCAAAAAGAAAAAGAATAAACTAGCATCTAGAAAGAATGAGATAAGAGGAATAGTTCTATCTAATATATCGTCCACGCTTATTATTTGTACCTTCACGTACTTTGAGCATGTATTTCATTTTGGTTGTCAATTGTTCCTTGTACCTAGAAAATACGAGAAACAAAACATCAACAAAGTTGGTACGTGGTAAAAGTTACACTAATGAGGTTGCATAAAGGAAAATATTCGAACAAGAAGAAAAGAGAGATAAAACCATTTCTTAAGACGAAAATCAGGTAAACATCCTTTTAATTACAATCATTTTGATGCATTTGTACTACACATATTGCACTTGACTTACATCTAGTGTGGGCAATATAATATCATCATACATCTAACATGGGCCAAGGAATCATACATCCATGTTAGGCAACATATATCCACACCAGGCTATGGGCTCTAGTAGATACAACCCATCATAACCACTTATGTTCTATTAGGTTTGGCAAAGTATAACTCATACTAGTCAACCAAGAAATCATATTCAAATATGAGCATTCAAGGTATTACATATCATAGGCAACCAGAAATCTAGTCTTATACTTATAAGACCACGTACCTGCTTGTTCAAATCAGATATCCAAGAATGTATAATCAACAAGAAATAAGTCACCCTGCACAGAAAGCAAGGGTACAACATTACAATTGTTCCATGTGACCAATGCTAAGATATGTTCTTAGCTACCATTACTTTTATGTTGTCTAATTCGGATTAGGGATTATTCATTTTTTATTTGGGTTTTGAGACTTTATCAGGTCTGATCCATCATAAAATAGTTTGATTAAAATACAATATTTAATTAATCAATTAGAAGATTTCCATAAACTAGGGTTTCTAAGATGGTTGGATAAAAAGGGAAAGCAACCCTAAACATATTAATCATTTCATAACATCAGGGTTCGTTTAAGGGTTCAGGACCAATCATGATCACTAATCATCATCTAGTGATATCAGATTTTTGTTATAAAGATTTACCTTTAATTTCATGTAGAAAGAGAAAACTAGATTTAGGGTTTCTTCTAATCCTTTGATCATTTATCAACTTAGAATAGTATTTCGATCTATTTAGAAATTAGGGTTTCATCTAGGGTTAAATACATTTTAGAAGGTCAGATATCATCAAGGAAAACTATTATCAATAATTAATTATAATTAAGGAGGTCATTAAGGCTTTAGGTAAATATTTTTGAAATAGGAGATGGATCTAGGCCCTTACAACATTTTATTTGGATATAGAATATTTTTCTGATCAAAATGGTATATAGGTTCGACATTTTCTGATAATCCTAGCATTTTCTAGAATTTTTCTAAGATTAATCATTTTTATATTGATTAAGATAAAAAGGAAAAGAAAAATACCTCGATTAATGGCCGGATCTGACTGGATCTATGGCTATGATTGATCCAAGGATATGCAAGAGGGGGCCCGGTTAGTTGATCAGGCGCTCTTGGATTGGTCCAACTGGCGTTGCGGGTCCCTGCCTGATCACTTTCCCTTGCTCGAGCAGGCTTCAGGTTGCGGCGGAAGGCTCATTGGCGTGAGGAGGAAAAGGAGAAGCAGACTCCAAATGTGGGTGAGAAGGTACC
Organism: Alisma plantago-aquatica; assembly: GCA_963693085.1. Lineage (NCBI taxonomy): Eukaryota > Viridiplantae > Streptophyta > Magnoliopsida > Alismatales > Alismataceae > Alisma > Alisma plantago-aquatica. Next base: position 920,444,283 of record OY856409.1, read on the forward strand.
TCCCAGCTTCTACTGGTTCTTTTGAGTCGAGGGGGATAGGTAGATGAGAGGGAGGAGACGAGAGGGAGGAATGACCAGCAGGGGTAGTGCGGCGGCACCACTAAGATCTAAGGGTTGAAAGGGGAAACTCAGGTGTCGGTGAAGGTTAGGAAGTAGAAGTTAAGGTAAAGGAGGGTGGCGGAAACGTCAAGGGGGTTTTTTATAGACCCTCGGGGTAGGTCTTAGGGTTTATAGAGGTTGGGGGTTCTTCGGCCGCCGCCGGAGTGAGAGTAGCAAAATAGGGGTAGGTTGTTCTCCCTGCTTCGAGGGCTAAGGGAGTCAAGATAAGGCTAGATGACTTTGTTTCGGTGAGATAGAGATATCTATTTGGAAGATATTTCATGGGAGGGGTTGATGTGGCACCTAGGAACGAGGCTCAGGTTCCCTGTGTTCCCCCGATCTTTGCGGGAGGTTGAAGACGAGTTCCCTACCCTTGGATCAGGGCAGGAAGCTCAGGGCCTCAGATCAAATGATTCAGGATTGGCCCTCAACCAAGTGATCTGTGCCCAACCTTAAATGGGTCACATGACATATCAAAAGATCATATGAAGAAAAAACTTAGGTCCTAGGTCATAAAAAGGCGATTTATTTACTCAAAATTAAATTGGCCACAACTCTTGATTGGTAAACCCCATTCTAATAAAATTTTAGGTGTAGCTTCATAAGGTCATTATGCTACTATGATATAAATTTGAGGTTCAAATTCGAATATTTGATATGTTCATTTACTAAATACATTATCACATGTATTTTATCATCATAGCATACTAGGGTTTGCATTTTCTTTGCAATTTGTGACACATCTTTGTTCAATTGAGTGAGGAAAGTATATGAGGGTATTTTGGTCAAAAAAATGGTAATAAATTTTTAAGAGAGAGAAAAAATATTATAAAAACTCACTTTGTCACATTCTCCCCTCCTTTTAATAATTTTGCCCTCAAAATTCAAGCAATCTGAAAGAGATGTAATATCTGCTCGACTTCAGACTTGAGCTCCCATGTAGCATCAGTTTGATCATGGTGGCTCCAAAAAACTTTCACCATATCTATACGCCGATTATTGCAAAGCTCCTTTGTCTTTAAATCGAGGATTTTGACTGGTGACTCGGCATAAGACAGATCATCTTTCAGCTCGAGAGGCTCATGATTCATAATGTGACTGGGGTCCTTGACATAAGGCTTCAGATTAGATACATGAAAGACATTATGCATAGCATTATACTGAGGTGGCAAAGAAAGATGATAGGTACATTCTCCAACCCTTTCAAGGATCTCGAAGGGTCCCACATAACGAGGACTGAGCTTTCCCTTATTCTTGGCCAAAGCTCGAATATGTCGGATCTTCAGAAAGACATGATCACCTTCCTTGAACTGACATTCCTACCGGTGAGCATCTGCATATGATTTCTACCTATCCTATGCTCACTTCATTCTCTACCTAATTAGTGAAACTTTATCTACATACAATTGCATCTCCTCAGATTTCATCAAGGTGTGTTCTACAACATCGTCCCAATGTAATGGAGATCTGCACGGTCGGCCATAGAGAGCTTCATATGGTGGCATCCCAATACTCTCCTGATAGCTATTATTATAGGTGAAATCGGCTAGAGGCAGGTAATGGTCCCACAAGTCTTCCCAGTCAAGCACACAAGCTCATAGAAGATCCTCCAGAATCTGCACTGTTCGTTCTGACTGTCCATCTGTCTGCGGATGATAAGTTGTATTGAAGTTCAACTTGGTGCCCAATTCTTCTTGAACCTGTTTCCATAGCTTTGAAGTGAACTTTGGGTCTCGGTCTGAGACAATGGATGTTGGAACTCCATGCAAACGTACAATCTCCCCTATATAAAGGTCGGCCAACTCAGAAACTCTCGCAATGGTCTTCACAGGGAGGAAATGAGCTGACTTGGTGAGATGATCCATGATGACCCATGCAACATCGTATCCCTTCCTGGTTCTGGGTAGCCCTACCATGAAATCCATGGAGATGTGCTCCCATTTCCATTTCGGAATTTCTAGGGGTTGTAGTAGACTGCCTAGTCTCTGGTGCTCGGCCTTGATCATCTGGCATGTCACGCATCTGGACACGAATGCAGCAATATCACACTTCATGCCTCTCCACCAGAACTGGAGTTGTAGGTCTTTGTACATCTTCGTCATGCCAGGATGGACTGTGTACTTTGACCCATGTGCCTCACTGATCATCTTTGTCTTTTCGGTTGACTGCTCTGATACCAACTGTGTCGACCCCAATTTCTATATACTTTCCATAGTGACATTCAGAGATATGCATGCACTCATATCTATAGATGTCAAAAGGGAAAATATAAGACATTAGAGTAGTCAAGTAAAAATAGATATTTAGCCAAGATCAAGTCCACATCATCATAAAATGCCACACGAACATTCATTCATATAGATAAAATAAAGTCATTACATAAGGAGAGAAAATATTGTTCTAGGAAAAGATAACATTCTTACATAGGATCTCATTCATCCTCAACATCAACTAGAAAAAGAATAAACTAGCATCTAGAAGGAATGAGATAAGAGGAATAGTTCTATCTAATATATCCTCCATGCTTATTATTTGTGCCTTCAGGTACTTTGAGCATGTATTTCATTTTGGTTGTCAATTGTTCCTTGTACCTAGAAAATACGAGAAACAAAACACCAACAAAGTTGGTACGTGGTAAAAGTTACACTAATAAGGTTGCATAAAGAAAAATATCTGAACAAGAAGAAAAGAGAGATAAAACCATTTCTTAAGATGAAAATAAGGTAAACATCCTTTTAATTACAATCATTTTGATGTGGTAGTACTACACATATTGCACTTGACTTACATCTAGTGTGGGCAATATAATATCATCATACATCTAACATGGGCCAAGGAATCATAGATCCATGTTAGGAAACATACATCCACACTAGGCTATCTACTCCAGTAGCTACAACCCATAATAACCATTTATGTTCTATTAGGTTTGGCAAAGTATAACTCGTACTAGTCAACCAAGCAATCATATTCAAATACGAGCATTCAAGGTATTACATATCATAGGAAACCAGAAATCTAGTCTTATACTTATAAGACCACGTACCTGCTTGTTCAAATCAGATATCCAAGAATGTATAATCAATAGGAAATAAGTCACCCTGCACAGAAAGGAAGGGTACAACATTACAATTGGTCCATGTGACCAAGGCTAAGATATGTTCTTAGCTATCATTACTTTTATGATATCTAATTCAGATTAGGGATTATTCATCTTTTATTTGGGTTTTGAGACTTTATCAGGTCTGATCCATCATAAAATAGTTTGATTAAAAGACAATATTTAATTAATCAATTATAAGATTTCCATAAACTAGGGTTTCTAAGATGGCTAGATAAAAAGGGAAAGCAATCCTAAACATATTAATCATTTCATAACATCAGGGTTCGTTTAAGGGTTCAGGACAAATCATGATCACTAATCATCATCTAGTGATATTAGATTTTTGTTATAAAGATATAACTTTAATTTTATGTAGAAAGAGAAAACTAGATTTAGGGTTTCTTTTAATCCTTTGATCATTTATCAACTTAGAATAGTATTTCGATCTATTTAGAAATCAGGGTTTCATCTAGGGTTAAATACATTTTAGAAGGTCAGATATCATCAAGGAAAACTATTATCAATAATTAATTATAATTAAGGAGGTCATTAAGGCTTTAGGTAACTATTTTTGAAATAGGAGATGGATCTAGGTCCTGATAACATTTTATTTGGATAGAGAATATTTTTATGATCAAAATGGTATATATGTTTGACATTTTTTGATAATCCTAGCATTTTCTTGGATTTTTCTAAGATTAATCATTTTTATATTGATTAAGATAAAAAGGAAAAGAAAAATACCTCAATCAATGGCCGGATCTGACTAGATTTACGGCTCAGATTGATCCAAGGATATGCGAGAGGGGGCCCAGTTTGCTGATCGGGCACTCTTGGATTGGTCCAACTGGCACTGTGGATCCCTGCTTGATCACCTTCCCTTGCTCGAGAGGGCTTCAGGTTGTGGCGGAAGGCTCACCGGCCTGAGGAGGAAAAGGAGCAATAGGTTCCAAATGTGGGTGAGAAGGTGTCGCCCAACTTCTACCGGTGCTTTTGAGTTGAGGGGGGTAGGTAGATGAGAGGGAGGAACGCCCAACAGGGGCAGTGTGGCGGCACCGTCAAGATCTGAGGGTTGAAAGGGGAAACTCAGGTGTCGGTGAAGGTCGGGAAGTAGAAGTTAAGGTAAAGGAGGTGGTGGCAAGGTCAAGGGGTTTTTTTTATAGACCCTCAGGGTAGGTCTTAGGGTTTAGAGAGGTTGGGGGTTCTTCGGCCGCCGCCGGAGTGAGAGCAGCAAAATAGGGGGAGGTCGTTCTCCCTGCTTCGAGGGATAAGGGTGTCAAGATAAGGCTAGATGACTTCATTTTGGTGAGATGGAGATATCTATTTGGAAGATATTTCGTGGGAGGGGTTGATGTGGCACCTGGGAACGAGGCTCGGGTCCCCTGTCTTCCCCCACTCTTTGCGGGAGGTTGAAGACGGGTTCCCTACCCTTGGATCAGGGCAGGAAGTCGAGGGCCTTAGATCAGACGATTAAGGATTGGCCCTCAACCAAGTGATCTATGCCAAGCCTTAAATGGGCCGCGTGACATATCAAAAGATCATATGAAGCAAAAACATAGGTCCTAGGTCATAAAAAGGCGATTTATTTACTCAAAATTAAATTGGCCACAACTCTTGATTGGTAAACCCAATTCTAATGAAATTTTAGGTGTAACTTCATAAGGTCATTATGCTACTATGATATAAATTTGAGGTTCAAATTCGAATATTTGATATGTTCATTTACTAAATACATTATCACATGTATTTTATCATCATAGCATACTAGGGTTTGCATTTTCTTTGCAATTTGTGACACATCTTTGTTCAATTGAGTGAGGAAAGTATATGAGGGTATTTTGGTCAACAAATTGATAGTAAAAATTTTAAGAGAGAAAAAATATTATAAAAACTCACTTTGTCACAGCAATGGACCAAAATTGGTTGTGGATTTTGATTATGCAGGAAATCCAGTTGGAAAGAACCATAGCTCGTTTGTTTCATATCTTGGGATTCTTACTTGTAGCCATTGTAGTGTAAATGCAGAATCTTGGCATACAGTTCCTAAAGGGAAGAAAGACTTAGTATGGAAAGAACTATTTGTGAGATATTATCACTTGCAATTCTATTTTTGAAGTTATTTACAATTCTATTTTGTTTTGAAAACTCTATTAAATATATGAAATTTTGTAGATTATATTTGAATTGGATGATATCCTACATCACAAAAAGGTGATGCAACACTATGGGAGGGTCCTAAGGAACTATAGGACAACTCTCATACGACAATACATATGAGAGGTTGATAAGAGGAAGAAGTCAGCCCTTGAGCAATGGAACTACCTGGAACTGACTGAGTGGGAGGCATTTGTTTCCAAGAGAAATATTGATGAATTCAAGGTATTTAGCATCACTCTGAATTTAATTAATATGCATTCTTATGAATTCACCTATTTATGATTGACCTTGATTGTTACTAACCAACTCAATGTGCTTACTAACTAGGCTATTAACATTGGTTAAAGAGCAAGGCATGCATTGAATGTGCATGACCGGACCATGGGTCCAGGTGGCTATGCAGCCCTTCGCCAAAAACTATAGAAGTCTACCGTTCAGCAACCTACTTCTCCTACTACTAAGACTGTTGAGTCCTCTACTACTCCCACACCTCTGCATCACCATGATGTGTTGATAGCTGGGAGGCAAAACAAAAAAAGAGATATAATCAACCCCACAACTGCTGAGGTGACTACAAAAATTGTAAAATTCAACTCTCAGGGCAATTAGTATTGATAATTGTTATGTTTACTTACTAATTTCTATTGATGATGATTAGTGGGAGCTTAACGAGCAAAGGAAGAAAGGCTCTTTCATCCCTGAGGGTATACGGGATGAATTGTCAGTTGCTCTCAATAACCCAGAGCATCCTGGGCGTGTTAGGGCTGCAGGCACTGGTGTGAGCCTAAGAGCATTCTTTGGGCCATCACAGTGCAAACATGTCCAAAAAGGAGGATCTTCAAAAGTTGAGGTAACCTATTATTTTTTTAGAATGTTATTACAAAGAGAATTTAGGAATCAAAAAGTGTTTCTTTTGGCCATGTATAGGTAGTTGAGTTAATTGATAAGAGAGTCTGGGAAGCAATGAGCAAGTGGCAGGCATCTCATGCTGCCACTCAGACAGTACCTATGACATGCCGCTCTTCCCCTACCATAGAGTTGGTTGGGAGTGATCATGTAAGGGTGGTTGGGAGTAATATTGAAGACCCACCACCTAGCACATTCGTTGTAAGTATTTTTATGACATAGCAACTAGTCTTTTGAAGATGATATGTTTATGTATATATATAATATACCCTATGTAAATTTGTAGGGGTTGAGGCCATGTCATCTAAAAATGAAAGATTCGTCATTGCAAAGGGCGAGGCTTACCCACACCTTCTAGGGCACATGATTCATGTCATTCAAGTATTGGATGGTGTGGTACATGTGAGCCCGAAGCTTGTCTTCCCCACTTGGAGGCATCATCTATTGGCATATGCCCACCTAGATGCTAACACACTTGGTGAAGTAGAAGGTGGAGTTCTCTTGTGGCTCGAAGTGGGAGTCATCTATACTGATCATGTATGGTACATTTACATTACGTTAATTGGCATTTGTATATACATGAAAATTGATATGAAATTATATATGCAGGACAAAGGGAAGAAACCTGCTACAACTCGTCCTCCTCCACCTCCACCTCTTCCTCAAGTACCTAGTTGGCTTCCAAAGGACCTATACAATTTGATAGGTCCTTAATGAAGGGGTATGGCAATATGGATAGGTGAACAATTCGAAACTTCACCTATTGTTGTTTCTATAGAGGATGATATAAGCCAATCATACGATAATAATATATTTCTATAAGATATTTTGGGGGTTGTTTCGTTATGCTTGGCTGAATTCATCTATGATAGAACTATGGATATGGTGAGATCTTATTTATATATCTATATACCTAATTTTATATATTGTGATATGTTTTCTTATACATTAATGCATACATAATATATGTTTTACAACCACTTGCAATGGTTCTGTAAAGATTTTTCAATGACACATGTAGGATTTCTAGTTCCATCCTTGATTAGTCTTGTATATGAAGACCCTAGATCAGTTACCTTATACTTCTCTATTCCTTTTGAATATTTTGGTGAAAAGAAAAAGAGCGTGATAATAGCTCCATATAATGTTCGATAAGTTTACTTTGCTTATATTTTTAACTTAAGATAATTACATTTCATTGTGGATTTTGAGTTATATATTTTTTACTTTCTTATCATTAGAGGTAAGAATTGGGATTTGCTGGCTTATGTCCCAGAGACGATGACTGTTTATTATCTAGATTCTAAGGGGAACAAGTTAGACCGTTCAGGACACGATTTGAAAATTATCTAGATTCTAAGGGGAACAAGTTAGACCGTTCAGGACACGATTTGAAATGACCACTATACACATGATAAATTTTTATATTTATATCTATTAACATCTATTGTTACATGACTATTTACTAATGCAATTCAATGTGTTACAATAATTTATAGGGCTTTAGAAGATTTCAAAAATGTTGGAGCAAACATGGACAAGAAAAAGAAAGTGATAGTTTGGAAGAATGTAGATGTAGTTTCTTGACTCCTATGCATATTTAATTTATGTGAACTATGCTTATTTTTATTTATTAACATTTTGTATGTTGAAATTTATAGTGTGATGTAAAAAACAATGGTTGGGCATGTGTGTACTATGTGATGTAGTAAGTATATGGACATGATTGTCAGATATCCTGCTAAAGACATCAAAAACACACAACATGTAATATATAGTCTTGATCGCCATAAGTATATATAGTCTCATTATATAATATGAAAATATCAAACTTATTAATTATATATGTACATCATTATCTTTTCATGTGTTTAAAATGAGTGACTTCAATACAGGGGAAAATCTATTAGATATACATATGCCCTATATGATAGAACAATTAGATGACATAAGAGAACAATGGGCAAAAGCCTTTGAAAGGGAAGGAATTTTTTATTATGATTAGGCTATTGATGATAAAGAATGACGTTTCTAAATTTTAGTGTCATTATTTATATAAGTGATGCTTATATATACATTTGTAAATGACTTTTTTTTAATTGTATTATTGAAATTTGATCTATATACATGTGTGTGAATGTGAAGATGAATAAATGAATGTGCTTCTACATGTGTGTGAATGTGAAAATGGAAGAAATGAATGGAACGCCAGGTTTGTACATGTGTGTGAATGTGAAAATGGATGAATGAATTGAACTACATGTTTCTACATGTATGTGAATGTGAAAATGGATGAATGAATGGACCTGTAGGTTTCTAGATGTGTGTGAATTATGTGAATGAACTAATTGTGTTTCTACATGTGTGTGAATCACATGATGCATATATATAGTCTTGATCATCTTCTTATTGTAGGTTTGTGTGTTGTTGTTAGGCAAAAATCACAGGATGTTGTAAACCTATAGTTTTGAACTAAACTGTAGGTTCTACATCTTTCTGACCAGCCGGACATCAGGCCTGCAAGCTGGTATTGAAAAAATGACACTTGGTTGTTGTTTATTTATAATAACCATCAATGAAGATATACTTCTTTGGTTGCCTATAAGAAACCAAAAACTATTACCTAACCCAGGCAAAGTTTTTTTTTTGGGTATGGAGATAGGCGTTAGTTTATGAACTCATAACTGAGGACAATTTGTAGCTATATTGTCGATTTTACACTGAACCGACGACTATGAACCAAACACTTTTTTGTTTGGAAAATGAGTTAGTCATCGATTTTTACATAAATAACCAACGACAATAAGTAGAGATAGGCGTCAGTTTTGTTTAAATAACTAACAACTATGGATCCTACCAGTGTCAGTTCTTTTTTTATTGCAATCGGGGTCGGCTTCATGTTGTCGGTTTTTCAACTGACTCCATTGGATTCTACCTTTGTTGTCACCCGCTTGGGTGTCACTTTGAAACTGATGTTAAAAGTGGTATATGTACCAGTGCTTGTACCTCACCAAGTAGAAGTTGTCACGCGTAATTCTCCTGTTAATGACTCATTGTCACTATCTTAGGGTTTAGTCGGCCACCCTAAGATATCAACAATAGACCCTGGCCACCTCAGGGTTGTCTAAAGAGGCTCACATGCTTGTATCAGGTACAAGAGATAGGAACCAAGAAAACAATATATCACATATCACAACATTTCACATATTTTCACATTTCACATATTTCATTTCATCTGAGGCTATTCCATCTAGACATAGACTTTCACAACAATAATTTAGGTCCAGAGCCACTCCAGATGAATCACTCCTAAATCCTAGTGGTCTAACCTTTAAAGTATCATTCCACACTATGAAAATCCTTCTCATAATTCATTTATTACTACAAGGAGATTTGTTTTGTTTCCCTAGTGTGGTCCTCGGGGGGGGGGGGGAATCACGGTGTTTAGGGCACCTAACTAGATGTTCATCATTTCACTTGTTATTAATCTCTTTAACTCATCTTAAAATATTCAAAACATTATATATCATATGTGTTTACTCTCACTTAACTAGAATAACATGAAATAGATTAAGCTTACCAAGAAAGACAATGACTAAAAGAAGAAGAAAAACAATATGTAATTTGCAACAGATACAATTATATGCATTTCCACATCATCTCAGAGCAGTCATCATTAGTGGGCTTTTAGCCTGAGACATAATCTCATTGTCTAACATTTATCACATTAGGGTTTTATCATCATCAGTGGGCTTCCAACCCTAGACATCATCTCATTATGCAACATTTACGCTCATCAGGGTTTCTCAAATGTAAGCAGTGCATATTAAATTCAATCTCAACTCATTTCTTATTAGTTCATTCTATGTTACAATTCTCAACAAATATTCATTAGAGGTTGTATATGCTGCCAAAGTTTTGTAGTAGAATCCTATGTGTCGTCCCTGTACTCTTAGGTCTTTGGGGAGATTTTGTTGTTTTGTTTAAAAACACGTAGATTTTGGCTTTGTGCCATAAATGTATAGAAATGGCATGTACATATAAATAGGTTGTAATATGTAACAGTTGTGGCTTGATAGCCTTTGAACATTATATGTAACATCTCTTGGAATATATGAAATACATATGGCATGAGTGGAAGGCTTGTTTATAAAATACTTATGCTTGAGATATTGAATTGCAAATGGTTTTAATTTACTCTTGTTTGTGGTAATATTGTTAGTAGTGATAATTTTGCACTTTGTTTTGAGTAATATCTCTTTGTGTGGCAAAGGGCGTCACAATACAACTCTAATTTTCCCTTCTAGAATACTCATTTTACTATCTAGAAAGTCTTGACACAGGAATAGTTCCACAAATCAGGGTACTACATGACTAGGGTTACACTTGATTAGTTAAGACAATTGGGTGATTTTAGACAACATCAATCAAGTTAAATACAAGTACTTTATTATTTTATAAAACTCATTGGTATCTAACAACTCCATAACATATAAAACGTATGAAACATATTCTATATCTCAAAAGAACAAGGTACTAGTTCATGGCTATTCATAAAGAGGCTATATTTTCATTAGGGTTCAAACAAGCCCAATGGTAATTTAGACCATTCAACAACATTTTCCTATAAGAGCATCATTATCTTTCAATACCTTTTTTTGTACAGGGCTCTACATGTCATCAATACACTTGTTGCATATAGACTTAGCGTAAGGGTTCATCAATCATAAGAATTACAATATTTTCAAGAGTAACATAATAGAATTACCTTAAAGTATTCAAAACATCATATATCATATGTGTTTACTCTCGCTTAACTAGAATAACATGAAATAGATTAAGCTTACCAAGAAAGACAAGGACTAAAAGAAGAAGAAAAACAATCTTTAATTTGCAATAGATACAATTATATGCATTTCCACATCATCTCAGAGCAGTCATCATTAGTGGGCTTTCAACCCAAGACATAATCTCATTGTCCAACATTTATCACATTAGGGTTTTATCATCATCAGTGGGCTTCCAACCCTGGACATCATCTCATTATGCAACATTTATGCCCATCAGGGTTTCTCAAATGTAAACAGTGCATGTTAAATTCAATCTCAACTCATTTCTTATCAGTTCATTCTATGTTATAATTCTCAACAAATATTCATCGAGACATTAAAGCTAGAAACAACAAAAGCATATAGGTATCTTGTATCATTTGTCATATTCAGAATAAATTTTTCATACTACATATACTTATTGCATCTAATATCAATAGATGCAAACAAATTTCATGCATAAACATGAATAACACACTTAGTTTTCTTCTTCTTTTATTTCACATTCTTTCATTAGGGTTACTAATCAACACATGTTGATTATCATTTTAAGTCTATCAAAATAGCCTATCCTTAGAGTACAAGTATGCTAGCTAACAGTAATAATACAAGAACACATTCTTGTAAATAAGTTCAAATGCTTGAGCCTCATCTTTTAATTGGATTCAACTATAGTTATGTACATTTTTTAATCCCTCATTTGGGATTATTATTCATTAGCATCATATAACTCATCACTTTAGGGTTAGAGTTTGGTTCTTAGATTTTTTTACTAATTCTCATATTTTTCCTTCATTTCATATTCATTAGTCTCAACTTCTTTCATGTCATGTTCATTACACTGTTGGAACAATCAATCTTAATTGATATACAATTGTTCTCTTCTCATTAACATCCATCAAAGCCCAAATTTGTATATTTTATTCAATCTAGATTAGCCACATGTAATTAAAATAAAATATTAAAGACTTCATCATAATAACTTCATTAGTTTCATCTTTAGCTTGCCATTACCATTCGTTACATTTGTGTTCATATCATTTCTTATATTTAGATAAGTATGCCATGTCATTGACTTATAAAGGCACTCTTATAATTAACAAGGATCACTAGGTCTCTTAAAATACTAATCACTTTATCTTAATAGAATGGTTCATGTTACATCTTCTTACATCATAATCTCTAATCACTCTTCTCATTTCATTATAATGTGGCTTGTATAAAAGGATCCACATTCCTATGAAGGTTTACTCATTATTTCATAAGTCATAATAAAATAGATTTGTTAGGATTAGATTTTAGTAGTAAGACTCATCATCTTCAATTAAAGTATTAATACTTACGCTTCAACATTTCATCACATTTACAACATCATATACAAGTTCTAGCTTTATCACTCATACTCGTCTTAATACTAAACATATAGGGTTTTCAAGAAGTCATCCTTAGCTCAACACATCATTCAATCAAATCAGTAAACAATTTTATCATGATGAACAAGGGTTCATTAGGGCTATTCACACATTTAGAAACCCTAGTTTCCATTTTCACATATTTCATTCATCAATCATAAGTATACATTGAATAATTGACTCATTTTATTCAATCCTTCAACACAAACCCTGATCAAGGAATCTCAGCACCTCATATTTATCCCTATCTATATATCATATTCAATTCCAGTAAGACTCAACAAAACATTTGTGTAATTCATTCTAATACAATTCCAATATGATTCTATACAAGTCAATTCAATTCATAAGCATATCGTCCATTGGGCTGATTTTTAGGCAATATTCACATGAAATAGCATAGCTATCTATCCATGGGATTATCCATGGATCCTCAATAAATATATCAGGAACTATGCAAATTCCAATAAATGAGAAATAATCAAAATTAGTAGAGTTTGATTCCCTAATATCTTTCTCAATCACCACCCAATCACATATATATACAAGCAAGGTTTCTGAACATTTTATCCAGATAGGATTAGGCTTTCAACATGAATACAGAGCTTAAGAGGGAGAAAAACACTCAAATAAGTTGAAAAGCACATTACAAACATAGGTCAAACTCTGAGTTTTTAGAAAACTAATCAAACTCTAGCAACATAATCCATTTCTTCCTCCTCTCAACTCGAAAACTCTATAAATGGAGATTAGAAGCAAAAGTGTGAGGAAAGGGGATGATTTGATGTTATTTTGATTCAAATTAGAGGAGGGATATAATCTTGACATGTGAGAGAATAATCACCATGAAAGTCTATGCAAATAAGATAAACTTACTTTATTTCATCATATCTCAGATAAAAAAACCCTAGATAAGCAATTCCACCACTTTTTTCTCTCAAAACCCCATCTCTCCTCTCTCTATATAATTTCATTTCTTGGATAGGAATGATGAGTTATGAGATCTCCTTGGGTGTTAGGTTAGTCATATAGATGTATTCAGGTGTTTAGAACAATTACAAACAAGCCCTTCATTGTATTTGTATTTTGTTCAGTCTAGTTGGTCAGCTGAGTTAGAAACTCGACTGACACCACACTCTGTAGAACTCAAAAATCATTCAAAAATTATGAAAAGATAACACAATGTATGGAATAGAGTTTATAAGCTACAGTAAAAAATTTCATATAATTTGGAATTACCAATAAATAAATAACAATAAAATATTATGCTACTATATTACAATCTACAACATGGTCGGTCGAGTTTGTCCTAGAAAAACTCGACCAACACTGCTTTTGTATAGAGATCAAGCATTATTAAAAAATTATGAACCTTAATATAATGACTAAAATAGAGTTTCCCAACTAAATTTAAAATTTTAGATCAATTGGATGTACTAATAAAAAGATAAAATTAAAATACTAGATTGCTATATTTCAATTTGTATACATGATCGGCTGTGTTTCTCTTGGGGAAACTTGACCGACAAATAGGTCATAAAATAATTGAAATATTCTGATATTTTTCAAGAGTTCTAATGGTTGAGTTATAAATGAAATATCAAAATTTCAACTAAATACAAGTTGTATATGAAATACTAAAAATAGTTAGTACACCATTATACTTATCGAATTATGTATTCATATGCCATCAAACCCCTAACTTTGTCCGATTAGGGTTTTCAATTCTTAAACCCTAATTATTTGAATCAAAGTATGATTACATATTATCATTATATTTAAGACATCAAAATCAAACTACCATCATTAATCAATCTTTAAACAATGATAACTATGGTTAAGCATATAATCATCCAAGTAAACCCTAATTAGAAGACTAATAAAAAAATGGGTCATTATGGATTGCTCAAGTCACGTTCAACCAAACCATTCACAAGCATAAGACAAATGATTCACATGTAGAAAGTCAACAATTAAGGCCATTTAGCAATAGAATAGGGAAACTTAGCATGCATTTGTCATTGATTAACATTTTCACATCAATAGGTGGAGATTAAGTCAATACATGCTTTCTAGGCAAGAAGTTCCAAATTTGGGCAAAATTGGCCAAAATGGTGCTAATTTGCACCAAATCACATCCAAACACACTTTAGGAAATTTAAACCATAAAGCAGCAAATGCTAACTAAAACACACATGAATTACCAAAATCTACTTGAAAAAGGATTGAAGCGCCTGTCCCTGATTGGCCCGATAGGATCTCACACACTGACATATACAATAAGAAATAATAACTCAAAAATTGGATATATAAAGAACAAACTAACCCAATTATGATATATTACAATTTTATCCTCGTCATCAGAGTATATGGAGTGTGAAAGGATCTAGTCAATGTTCCATTTATCTTACCTAAAATCAAGAAAACCGAGACACAATCATGCAATTACACGGTACATTATCAAAATCAATTAAAATGGTTTATAGCAAAAGAGTATACTTGGCATGACTTATATTCAAAAGTATAACAAGCAATTTCCAAAACCACAAGTTATTCGATAAGTTGTGTATTTCAAACAATTTAATTTTTATTACAAGTTCCCATTATGGTGTAATCCAGAAGCATGCTTATATATTTTGTGTGACTCCGTTACCCCAATGCGATAGGGGAGGTCACCAGGCTCCTTCTCCTCATATGAGGTAGGAGGACAATGTGCACGTCCACCTCTGAATGAGGGGGTTTCTTGCACTCAATATCAACATTATCAACATTATCATCATCATCATCATCATCATCATCATCATCATCAGTGTACAGGCAGTCATAATGGGCATTATCATTTATGTTCTCATGTTTTTCTCAAAATATAATATACAAAAAATGGAAGAATAATCAATAGGGAACAGTATCTCAAACAAGTATATAGCCAAGTATACAGTCAAGAGATACATAAAAGGTATCTTCAATACAACCAAGGAGGAGATATAATAGAATACCTTTCATCGAAGATTTTGAGTACAAATCAATCAAGTACTAGTTCATCCCTTTGAGTCAAGTCCTAAATCACAATGTATGGATCAAGGGTCAAAATCATGATATTTGAATATTATGTTTCAAAATTTGATATTAGGGTCACACTTTCCTATGTCAACCTTAGGGTTAGGTCATGCACTTATAATCAACCAATATTTCAATATGTCCAACATTATTTCAAGTGTCAAGAATTTTCGAGTGTGAATGACTTACCAAGTTTTTCTAGGATCATATGTGTTAACCTTAGTTTTCATGATCGATATTCAAGTCATAGTCAAGTATTTAGATCATCATCATGTTCTAACATCATTGGTGTTCAAGATTAGATCAAGTTCTGATTAGTAAATCAGAGATCGAGTTTTAGGTCAATAGATCATAATATTCCATAAGATTTAGATCAATCATATTATAAGATGTCATGAACGAGATTATCTTCAAGGTACATGCTTCTTATTCAAAAGTAGCTAAGCCAACAAGATTAGGTCTAGTCTAGTCAAGTATGATTTCAATGTCTCAAGATAAACATCAGAGTCAAGTATTAGGGATTCCAAAATCTAATCATGCTTATGGAGTCATTTAGACAAAAGTATAAGTAAATGATCAATATTAAGGGATATCAGAGAAATATATTAAGAACTAGGCTTCAAAAGAATTTTTAAATGTATCCTTGGGTTTTTCTGATCAAAATGGACTACTTATTTGTAAGTATAGGAGTTACGCTACAATTTCTATGATTTAATCAAGATCTGGGCATTTAATTGAGTTTCTAAGTAGAGAAGAGGTAAAAATACCTTAAATGGAAAATAGGCGATCATTGGATTGCTAGATCGGGTGACTGAGCTTGAGCTACATAGGCACATGGCTTGGTCACTTACTACTCTGGTTCGACATGATTTAAAACCTTGATTTGTTGGTTCAATAGAGGTTCAGTTGGTAGAACTGGATGGACTGGTTCCTCTTGAACCGAGCGGTTCAGGGACTTCTCCTCCCTCGTTCAGGCCTCACATGAGCCACAAAGGTAGGTGGAGGAGCTCGTCGGCATGGGGAATATTTGGGAGCAGGAGAGGCCAATGGAGGAAGTGGGGTTGCCACTTGGGTTCGTCGAGACCCCGCGAAGGTGATGGAGGCCTCAGTCCGTCTGCTGGAGATTCAAGGGCAAGATGCCCAAATAGCAACGGGCGGCAGCGCTGTGGTGGCACAGAAGGGGCGAATGGAGAAGAAAGCTTGAGGGAGAGATTTAAGGCACCAACTACTTTCATGGGAGCATGCAAAAGTTGGTAGTAGGGTTTTTATACATGGATGGAAGTTGTATTTAGGGTTTCAAGAGGATGGTCATGGCAGTCGCTGAGAGGTTCAAGTAGTGGTTCAATTGTTCTCAAACTAGGCTAATTCAGGAGGGAAAAAGGGGCTGGTCAAGTTCGTATTGGCGGGGTGAGCAATTTTGGTTGCTTTGACTTTCAAAACAAGGTCCATATGAGCCAAATGCTCTTTTTTTCGAATGCAAATTCCCCTCTCTACTGATTGCAGGAGGTAGGTGATGATCTCATAACCATTCAATCAGGGCCCCAATTCATGGAAGCCTGATCTGACAGTCAGGGATTCTTCCTGAGCTTCACAACGGATTGCTGACCTAATACAGGTGGAATAAAAGCAAATAAAAAGGGGGTTTTATCATATAACTTGCAAATTTTTTAGAAATTAGTAGGAATGTTCGATTGGATTGAAATTTAGAGCATTGCTTCAAAAAATTGTGAGGAATATTTAGTAAAAGTTTGAGGACCAAAAGATCAAGTTTGATTAACACATTTTCTTCACTAGACAAAGTGACAAATACATCAAATCTGTGGTGTCACAAGGTGTATAAAATTCACATTGATCACTATATTTTAAATTTGAGTCTCAACATTGATCAAGTAGCTAAGATAAATTAATTTGAGGTCAAGAGTAAACTAATTCTTATGCTAAAATCCACTTTGTCACATCCTTTCCTACTTAAAAAGGAATTTTGTCCCCAAAATTCAAAAACATCCTCAAATTAGAATTATATAAATCCATATCATATCCTCACTTACTAGAACATTCTCAACTATATAATGAAAATCATATCCTCAAAGTTCAAATAATCCAATAATGATAATTGGGATTTGATGTCCCATATCAAAACCAACTTGGTACCAATATCATTTCATCATCGAGCAATTGAGTATCAAGGTCAATGCATATATTGTTCAAAGTCATCATATGAGTCACAAATATGGAGAGCATCCTATTGATCAAAAATTTGGAGAGATCGTATTTTAGGTCAAATAAATAGAGTTCTTGAATCAAGAGTACAAGGTGACTTTCAATTCCAATATATTAGGGTCCTAGCATCTACATTGGCCTAGGTGGGGTTATATAGCCATGATTTGAGATTTCATATTTCAACAATTTGGAG
The DNA here is from genome assembly GCA_963693085.1 of Alisma plantago-aquatica. Classification (NCBI taxonomy): domain Eukaryota; kingdom Viridiplantae; phylum Streptophyta; class Magnoliopsida; order Alismatales; family Alismataceae; genus Alisma; species Alisma plantago-aquatica. Next base: position 920,462,259 of record OY856409.1, read on the forward strand.
ACAACATCATACTTTTGAAATCATAAGTTTTTGGGCTCAAAATCAATGGGAGGTCCCACCTTAGTCCTAATGAGAGATAAACCTAAGTCATAAATTGAGAGAGTCAAAATAATCATCATTTCAAAATTTCAAAATTTGGGATTTATGAAAGTCACTATTTATATATCAAGGGTGGGCTCAAGATCCATATCATGTTTCAAGATGTTGTACATCAATATCAGGAGATGAAGTTTATACATAAAGATCATATGTATAAAAATTCCATAGCTAGGGTTTAGATTCCTATTTAGACCTTATGGGTGATCACTCATCTATATTCAATTTCAAGCAACATATCAAGATTTCATTACCATGGTATCCAAGGTTGATGAAGATCTAGACCTAGGTCTATCTAGGAAGTCAACCACTAGCTATAGTCAACATTATAATATTTCTAGATTGTCATTAAATCCATATTCAAAACTAAGTATCAATATCATACTAGATTTAGCCTATTAATCTTAGGTCAACCAATCCAAATCAGGTGAAAGAGGATGCCTTTCCAAACTCTAAATAATCAACAAGGTGAAAACTTAGGGGTAGTCATAATAGTGATGTGACCTAGGTTAGGGGAGTCTTGAGTCAACAACCACCCTAATATATCAAATTACCTACATTAGTCATTATCCATTGAACTTATTCAAATTGGGAGAGAATTGATGGTCAAATCACATTATCGTGGTCATAAGATCAAAGTTCAAGATCATGATAGGGCAACTACTTCAAGATTTTTCAAGTCCGCGGTCATAATTGTATACTCTTTCTTTACTGATCAAGATATAATTTGAAAATAGGTTCATGATTTAGGTCCATGATCATCCTATCAAAATTGAGATTGCAAAAGACATCAATAGTCAATAGGGAAAACTACTTTTTACATCATAGTCTTACATCACAATTTTTGATCCCTATGGCTTAGTTATTTGACGACATGATCCTGGCGTGTATCAAATAGGGAATAAGTTTGCTTAACTATGTTTGAGGTTTGATCAACAATAGGGAAACATGGGCATTAATCAAATCGAGACCTCATCAGTAATGATGTATAAGGTATAAGTCATCCTTATTTCATGATATCAAAAGTTTTGTCATTTACCTCAAACATAGGGAGCATGTAGTCTAATTTTGGTTAAATTGAGTTTTCGTCATATGACGGGTTAGTGGTAAAAGGATTTTAGGCCTCGAATAAAATGATCTTAAAAGGAATGATTGGACTACCCATATCACCATGGTGCACCTCCTTTTCCGGAAGCCCATCACTAAAGAGCTCCATAGTTAATCATGCTCAGCTTGGAGTAGTACTGGGATGGGTGACCAGTTAGGAAGTTAACCCCGACTTATGTGTGAGTGGGGAAAAAATGTGCAGTTAAGTCTAGTGGTGATTTGTGGGGCCATTCGTCATTCTTGAGACTCTACTAGAGCATTGGGAAGTGGGCCCAAGTGTTACAAATGGTATAAGAGCCATTTCCCCTCTAGTATGGGGGGCCCACGTGGGCATGTGGCATGCCAGATTTAAGTCATGTTGTCCAGGCAAGTTGGAAAGGGTTATTTGTTGAGACGAGATGGAGACGCCCTTGCACTGGTAGCTGTGTATGGGAGTTGGGTGTCCATGGGCCATTCTGGGTCTCCACTGAAATGGGGAAGAGATTATCAGCAATATAGATGAGCCTTGACAAGGATGTCAAGAGTCTAAGTGGGGGATATTGTAACATCCCATGATTTCAAGCCTCAGATAAAATGATCTTAAAAGGAATGATTGGACTACCCATATCACCAAGGTGCACCTCCTTTTCTGGAATCCCATCACTAAAGAACTCCATAGTTAAGCATTCTCAGCTTGGAGTAGTACTAGGATGGGTGACCAGTCGAGAAGTGGACCCCACCTTGTGTGTGAGTAAGGGAAAAGTGCACAGTTAAGGCTAGTAGTGATCTGTGGGGCCAGTCGTCATTCCTAAAACTCTACTAGAACCTTGGGCAGTGGGCCCAAGTTTTACAAAAAACTTTCCAAAATTCTCAAATCTCTCAGCCATTCATAATCCAATCAAAAAATTCAATCCACTTGATATTTGATCAATACTTTCCACTGAATTTCATCTTTCTTCTCAATCAAAAACTAAAAAAAACTATCAAACACAAGTGTGTGTGTGTATTTCTTTGAATCATGTAAAATCAAAGTAAAAGTATCAAAAATTTAAGGTTGGGAAAAAAACTATCAAACACAAGTGTGTGTGTGTATTTCTTTGAATCATGTAAAATCAAAGTAAAAGTATCAAAAATTCCCAAAGGGAATGATTCCAATCTCATTACCAATTGGCGTCCCATAGCTTTATGTAATGTGTTTTATAAAATTCTCTCTAAAGTTTTAGCGAACAGGTTGTAGGAGGTTCTTCCTGATATCATTGACTCTAACCAATGTGTGTTCATTAGAGGAAGAAGCATTAAAGATGCCATGCTTATTGCTAATGATATTCTTAGTGATTTCAACAAAAAAGGTTGTGACAATTTCTGTATTCAAGCAGATATTACCAAATCTTATGACACTGTCAGTTGGAAATACTTATTCTCTATTCTCTATAGAATGGGCTTTCCTATAAAGTGGATAGGCTGGATTGAGGCGGTTTTTTATTCAACATCCTATCAAATCCTGGTTAATGGGGAGCCATTCAAATACATTTATCCTTCCAATGGAGTAAGGCAAGGTGATCTGATTGCTCCATACTTATTTGTGATTGCTATGCAGGGTTTAACTGAGCTTTTTAAAGAAAGTGTCAAGAATAAAGATATCATTCCAGTTTCTGTTTCTAAAAACTGTCACTGCTCACATATTCTTTTCGCTGACGATTTGATGATTTTTGCTAAAGCTTCAGTTTCCAATGCCAAAAGTATCAACAATATTTTGGATAAGTTCGGCAGGATGTCTAGTCTCAAGATAAACAATGATAAGAGCATGATCTTTCTAGGGGATTCTAAGGTGGCAAAAAAGATTTTGAATAGTTTGAATATGGGAGTAGAAGATATTGATAAAACCAAATACCTTGGAATACCTCTTTTCTCGGGTAAGATAAGAAAGAAACATTGTGAGGTTCTGGTGGATAGGGTTAAAAAAGGCTGGAATGCTGGAAATCAAAGACTCTATCTATGGCTGGTAGAAATGAATTGTTCAAGTCCACTTTATCCTCTATGCATATTTAATGGGTCATGGCCTTCCCTATTCCAAGTGCTACTTTGGAGGAAATTGATAAACTTTGTAGGGACTTCTTATGGGGTCAAACTAAAAATAAAAGAAACCTCCACCTAATTAAGTGGGATATTGTTACCCTACCCAAAAAAGAAGGGGGTCTTGGGCTGAGAAAAAGCAAAGAAGTGGATGAGGCCTGTCTTATTCAAAATGCTTGGATATAGACAAGAAAAAAGATAGCCTTTGGGTCAAATGGATTGGAGAAAAATATTTCAAAAAGAACACCTTTTGGAGTAGTGAGGTTTCTCTGAATCATTCTTGGATGTTTAATTCGGTCATCAGATGTTCAACAACTTTGTTGAAGTATTTTAGTATCAAGATTGGATCTAGTCATGGTGTCAAGATTTGGAAAGATCCTTGGTGCAATGGTAAATTCCTTTTCGATCTTGTGGACAAAAGCATGAGTATTAGAGCTGGGATTCCTTTGGAAGCTCATCTCAATCACATCATTAAAGAGGATAATTGGTTTATCAATGCACCTAGATGCTCTAATTCCATTCTAAATGTGTTGGAAGATATTCCTATTCACGGAGCCATAGAGGACCAATTCATGTTTAATAAGCAACAGGATGTTTCTTTAAAAGCTATTTGGGATTGCGTTAGATCTAAAAAGGAAGAAGATGATAGATTTATCTGGATTTGGAAGTGTAAAAGTCACATTAACAACAAGTTTCATTGTTGGAAAGCCATTCATAATAAAATCCCTACTTCAGACTATGTGAGGAGGCTGGGTATCCCTATCACTTCAGTTTGTTTTCTTTATATGAATGCTTATGAGGACACAAATCATATTTTCTTCTGTTGTAGTTATTCTACACAGTTTTAGAATTCAACTTTCTCCCTTAACTTTATTGATAAGATTTCTGCTAATTGGGATGACTTGTTGGAGATGAATGATTTAAAAGCTATGATCTTAGTGCCTCTGATTTTATATCACTTATGGAATGAAAGAAATACCAGGGTCCATAATAATACCAATAGAAAGATGACTATCCTTTGGAAAACCATCATGGATGAATTTTCTATTTTGTACGATGATCCTTGTTTGTCTTAGTTCTAGTTGTGATGATTTCTTTATATCCTTCTCCTCTCAAGAGAGCATAAGGGAGGCTGGGTGTTGCCCTTTATGGGCTTTCTTGTTGAGAAGTTTTATGGCATGTTTATCCCTTAGGCTACTGTAGTCAGTGCTTGTTTCTGGTTTGATGCTTTCTTTGATATCTGGCTGTACCCTTCTCTCTTATGCATGAGAGAAAAGGGAGGCTTGATGTTTTCTGCTAGAGTGTTCTTCTTTTCATATGTACCCTACTCTCTATCACATGAGAGCAAAAGGGAGGTTTGGAGGTGCTTGTTATGTCCAGTGATGGTCGAGTCCCCTCCCTTTGGGAATCGACGCTCCCATCTCACTGTGATGCTTGTTTGGTGTGATGAAGCTTTTCTCTCTTCTTTTGATCCCTTCCTTCTTTGAGTGATGGTGAGGCTGGCTCTTCTACTTCTTCTTTTCCTGAGATGATGGTCGTCTACCCTGTGTGTTTGAGGTCTGTGCTTGGTTTTGGTTGGAGGTTATGAGGTTCTGGTTCTTCGTTTGGCTCATTATGGAGAGGCAGGCTATGCTACTATTTCTTTCTCTGAGATGTTTGGTTGTCTGCCCTATGATGTGGAGATGTCTTCTTGGGATTGCTCTATTTGGCTGATGCAGTATGTTCTTGCCTTGGGATTGCTCTGTTAGGCTACTGTAGTCTGTGCTTTCTTTGTTATCTGGATGTACCCTACTCTCTTATGCATGAGAACAAAAGGGAGGCTCGACTTCTAGAGTGTTCTTCTTTTCAGTTGTACCCTACTCTCTATCACATGAGAGAAAAAGAGAGCCTTGGAGGTGCTTGTTTGTCCAATGATGGTCGAGTCCCCTCCCTTTGGGAGTCGACGCTCCCCTCTCACTGTGTTGCTTGTTTGGTGTGATGATGCTTTTCTATCTTCTTTTTCTCCCATCCTTCATTTGTGGGATGGTGAGGCCGTCTCTGCTTCTTCTTCTTTTCCTGAGATGAAGGTCGTCTGCCTTGTGTGTTTGAGGTATGCGCTTGGATACATGGTTGGAGGCAGTGAGGGTTCTGGTCCTTTGTTAGGTTCATAATGGTGAGGTAGGCTCAACTGTTGTTTCTTTTCCTGAGATGATGGTTGTCTGCGTGTGAGGTGAAGGTTAGTCCTTGGATGATGGTTTAAGGTTGGAGGTAGTGAGGGTTATGTTCTTAAGTTGGTTCGATGAGTCACCCTTTTCTACTATTCTGCTATGTAGAAGTAAGGTGTGCTTTTTGTTTGGTCCTATTGGGTAGTGGTGCTTCTTGCTCTTTTCTCTCGTCTCGCGGTTGTAGTGATGATTGAGCTCTTTGTTTCCTTGCTATTCTATGAGGGCAGTGGTGTCTGGCTGTGTTAATGCATGTTTCATTTTTTCTATAAGCCATGCTTGGTGGTTCAAGTCTTCTTTCTCCTCTCACCTAGTTGTGATGGCGAGGCTGGTTCTATAGCTACTTTTGAGATGGAGGTTGTTCGTCTTTTGTGTTGAAGCTTGGAGTATATTTAGTTGATGGTTCTGTTGGTGGTAGTTGTTCTTTGTTCCTTGCTCCCCTCTCACTGTTGTAGTGATGGTCGAGCTTTTTCTTTTCACCTTCTTTGGTGTTTCTTTGAAGCTTTGAGCCTACAGCAGGCTGAGGCTATTTTCTCATCTCTATTGTGGACCTATTGTCTGCTATATCAGATGTAAAGCCATTAGTCAGTATCTCTTTTAGTTGATTCTTATTTGGGAATCAACAAGCATTGTACAATTACTTAAACAAAAATGAAAAAAAGCAACATGAGTTTTTGACCGACCAAAAAGGTTGGGTGCAAAAGTTCTCAAACCTAGGTGGGTTGCCTCCCACTAGAGCTAAGTTTTACGCCTTCAACTGGGCTTATTGGTTCTTGATTCATTCATCCTCTTGGAATATTTAGAGTTTCCTTGTAGTATATGTCTCTTTCATGTTCATTCAAGAACACCTCTTCATCAACGGGAGTTTCCTTAACTAACATTACAATATCAAAACTTTGGTTTGCGTTGTCCAGACCAACTTCAACAACAACCCTCAATATGTGTCCATTGATCATGAATTCCTTTGTACCTTCCTTGTAACATATCACAATAGCATCAGAGGGATACACATGATTGACTTGATAAGGTCCTTCCCATCCAGATCTATGATATCTGAGAAAGAACTTCATCTAAGAGTTGTACAACCACACCCATTGTTTGGGATCAAAACTCTTCTTCTAGATCAACTGGTCATGCAAGAATTATGTTCTCTCCTTATAGCCTATTGACAATTTATAGGCCTCATGCCTCATGTTTTCCAACTCATGTATCAACAGTTTCCTTCTTACTCCTCCGGTGTCTACATCCATATCCATAGATTTCAAAGCCCATAGCGCCTTGTGTTGCAACTTAATGAATAGATGGCAGCTCTTACCATACACAAGCTTGAATGATGTGGTTGCAATCGGGGCTTTGAATGTCGTTCTATATGCCCATAAATATTCGTTAAGATGTAGAGACCAATCCTTGTGGTTCAGTCTCACCATCTTCTCAGGAATGAGATTTATCTCCTGATTGGCTAACTCATTTTGACCACTAGTTTGAGGTTGTTAAAGAGTATCCATACAATGGTTCACGTCATGTCTTTTCAACAATTCTTTAAAAGTTCCATGAATGAAGCGATTCCTCCGTCACTAATCATTTCCCTTCACACACCAAATTGGTTGAAGATGTTAGACTTGACAAAGTCGCATACTACCTTATGATCATTTGTCCTTGTAGCAATTGCTTCAGCCCACTTGAAGATGTAGTTAACGGCCAGCAAGATGTACACATTCCCAAAAGAGGGGGAAAACGGACCCAAAAATTTGATACCCCAAACATCAAATACCTCAACCACTAGAATAGGTGATAGAGGCATCATGTCCCTTTTTGATATAGTGCCCACTTTTGGCACTTCAAGAAACACTTGCAATATTCATTCAAATCCTTGAACAATGTTGGCCAATAGAACCCACTTTAAAGAACTTTAGTTGTTGTATGATTTCCATTAAAATGTCCCCCACAAATGTCAGAGTGGGACATGGAGAGAATCTCTTGCTTCTCACTTTGGAGACTCACCTCCTTATGAGCTGATTAGGGAAATACTTGAAGAGATGTGGGTCATCCCACACATAGTTTTTTACCATTGAAAACAACCTTTTTCTTTCCTCCCTAGTCCATGTGATTGTCACTCTCCCACTAGCCATGAAGTCGGCTATGTGCTTGTACCTTGGATTTTGAGTGTATTCAAGCAAGAAGAGTTTCTCATGTGGTATTTTCTCCTTAATTCAGTTCACATTATCATAAGGTGCCTCAATACCAGAAAGGTGATCAATTTTAGAATTTTCAACTCCCTTCTTGTCAACAATCTCTAAATCAAACTCTTGGAGCAATAGAATCCATCGAGTAAATCTTGGTTTATAATCTTTCTTTGCCATAAGATACTTCAAGGATGCATGATCTGTATAGATAGTGACTTTGTTTTGTAAAAGGAAAGAACCAAAATTTATCCAAGTGTGAAGATCATGACAAGCAACTCCTTCTTGATGGTGGTGTAGTTTCTCTGAGCCTCATCAAGGGTCTTACTTGCATAGTAGATTGCATGTGGAATCTGGCCAATCTATTGGCCCAATACAACCCCCACTGCCATATCTGAAGCATCGATCATGATCTTAAATGGCAAAAGAGAAATCTGGGGGTTGCATGATAGGAGCAAAAACCAACTTCTGCTTTAAGTGGTTGAAGGCTTCAATGCACTTTTCATCAAAATGAATCCCACATCTTTATTGAGAAAATGACACAAAGGTCTTGAAATCTTGCTAAAATCCTTGATGAAACAGTGATGGACCGGAAAATGCAAGAATGATTATGTTTCCCTTATTTCCTTTTGGCAACATTGTATTAAGAAATATTGACATGTACCTAGAAGTAAGATAGTTATTTCCTCTTAAATTTTTTATCATCCTCATTGGGTGTCTTGCACAATTAGTATGATAGTGAAATCATGTCTATTGTAATTGTAATTAGTAGCCAATGGGTGTGATCATAATAGAGATGTTACATATATGTTTTAGGATTTTAGGCCAAACAAAAAAACCTTTATGTGTGGTTTTGGTGATAAGAAATAATGATTTTTATGTAAATCCCATTTGAATGATATTTGACAGTTAATGGTTATCAAAACTACAAAGTCTGTAAAAGTCAAACAATGAACTACACTATAGAACTTTGGGAATCTTCTCAAAATTAATTTAATGATTTTTGTGTGAAGTAATATAATCTAATGCAATATGAATGATATATAGAAAATTTCTGAATCACATAAATATGATGAAAATAATAATGCTAGGTATGTGTGACAAATTAGTTTTGTTTTTTATGATAAAACAAATATGAAGAATAGGCTTAAATGGAATGATTCTACAATGAACTTTTGAAACCTTATGTCATGGTCACATTTTAGAAAGAATAGGAAGGTTGTAGCGAAAAGAGGTTGTTGAGCTGAATTCAAAAACCTTTTGGTGTGCAGTTTGTTCAAGGATCTCTAGATCAATGGTTTCAAATCAAGATTAGGTTCAAAAAAATGAAATCTTTATTGACATAAGCTAGTTGTTTACAATTGGTATCTTTCATCTTATTTGACGGATGTTGGGTTTTTTTGATGGAGCTTATTTGGAGGTAAATATTTGGTTCATACCATAATGATTTATCATTTCTTAGTGATTCAATCTAGGTAACAAAGGAAGATCCAAATTATCCAAATAGTTACTACTATAAACTAATTTTAATTTTGACTAAATAAACATTCTCGTAGAAAAAATATGTGCTTAATGATCAGTTTACCCCTGATTTTATGATTTTTTTCTTATTTATATAACTAAAAAAGGACATCGTGTGGCTATGTTCATTATATTCAATACAAGTAACAAAGGAAGATCTAAATTATCCAAATACTTACTACTATAAACCAATTATAATTTTGACTAAATAAAGATTCACATAGAAAAAATATGTGCTTAATGAATAGTTTAGCCCTAATTTTATGTATTGTTTCATATTTATATAACTAAAAAAGGAAAACCTAGGGTTGTATATATTATATTTACTATTTCTAATACCCTTTACAATCACCACGTCTGAAGTTGGGCAATATTGTGAAGATATATGTTCCCTGGTCATCCAATATTTTATTACATCAATACATGTATTGATACATTTGTGCCCCATCAACAGTTCTAGTGAGAGGTTGGATATTTTTAGTCATGGGAAGATTTTACATTATTATGTCGATGCAGGCCTAGTTTTATGGTTTTATTACAATCCTAACATTTCAAAAAGAAACTAAAGGTGAAATGGTTAAAACCGCAAGAATATAGGATAGGTAGTCCCATTATCCCCTACACAAAAATATCTCGAATCATAAAAAATAATCATGAAAATTAGATTTCATTTAGACATGTAAGAGAAGAAAAAGAAGTAATCATTTTGCAAATTATAGGAAGGTATCTATGATTCAAACTTTTGTTTATTATGTATTGGTATTTCTATATTATTATGTTTTATCTTGTTTTCAATTCATTATTAGAAGTTCACATATGCTAATCATGTTTGAAAGAAAATTCTAGGAAAGAAGAGGTGAAGAGAAGAAAATGATATCAAGAACAGAAATTCTAGAAAAAATTCATGATGCATAAGGGATCAAATTCTAAGATGATTTCAAAAACAAATAAGAAAGAATTGCAATTAAGGGTATGAGAAAAATCAGATGGTGGAATTATAACCCACCAATATCCCTTGATAGTAAGGAAAAAATGATTGAGACAATTTCTATGAAGAGAAGATTCATTCAAAATTCATCCATTCTAATTTGTTTGAGAAGGAAAAATCTAGTAAAACAATATTAACTTAAAATGTAACAACCCAAACCCAGATTAGCCCTAAGCTCTATATTCATCGTATTGCTTAGGCTAACATATTATTCTTGGAGTTTGTCCAAAACTTTGATTTGATTATTGAACAAAAATGATAAATTTTAAACCTTAATTGTGTGCTTAGGACACTAGGAATATGATATGTAGTTAAAAACCATAAGTTTTGCATATCGATCTAGCAAATGCACGTGATGTGAATAGGAAATCCTAATTTACTTGTTACATGTCTTGGATAAGCGTAGTGATAATTTATGTGAGATAATTTTGAATCTATATATTGATTACAATTCTTTGGTTACGCATAGCATATTCTAAGATTTTATCAATGTATAGTTTGATTAAAGATAACCTACATGTGTGACATGCATTCTATGATTTGTTTGACATATTACATGATAACTTCATGCTTTTAGATGTGATATAAGCATAAAGAATCAAAATGGGTTAGTAATACTTATTTTACAAAGTTAAAATATTTAAGTATGATTTTTGCAAGTGATCCATGTGAAATCAACCGAATTTCCTTGGACTTGGCTTGGTAGGAAGTTTGAGACGCGTGAAGGAAATGATGAGAACTCAAACTAAGTTCCCATCTAGTCAACAAAGTTTCCTATGTAAATTGTCCAAGTAGGAGGAAAGAAGTGTTGATATATATATATTATGAACTTGGGTTGAGATTACCTTTAACTTGTGTAAGTTCAAAGAAATCTAAACAAGTTCAATTGGGGTTGAAATCTCCAAAATTACAATGGACTCAAGCATATTGTTATCCAATTTGGTTGCATTCTAGTTGTGATCTTGAGTTTCCCTTTTTTTGAATAATGATTAAGGCTTTGTCTATGAAACCTTGCTGAATTGTTAAGAATCAAGATGAGTTGGTAGGCCTAGTTAGATTTCTCTTATGTTTTTCCTGATATGTTCCCATAAATATATAAATTGGGGTTGAATTCCCAAATATCATCCATTTTAATTGGATTTTTGACAAAATGTCTACATAAATGTGCTTCCACTCATTGGTTTTTCAATTCCACAACTAATGATGTTATTTATTTATAAGTATAGCTCAAGCGTATCCATGATAGGAGCCAAAGATTGGCCTCTCCCTATAAACTCTTGGATAGAACTACATGATTCTTATTCTTCTTCGAGGATCCATGTTTAGTGACATTTTGGATGATTTTTTCATCTCATTTCTCTTCTCAATCCCTGTCTCAAGTCTGTTCTTGGGGCATGAACCTTGTCTTTATCCATGTTTTTCCTTCCTTATCCTTCCTATTCTTATTTGTAAGGATGATTCAGTGCTGGATCTACCGTGAATGAGCCATTTAGAATGATTTCTCCTGGGTTCTTGCAAAAGCTAAGACCTTATTACCCTCTTTTTTGAGATTTTGAGGTGTGTAGACATGCATATTGAGCATTGCACATACCATTTTATATTGTAAGATTCCTAAGCATGATATAATCTTTACAATAAAAAATGGTTAAAAGTTCGTGTGGTGTATGGAACATATCTAAAAAGGATGTCTTATGATTATTCTTTCTATGAAAACATATGGGAATCCTTGGATATATCATTCCTCTTATTTTTCATGCTTATATATGTTAGAATCATCATTAAGCATGCTTTTAATTTCCTTGGAGAAAATAAATTTACATATTGTTCTTGTACGACCCCTGACTTGGCTTAGTGGTTAAACATGCTTGATTGATTTGATTGGATTCTTAATTTCTTAATCTGATTTGATATCATGAGACAATGATATGTTTCAAATTTGGTCCAGTTTGGACTTTGTTTGCTTAAGTTTTTACATTTACGTGCTCAAATGATCTTTTATGCAATTTTTCCATTTTCTAGGGTTCTATCTATAATTTTCTCACATTAATGTTGTGATTCATAATACTCTTCATAATGTTTGATATAGTTTCACCTTTGTATGGTTAATGTACCATCGGATGTTAGGCTTTCTCTTAAAGGTTGACAACCAATGAATTTTCAACTAAGTATTGGAATAGATGGTTCACTATGTATGTTGATGATTTGATGGTTCACCAAGTAGGTGAATGACTTAACTGTCCCTCCTTGTATTTTAGGGTCCTATGACTTTCCTTTGAGGTCCTAGAACTGATGGTAACCCTGGTTCAGTTACACAATCCAATGGAAGATCAATGTGTCCAAATGGCTAAGTATGGTGCACGATCCAATGAGTTTTTTGATGATACAACTTGATGGATTTATCAAATGCATGAATAAATGGATGACCTTGGTAAAAGATCCGATGGAAGTTTTGATATGTTTTGAAAAGATGGATTTCAAGTTTTGACACATCACAGGCTAGTTTTTTAACCTTTTGACCACCTTTCTCTCTCTTCTTGGATATAGATACCCTTCACCTCTCTCACAAATGAACCTTTTCCTTCTCGCTCTTACTCTTGTTGTTAAAGAGATCAAAACCATCATTTTTTGAAAGAGGATCTCTTCAAGGCCGAACCTTAGGAGGATCCTAGATGCATGTTTCTCTAGGGTTTAGATCAAACATCTCTAGGGTTGTTTGGAGCTTCCTAACCTAGTTTCTTTCCTGCATCAAGTAATATCTTCTTCTCTAACCTAGAATTTCTTATTGTTCTCCATCTTCTCTCTTCATCCATGGGAAGAAACCTAGTGTTCTTGGTGGATCTCATGCATGTGGTTGAAGAATCCCTTTTCTTCTCTCTTTTACCCTAGATTCACCTTGTTCTTGAGGAGAGGAGTTGTTTTGGAGCTTTTGGAAGTACAAGCTTGGGTTTCATCTTCTCTTCTTGAATCACCTTGTTGTTTGGATGTTCAATGTCATCCATGAGGACAGTTAGTCAATCCATTTCTTGCTTACCCTTAACTTGATCTATATAGATCATACCCTAGAACTTAGTATTATGGAGAGAGATGATCTTGTATGTACTATTTTACATACATGCATGATGATTTTGTGTTGTTAAACTATCCTTAGATCATATATATGTTTCTTCTCCTATGTTGGACCCCCTTCGTTTTAAAAGCATGAAATGATGGGCTTTACTTAGTGAAAAGGACTAGTTTTCCCTTACTATGGAAATCAAGCATTTTACTTAGTGATAAAATCAATAGTTATACTTAGTCTATAAATCAATGGTTCTATTTTTTCCTTGAAACAACAGTTTTGTTAAGAGCAAGAAATAATTGTTTTACTTACTGTGTGAATCAATGACACTACTTTGTAATGAACTGATGGCTTTTGTTGTCCATTAAGGATCTGAAGGTTTTATTTTGGCTATGTACAACAATCAACTGATGGGTTTACTTGGTGAGTAAAATGATGAATTACCTAGATCATGATCTGATGGTATTGCTTTTGGCTAAGTACTGTAATGATTTGATGGCTTTTCTACCCTTGATCTAATGGTTTCCTTTTTTTTCTAAGTACATAAATGAATTGATGGCTTTGCTTTTTGGTTAAATGCATGAATGAACTGATGGTTTGATATTTTAACTTAGTCTAAGAATGAACCAATGGTATTGATGTATGTGTTAAAAGAATCAATGGTTTTCCAAAGTGATTTACCTAGGTGTGTTAATGATATGATGGTTTTCCTATGTATCTTTTTGTCATGGTGTAAATCTGAATGATACTTTAAATCCTTCTTATTATGGTTAGGTAATGAGGGTTTATTGCTTCAATCTTCTACTAGTGTTGAAATGATGTAGGGATACATTCATATCGCTATAAGGTAATTCTATTATGTTACTCTTGAAAATATTGTAATTCTTATGATTAATGAACCCTTACGCTAAGTCTATATGCAACAAGTGTATTGATGACATGTAGAACCCTCAACAAAAAAGGTATTGAAAGATAATGATGCTCTTATAAGAAAATGTTGTTGAATGGCCTAAATGACCTTTGGGCTTGTTTGAACCCTAATGAAAATATAGCCTCTTTATGAATAGCCATAAACTAGTACCTTGTTCTTTTGAGATATAGAATATGTTTCATACGTTTTATATGTTCTGGAGTTGTTAGACACCAATGAGTTTTATAAAATAATATAATACTTGTATTTAACTTGATTGATGTTGTATGAAATCACCCAAATGTCTTAACTAATCAAGTACAACCCAAATCATGTAGTGCCCTGATTTGTGGAACTATTCCAGTGTCAAGACTTGCTAGATAGTAAAATGAGTATTCTAGAAAGGAAACTCAGAGTTGTATTGTGACACCCTTTTCCACACAAAGCAAGATTACTCAAAACAAAGTGCGGGATTATCACTACTAACAATATTACCACAAAGAAGAGTAAATTAAAACCATTTGCAATTCAATATCTCAAGCAGAAGTATTTTATAAACAAGCCTTCAACTCATGCCATCTGTATTTCATATATGACAAGAGATGTTACATATCATGTTCAAAGGCTATCAAGCCACAACTGTTACATATTACAACCTATTTATATGTACATGCCATTTCTATACATTTATGGCACAAAGACAAAATCTAAGTGTTTTTAAACAAAACAAAAAAATCTCCCCAAAGACCTGAGAGTACAAGGACGACACATAGGACTCTACTACAAAATTTTGGTAGCATATCCAACCTCTAACAGTTACTTCTCTCCTTGCTTCTCAACACCTACACCACGACCTTGACCTCCTCATCCACAACCACCTAAAAAGTTGTGGAACCCACAGGGTGAGACCAAATGTCCCAGTGAGAGATATAACTCTTCGTCAAAATCTATTATAAGCATAATAAGACAACAAAGCAAATAAGTAAAGTAGTAAATACTAGATAAGTAGTTTAAAAACTTGCAGTTGAGCAGTAGAACATCTTATGCTTTTACAAGAAATATGAAGAACATGTATAATTGTTATAAACTAAACAATACAAGAAATAAGACATGGGGTCACTCAATGCGATTCATAATTGACCCTAAGCAAATATACTACATATTTGTATTATAACTTTCATTATTATGCCCCGAGAATTTGAGGTGTACCACTCAAATCCAACTGAACATTGCTAAGTCAAAATCATTACCATACAAGATCTATAGAAGACATGGAAACCATGATTGTCATCAATACTACTCGGTCATTTCAAGTCTGCAATGCAGTGACATAACAATCAAACTACTAAATAGCAACTTATAGTCAAATCTACAGTCCTGTAGACATCAACTCATAGTCAAAGTTATGGTCCTGTAACATTACTAGTCTGCCTTGGTACAATGGCACAACACTAGAGAACAGGCTCTCGCATGACCATTCCATAATAAACCTTTATAGCACTATATATCAACAATATAAGGATACATGGATATGTATCCAGTTGCACCCCACATATTTAATAATATGTGCTTATATTTTCTGGAAGAGTTACTTGTTTCATCATCCATCTAGATATTGACGTTATAGAAGGATCTATGGTATAGGTAAACTACATGATTAGGGTTTCATTTGATTAGACATTCCAATTGGGTATCTTTTAATGCATCAATCAAGTTACAACGTATAAACCCTAAACAATTTCTACAAAATTAAGGTAGGATACAACTCCAGAAGATATAAAATGTATTAAGTGAGAACTTATCTCATAATCATATGGCACTTGTATTATTGTCTCTGACAAGATCATTAACAATTTCACATCACTATCGGATATCAATCCCTCTATTTGTGCACAAAGCACTTGCTAGGTCATTATACCAATTCATATAACTCTTGTACTTTCAACATCACAGAATGCCTCAACATTACTCATAATCACCACCCTATATTACATAGGGGTCAACATAGCATTCTCTTAGCTATGACATTCATCTCACTTGTAAGTTAGTGTTACACAAGTAGAAGAGAGAAAACACCATCACATAATAAATAATTTGAGTAGTATGAATGCATACATCATGTTATCACAAGATTACAGTTAGGGTTCATATGCATCCAATTAGGGTTTCATAACATTAGGAAACCACTAAACCCTACTTCTGCCACCTCCCACATATTTGGAGAACAAAACGGTTAAGTACTACTGCTAATAGTTAGCCATTCATAACTACATCACCTTATGTAGACCATTGCACTATGTATTGATCATGTACATATATATGTGTAGGTGTCTCGACCACTTCACAACACATGGTCTCCACCAACCTCAACACTTGGTGTTGACCTCTTATAACACACACATGTATTGACCATCACAAACATATATGTCTCAACCCCTCACACCACAAGTGTCATGACCGTGACACATCCTCATGGTCACGACAATATGGAATGAAATTTTTATGCGTCCTACTACTACCATGTTTGGTGGAATTATGAATAATGTGGATGTCTCATCCTAATGATGAGTGAAGTTGGAAGGTGTTTTAACATTGAATTTGACAAACTTTTTTCGTGTACAATATAGATATAAGTTTCCTTTTCTTTTCCATCATTTTTCCTACATTCTCTTATATATATATATATATATATATATATATATATATATATATATATATATATATATATATATATATATATATATATATAGACACACACACACACAACAAGATGTGTCACGATCCTGTGTTTTGACCATGACACCACATATGCATGGTGTTGCGACCACAACACTAGAAGACACCTAAATAGGGCGTCCCAACTGAGACACCAACAAGGTATGTCGCAACAAACCTACAACATCATGTTGCGACCGAAACCAAGCAAGGTGTGTCGACCATCTACTCATGGTGTGTTGCAAATGAACCAACTTCATCGTGACCTGTTACAACCAAGGTACAAATTAAACATGTGTTTTGATCATCATAACTCATCATCTCGACTGTAACATTAACCAATAGGTTTAAATGACCAAGCATCAATGCTACGTCACAACTTGTAGCGACCAAACCCTAGGGTTAGGGTTTTTGAGGTGGAAACCACCTCTTGTAAGAGTGTTAACCATGATGGAAGACCAAAGGTTTGTCTCGACCCCAAGATAGCCATATGACCAACATGTAAACTGATCCAGATAAGGTCAAAATAGAGATCAAACCAAGAAAATCAAACGTCAACTAAGGACTAAAACTCCATACTTGAGAATACTTCAAACCCTAGATCATGGGTGAAAGATAGTTGTCAAAAGAACTATATTTAGAGAGATAACCGATATTCTCATGCCTATAAATAGAACAAAAACTTCATGTTATTTAAGAATAAACAAACCATGTAAAAAGTAGCATGGTTCCATGGTAAAGATTCAAACAATACACATCAATCTTCCATTTACTAGAAAATTAGGTACACAACTTTTAGGGTTATCAGAATGATAATCCTTTCCAAAATATTACATGATTTAAACTCTAAACATCATCATTATTTCTACTATACAGAACACATTTTCAAGATCTGAAACAACAAAAGTAAGATCATATTTAAGATGCACATAATATATATGGGAAAGGTTATATAACTTGCATGTTTCTGGAGCGAGCCAATCTCCCAAAATCTCAATCTCTAAGAACTTCAACCAAGCTTCAACACTTTGGTCAAAGGATCACCTCAAGAATAGAAAGAAACACCATGGTAAAAGGAGAGCTTTAAGGAAAGATAAAATAGTCCTAGTCTGAACCAAAGAAGAAGAAAGAAGAGATCTTCTTCTCACTCAGTACCGTCATGTCAAAACATGATCCATGGGCCTTTTAAAGAAGAGATCTCTTAGAAAAAGGCACCATGGATGATACACAGTCTATGTACAAGGAACAAGAAGAAGATGATGGGGATTTGAAAGAAGGAAATCTTGATCAAAATTAAAAGATCACTTACCAAAAGAGGAATCACCAAAAATCTCCACTAAGATGTTGATCTAGAACAAGATCTTCACCAAGCAAGGTAGATCGGCCACTAGGGCTTCAAGCTTTGACCACTCTTGCTCCAGAAGTTCCAAGGACGATCCAAAGGAAGAAGAAAGAGTGTAGGGCCAAAAAGTTTTTCTCTTGTGAAGAGAAGGGGTTATATACCCAGAGGAGGAGGGAAGTAGAGATTTAAGATATATCAACAATATAGACCATCAAGGGACACATGCCCTTCAAAGAAATAACCTTTCCTCCACTCACATGAAAATTATGAAATTTTCATGTTTATCCAACAGAAGTGTAGTGACCTCCAAGGTCGGCTACTACCTTGTCTCAGTCGAGACATTTCCATTAACTTGTTTGGGTCGAAACCCTAAGTCATCATATGTACATGGTCGAGACACTAGAAGACAAAGTGTTTCGACCAACTGTAACACCCCTACTTTAGACATATATCATAACTGAGCGGAAGCTTTTTATCTTGAAGGAGGAATGTCACATTTATGAAATCATAGCAAATAAATACATAAATCACCATTGAGATTCATACATTGTTGTTTGCATAGGAAACTATGGTTGAGTTCTATAACATGTCTAAACATTCCTAAGAATGGAAATCTAAACATAAAAGTAAACATCTTCATAACATTGGATCAACTAGAATGGATGTCACCCCACCAGTTAGCTCTTAAAGGTCGTCTATCCCTTGCTTACTCCTCTTTAGTCCTTACTTGCTCCAATATCTAGGGACATCGCATCCCCAACCCTACAAAGGGGCAAAGTCAACACATCAATAAATGGTACTAGCACTTTAAAATAAGAGAAAAGTAAATATACTTGACATGTAAGAAAACCTAACATGAATTACATATAAGCATTCTTGAATAGAATTATTAACATGAAGAATTGAAAATAAATTGTATGCATCCCTCTACGACGTCCCCTTAGGAGCACATGATTTCTAGGTAAGCCCTTGATGCTAGGAAAGCCCTTGACGACCCTTTTGAGGTCCATGATTCAGGAGCATAAAAAGACTATTTCAATTCCACTTAACTTGATCATTAACATGACATTAACATTAACATGATCTTTAAACTTAACATGATGGAATTTCTCCCTCTTGGACATTAACATTGATTCCACCAGTCATTAATCATATCCTTTAATCATAATGAGCTTTTTAAACATAAGACATACCATATAACAAGCATCAAGCAATGATATAGAGTAAGGATGATTAAAACATTTAAATTTGAAACCATAATGTCTACTTTATACTTAGCATGCAATCAATCATAAATACTTGTGCTCAATAACATGACCCATTTACCTTGGAGAAAAGCTGATCCTAAGATAGTCTCTCTCTGGTCTTGATCAAATCTAGGTCTTCCCTTGTCTGGATTAGGCCCTAAATACTTGTTCATAATTATTTAGCATCATAGTCAATACCTTGTATTGATGTTAGGTTGAACAATGGTGAATTAGGGTTTGGGTTCATTAGGGTTAAGGTTACTGAGCAAAATCATCAATTTGGAAAAACTAGGTTAGATTAGATTATATTAATTACATGTAATACATAATTAGGGTTTCATGGGTCAAGCCAGGGTTTCTAATAAAACATCAGAACAGGGAGTCAAATCATAGCTTGAAAACCTAAAAACCAGTTTCCTCTTAAAAATCCTTTCAAAAACATATTTTTTGGGTATTTTTCTAATAAACGGTTGATTTATAGAGAATTTTCAAACAATAGATCAAAAACATATTTTTGATTTTTTTTATAAATGGTTGATTTATAGCAAATTTTCAAACAACAGAACAATCACAAATCGAGATAAATCCACATTTTCTTTCAAAACTAGTTGGCCGGTTCTGAGTTGGACCAATCACAGTTGTCCAACTAGCAAAGAAATTCGCCATAGTGGATTCAAGGTCAAAGAAGGCATGGAGGATAAAAGTTCTTAAATACCCTTGCTAGCTTAATAGCCTGATTAAGAGTGCAGGGGTTCCTTGGTCATAACATGATCGGATTGTCCCCAACCTGGGACACCATGAGCCATGGGTCGAGCAGCTCATAGGAGCTCTTGGTCATCCTTTTAGGGTCGCGAGTATGATCTCTCCCAGGAAACCAAAACTCTCGGGGGGTTCCTCACATTTCGGTGAAGTCATAGAGCCAAGATACAGGTTCTGGCGAGGTAGGAGCTCCAATTACCATGGCACGGCTACATGCACCGGCCCGACCATGGTCGATGAAGCCCAGGGGTCAAAGAAAAGTGATCAACACTTGGAGCATTGATCTTAAAACATGAAAACAAAGTAGAGAAACCATGCGAGTGAAGGAGAGAGTCACTGCATCCATGGAACTAACCGAAGAGCCCAAAAAATACATAGGGAAAAGGGCTCAGAAGCCAACACCACGAAACCATGTAGATGGGAACCAACTAATATCCAAAAGGTGATCTTGGGGGTTAGATGACTTTGTCTAATGTCT
Organism: Alisma plantago-aquatica; assembly: GCA_963693085.1. Taxonomy (NCBI): domain Eukaryota; kingdom Viridiplantae; phylum Streptophyta; class Magnoliopsida; order Alismatales; family Alismataceae; genus Alisma; species Alisma plantago-aquatica. The sequence continues at coordinate 920,482,913 of OY856409.1, forward strand.
TTGTGAGGGTTGGGAGGCCACTGGATCACCTAGGTGATTGGTGCTCGAAAAGGTCAAAATAGTGATCTATAGGATACAACAACTGGGGTGGTCATAGGGTAAATGGGAAAAATAGAAAGGAAACCTGAGGTCTATAGATGCTCATTGTGTTCTTGGTTGGGCTGAGATGATCGAAGTTGTTGGGGAAAAGTGTGGGTTGCCAAAGAGGAAGATTGAGTAGGTGGGGGAAACTTGGGGCACCCATAATGAGTTGAGGGAGGAGGATGGATCCCTGGGGTCAGACGGTGTTGAACAATGCCTTAGGTAGGCAAGGAGGTAGATTTGGTGCTAGCTGCAACTCATGACAGAGGGAGGATGAGAGCCATGATTGGGCATTTTATTCATCATCTAGGAGGAAAGATAATCTAGGGCTCGATCGATTTGGGAAAAAGCGGTGAAGATGGTAGAGCAAAAATTTCTGAAAAAGGATGAGAGATGCGAGAGAAAAAGGCATCGAGAACGGAAAGCTTGTACTAGCCCCATGGCTTTCAATAAAAACGGAAGGTAGGTGATGATGGGGAAGGCATTGGATCAAGAACAGATGGTCTGATTGCAGGACCAAAGAAAAGAAACAAAAACAAAGGAGCGCATGGCATGAGATAAAAATTGGAAACTTAGGTTGCATTAATTGAATTTGATTAGTTCCTAACCAAACTATATTCCAAACTTCCTGAATTAGTTTGGAGGGTCAAAAATGGTCAAAAGCTACCAAATTTGGACCATAGACTAATTAAGTAGTCTAGATTATTTCTTTTTAATTAGATGTAGGTTTTTCACAAGTCTTGAACATAGTTTCCTTAATAGTCATTTAACTTTAACTTAATGCATTAATAGATTAGATAATTTGGAAAATTACTTTCTTTTGTTATTATATTGAGAAAATTCGAGATAGACATTAATTATTCTCTTAAAAGGGCATGTCTTATATATTTATATGCCTTTTGAGCAATTTGATGGGGGAGAGAGAAAAAAATTTCCTCCCCATTAAAACTATAAAGGAAAGGAGGTTACTTCTTGCTTAAGTTATACCAAGTATAAATTTCGAATTTTCAAACCTCTTATCTCTCTCTTTCACTTCCATTAAACAATATTCAAGGTTAGGCAAGAGAAAAGGGTGAGGGCCACATATATTTTTCTTGATTGCATAAACCATAAAAAGAGAAAAAGTGGATTCATCCCAATGTTGTTTTTTTTACTTTAATATTATTTAATAAAATTCCTCTTTAACGTCTTTTGCTAATAAGACCCTCTATTATTATTTATTAAGAAAATCACATTTTAAGACTTAAATTAATTTTGAAAATTTGGTATGTTACACCAACTCACCTCTAGGTCATCTAGGTCGAAACACGACTTCCAAGGCATGTATTTTAGTCACTACGCTCACCAAAACTGGTGTAAGGTGGCAGAACTCAAACCTTAGCATAGTCACTTTATCGACTTAAGCAAACCCTAGAAACCCTAGAATCACCATGAGATGTCACATCATCATCCATGATTCAAAAAAAGTGCCCCATTGCATCATCTCCTCTCTCATGGTGCTAAATAATAACATTCTCAACATGTGAAAATTTTCATGATAACTCTCACTTATGGTTAAATTGCAATTTAGTCCAAAATAAGCACAGATATAACAAGGATATCTCAAACATTAATCAAATGGGACCAAAATGAAAATATAATCATGTCACGTGATATTAAGACATACCAAGAGATTAAATTAAGTTTTAAGCATCTAATTATACAAATTATTTACAATTAAGAATAAATCTAGGTCAAAGGTTTTACATATATATTATTGAGTATATGTGGGTGGGGGGAGGGTATATCCTTGTCATCCCGATCCCAAGATTTTGGAGAACGTTCAAGGTTGTATCTTGCATGAATATACATAAATGTGATGTGATGGAGGATGGTTGTGGTCTTACCTCAGATTTTAGGGTTTATTATCTTGGTTTCTAGTATCATGGCATGTGTACATAGGGCTGACAAGGTTGATTTGTAGTTTGACTAATATGTCACTACAACAGACTCATATTGTTCACGGGGAAGAGATAATAGGATTTCGGCTCTCCTAGATCTTGTATGGAGATAATTGCAACTTTTTAGTGGTCAGCTGGTAGTTCGAGTGGTATGCCTCAAACTACCCAAGGCTTAATAAAATATGCAATCCAGTTGTGTAGCATATATATAGGGTTATTCAACAACTCACATTGGATGATGACCCTTGATTTGTCTCTTTTAGATATTTAGATGATGAATAATGTGGTAAGAGAAATCAAATGTACATCTAGTTGTAGCTCTGTCTGTTCTTTTATTTATTATGTTAATCTTTCAATTTTGCAATATTCTTTCTTTATCTATTTAATTTCATAATCTACTAGTAAGCAGTAACCATTGTTGTGAGTTATATCTCTTGTTGGGACATGGGTCTCACCTCATAGGTCACCACATCTTTTTATGTGATCATCAGCAGTGTCATCAGACCCGTTGTGGCAAGGAGGAGGAGCTTGGAGATTAATAGAGGAAGAAGATTGGTTAGTTGTTGAGTGTCCTAGAATCATCCATGTACTCTCAGGTGTGGATAGGGGAAGTTTTGTAGATGATGTATATCGACTCATGTTTTTGGAAGCATGTGGATGTTTGTACATGATACATTATGAGGATCATATCTTTTGTATATAGGTTGTGGTTGAGGCCACTGAACCTATATGTAAATGCTCTTGGACATGTTTGAGAAGTTTAATTTGGTTTAAATTTTTCACTTTTTTGGTAGCATGATTAATTAGTGATTGATCGCATTTTTAGTTTTGAGTAATCTCATTTAGTGGTTGCCATAATTGTTCTAGCTAGTTATTCCTATATTAAAATAAGAAAAGGCATAGAATCTTTTATATGATATAGATATTTCATGCATGTTTGAATACACGAGAAAAGGAAAATAATTAAGTATTCTAGCGTTTTGTGTGAATGTGAAGCCTTCTTGATGTTCTAAGATTATGTTGTTTTATCCTTGTATCATAAGTTCAATGCCATTGGGCCTTGTAATAAAGGACAAAATGAGATTGTCTAGTGTTGTTGTAACATATATGACCATAATGATGTTGGTTAAGGCCTTTTGGGGCATTATATACAATATTTGATAATGGTGAAAGTAAAACATGTTGAATTTTAGGTATTTCTTAGCCTTTGTATTGCTTCTATGTAATGTTGTTGATGTGGAAGCCTTAGTTCTGTTAAATGGAATTTCACATGAACACTTGAATAAGCGTATGTTTAGATATTTAAGAGGAGTAAGGTACATAATAAAAAAGAGAAACATAAATCATACTGTCATGTGTCTTGAACACTATGAGTCTCCCCCAACAATAGTACATGGGTGGTGAAATAAGTTTTTTTCACATTGGTAATATAAGGTTGAGAAGCTTTAGGCTACTAAGTACATATGTAGTGGACATGGAATTTGTATATGTTAATAGGATGGTTGGGTAAATGGAAAGGTATGGATGATGAGTTGTGCATGTGGACGTATCATGATAACTTTTACTTGTCTAGGTTCAAGTAAACTAGATTTAGGACAAACTAAGGAAAGGGGACCAATGTTTTTAATGTGTATTCTTGTTAAGATTATTTATGCATACTTGTTTTGTTCCTCTTCAGATAAGTTAAATGTTTGCATGATATCTACTATTGGATTGATACTTAACTTGAATGGTATCTTCGAGATGAATATAAAAATAATCAAATGGTATATTCTTACTCTTATTTTTATTCTCTCACATAGACAATATAATAAAAAATGAATAACTTTGTAGGTCTTAAAGTCAAGTTATGAACTATATAACATTATTCTCATGTCAAGCAACTTCATTATTCAGTGTTTTTCTCCTAGATGCATTTTATGTCTAGAGTTCGTGTACTTCAATCCTTCAGTATGCCTATGGACATCATGTCTTTTTTTATAGTTTGATCCCATAGATGATGTATATTCTAAGTAACCGTGATGGATATTTTATATATGATTTTCATGAGAACACATAAAATCATGCTTTGTGAATAGATGTTATTCAAAGAGGTAATATTTTCCTTGTTCATAATTGTTGAATATAATCTCCTTGCTTGAGATAAGTCTTCTTTTCTGGTATTGTTTCATTTGTAACTAGAGCTTTCTAAGTTAGTTTTGCACCAAACCTCATGATCGACATTGGTATGTTGATTATTGGGTTTGGATCCTACAATAAAATCTTAGTAATGTATTGTATAAATTCTATAATGTGGCCTGAGAGGAAAAAATAAAACAACATCTCTAGAAAGAAAGCATCAACTCAATTTCAAAACATTTACTAGCTAGTCTAACATAGTTGAAAAATGAAAAGAGAAAGTATTCTTCTTTTTGAATAATATCCAATGGGTTTACCCAATAATTTAGTGACTCAAATATCAATATTTTTTTGAAGAAGTTGTATATATATATATAGTTGTCAAGATTCCTCTGACTTAGAAAGGGAAAAATGCCTCAATTCTTTATTTCATCTTTTATCAAGAAATTTGAAAAATGCTCAAGTGACTATAATAGATGAAATAAATTATGAATATATTCAAATATATACAAATATATATTTGTGCGCCTGTATAATATAGAAAAATGATAGTAGAAATACTCCAATAATGAGAAATAAATTCAAGTTATTGGAAAAGGAAGTACAAAAATTAAATAGAAAATCATACCAAAACCTAGAATGACATGAAAATAACAAAGAAATATTTTGTAATGGATTCTCGAAAACTGAATAATAATACTATTACTTTAAATGATATCATATTTGAAGAAATATAAAAAGGAAAGAAATATATTAAAGTAGATCCTACCAAATTTTATAACTTCAATTTAAAATATGGGAAAAACTTTGTTTCGATAAGATGCAAAAGCCCGAGCCAAATCCATCCAAGGGAGAAAGATATGTAAAGATAGTTTAGGCATATAACATTGATTAGTGACATTGAAATTTAAAACACTTAATGGATATAAAAAGTTTGGTTGTTTAAGGATTTTAAAACAACAAATATAAAAATATTCCAATATTTGGGGGAGAGAACAACTAACTCCCCAAGATAAATGTGGGGATTTTTATTACCAACATAGAAATGCTAATTGTTTCAATGTCAATAGTTAAGTCTTATAGTTAAGATCCTACCTATATAGTTAGGAGGTTGATGTAAAATATTCATATAGAGAAAAGGTAAAAGTAGTAAGAATAAGAGTAAACTAGAATCTATTTTGTAGAAGATAAAGAGTGACTAGGATCCCACTAGAAGTGGTTAGCATATAAAAAAAGGATACTTAGTAGTGCTCTACAATAGAACACAAAATCCAAGAACTAGAGACCTTATGTGTCTTATATATTATGGAGGATATGCTTCATGCGATACTAGATTGGTGTTCTAGAGAAAGGATTCTCCAGAAGAGGCACGCTCAAGGAAATCAATAGGTGGGTCATTTTCCAAGTGGTTTTGTGGAGTTCATATGATGAATGTATAGGGTTTAAACACAACTTGTTAGGAATCATATAGGAATTCAGTCCTATTATGTATGGCAACCTGAGACAATTATAAGAAGTTCCAACGAGGTTTCCCAACATATTTTAGGAAAACTAGGATATTTTCCTCATATATTTACAAATCCCTTGGGAGTTTTTCCTTTTCTCATAAGAAATCTCTAAAAAAATTCCTTTGTTTGTCTTTTCTTGTCATGAAAGGAAAATCCAAAAACATACTTGTAAGAGACAATAAATGATAAAGAACGAAGGTTTTAATTCAGATATTTTAGCAACTATGGAATGTTTCTAGATAATAATATCCAATTTTGTACCTATTACTAAAATTCTATACTTGGTGGAGGCTCTGTTAGTCCTAATTGGATTATAAATTAAATATATGAATCAAGGATAATGAAAAAATTATAAATGATACATTCCTCCCAGCAAAGGACACTTAATGTCACATAATTATGTAAAGTCCAATTTAGGCCCAACCCAATATAGAATAATTTTCTTCTTTATGAGAAAAACATTGTGGAGATGGATAAGCTAATGAATGAATAGATACACATCATAGAACAATCAAAATGGCATAATATCTTTCAAGATAAATGAAAAGGATGTTTGCATTTCATTTTTGGTGATGTACCACATATGAGGTCTCATCAACAACTGTTGGTAAAGATCTATTTATAACATAGGTTAGAGATAGATGAAAGTGCAAAATCATTATAAAATATTGTCTTTATATAATTTAAACCAAATATAATACCATCCACTTAACTTGAAATATTGAATATAATTGATGTAATTACTATTTGTAGATCACAACTACTTCTATAAGAAGTTTGGATATGTTTTTAGTATGAATATGTAAATATCTTAATCAAATTTTTTTATCTCTTATAAAAGAGCTTTACATACACAAAAGAGATTTACATATGACATACATATGCCAAAAAAATTTGTAATGCTCAAGAATTCAAATGTTACCTATGAAGAACCTATGTTTGGTTTTTCCTTAGATCAAACACGTTATATTATAAGTTGAAGAGGCTTGTGATGGAGGTTAGAATTGACATAGTGGGGGATGTTGTGAATAATGTTGCTAAAGTTGTAATAAATTTAGGTGGAGTTTAGTGGGTGAGTAGGAGGTAATCAAACCCTACTACAATAGAAATGTGGAGAATAAAAAGAAAGGATATCAAGGTAATATATCTAGATAAGAATATAAAATAATGTGGATGAAGTAATGACTAAGGATGTCTAGGAGACCTGGTGAAGGAGGGGGTAGAACCATCAAAATATGGATGAATGGGGGACAAGGTAAACTTTTATCATTTTTCCAAATAAATTACTATCAATAAAAGGGTCAATTTTTGGTATACCTAAAATTTTTAAAGACGAATGTCTAATATTTGAAGGGACGTGAGAAGATTATAGTTTAAGAAGACATCTTGATGACATATATAGATACTTAAAGTTAAACATTTCTAAATATATCATTTAAGAAGTAATATATATTAACTATATACAAACATTTATACACGAACATACACACATGCATATATATATGCACACACACACACACACACACACACACACACACACACACACACACATATATATATATATATATATATATATATATATATATATATATATATGTATATATACATATATATATACACACACACAGACACACACACACACAGATATATATATATATATATATATATATATATATATCTGTGTGTGTGTGTGTGTATGTGAGTGTGTGTGTGTTTGTCTATCAATGTGTGTGTGTTTCTATATTTGGTGTCATTCATTAGCTACTTTTGCACAAAGGGGATGGGTGAGGAAGTGAGTAAATAGGGTGAAGAAGAAAGAGATGAAGGTTGTGAATGAACATGGGATGAAACTAAATATGTATCTATTTTTGAGTTAATTTACTTATAGTGGGGAATTAAAATTCATCTATTAAATACTATAATTATAAAAAATTACATTTTTAAAATGGGTATGTAATATGGTTATGGTTTGTATACTTGATCGTGATACATGTGCTTTAATGCAATTTTTTATTTATATAGGTTGATATGATGTACTGCTAAATAGTTTCTCTTGTTCTTCTAACTCATCTTTATTTTGTTGTAATGTTGAACATGAATAGTGTAATGGTAGTAATAATGCATAAGTGATTTGAATTGGGATTTTTTATGCAGTGGGTATATGTGATCTCATATTATTGGTAGAAAATAACTTTCAAAATTTTGTATTTGTTTGATGGCAATGAAAAAACTTTTGTTGAATTATATTTTTTACTCAATTTCAAATTGGTTAATATATATGGGAATCTAGAGAAAAATGTTATTTTCTAAATACATGTTCCTTAATTTTTAAGATATCTAAAAAGAGCGTCCAAGAACTACGATAATTTATATATTGTATATCTAAATATGTATTTACTTATTATTTATATGCTAAAATAAAGTATCATATGAATATATGGAATGCATTTGGGGCTAGAAACACATGGAAATTCCCCTATTAGTCTCTTTATTTTTCACTTTCTTAGTCATCTCATTAGATAGAATGCGTATTACCACATAGTATGATCATGATGCCATGCCATATTTTTAAACATGGAAGTATGTTGATATCACAAGATGAGGCACCATTGATAAAAGTCAATAGTCAGTGCATGTTCTTGTTTCACCCTAAAACTATGTATATAAGAAATGTTACTGGATAGCAAAATCCAGACTAGACATATCCATAATAGGTTGAACCTGACTACAACTTTGTTGTTTATCTTCGTCTGATTCAGTCTCAAGAAAAAAGGATTCAATAATACAAATAGTAGACTCATAGTTAGTTCCTATTAGATAAGATATCCCTTCCACTGTGATTAAAAATTATTGGCATACTTGATTAAGGATTATCAAGCTCAAATTCATCTGGGAAAATATCACTAGTATTAACAATATTTTCATATGAAGGAGTTCATACCTAGAGAATACTAAAGGACTAACTTCTCTATTTAGCCATTTTAATGGTAAAATGGGGACTCAATAGTGGTAGTTTTTAGGTAAAGTGTTGATTCTTCATGAATTATTTAGTTTTACTCAATACTTGTTTAATAATATATGGTTATCAAATACTTATATGTTTAACATGTTTTTGTATGTATAAAATACTCCTCTTTTGTTTAAAAAAGATACTCACTAAAATAAAATGATATTAGGATAGATTATATTAAAACAAACTATTAGTGATTAATTATAGTATATCAATCATATAGGAAGAATCAGATTTGGAAAAAGAAGAAAAAAATTGACCACTCTAAGGCATGATGTTACATGTCTACCTTATATATGAAATAAACTCCATATTTTCTCTAGCACATATCTTACAATAGTGAAAAGATAAAATGGTTGAACCATTTGTCAACAAATATTCTTCACTAATGGCATCCATTTGATGAAATAACAACCATAGTGAAGGAAGGACAAATTATGAATCTAGTTGAGGTGTAAGTTTAATGATAAGTTGAAGAAAGTAAGAAGATGAATATAAGAAAGATAGGAATTACACACAACAATTTAAAAAAGAGTTCAGGTATATTAGACATTGTTTGGTATGTTACAAAATGTCATATTGAGCCACATATATAAAGTATGACCCATTGTAAGGATGCCCATATTTCTTAATTTCTCTCATATATTAAGTGTTTTCAAGTATTACAAAAACTACAATGAACCTAATCAACACAACAAAGAAGAGACTATAAGTAGGACAATGTGAATGGATATAAAGACATGGAACTAATGAAACTGATGATCCAATTTGACTTTAGATAAGCAATTAGAGTTTACTTGAATAATTTCCTGATTTAACTTTTTAGCATTGACCTAAGATTGTTACTAAAAATATAGTTAATTCAAAATCTAAACTTTTTAACATGTACTAAATTTGCTTTGTTGAAACCAGTTTGGGTTTGGAAAATGAAAACCCTAGTTTGAGTTTAAATGGTGTTTCAGGATGAATTATTCCAAGATGAATGAATGAATGTTAACTTATGATAAAACCCTAATTCAAGTTTGATGATATTAATATTATTCAAATAACGGTCATACATGTGTTAAGTTATACCTTTATGATATATAGATTACTGGAAGAGGAATCAAAATCCAAGTTCTCTAAAAAGGTTTATGAGGCAATATGAGGTTCATATTAAGCAATACACATTTAAAATTATAATGAATCTTTAACTAAAATATTTACAATATTGACTTGGAATCTTATTTTCAACATATAAATATCATGAAAACATAATTGAATTTAGCTTGACGTTCTAGGGTTTTTGGTGTGGTCAAGGTTTTCACAAAATATGACAACTAATCATAAAACAACCTAAATGGAATGTGGGATTGACAGGTGTCCAAGGGAAATTAAACTAACAAATTTTTGATTTGAACAAACACTTTTATTGAATAAAAGTCTTAGAAAATTCCATTCAATGAAGGTCTTAGAAAATTCCTAAACTGTCCTCATTCCAAGGATAATCATAGATACATGGTAGGATGAAGGTTTGGATAGAGCATTCAACTGGACAATGTTGTTCAAAATGATAAAGTACTTTTTGGAGTTATTTTCAAATGTGTATATATATGGCTATTTATAGTACTTGTGCGGGTAGATACCCGCTCAAGGAAATAGTCACTTTTCTACAATTTTTTATAACACACATTAATAGGATTACATTACCTTCACAATAGTTACATTACATGAATATAATTTATAATTATTACAGATGTAAAGTTACATTTTTTCACTATCGATTCATCAAATTTATACTAGAAAATTTTCCCATCTTTACTTTTCACCTTTTGAGAAAATAGTTACTTTTTTGTCTAGATACTTGCTAACTTTACCAAATAATTACTTCTTGGAATGCACGATAACTAAACCTTAGTTACCAGTGTGGGAACAAAATAAATCCCACACACACACATATATAGGGTATATATTCACTTCCCCTGCGAGCAACTAACTTTTATTACCTATGGATTTGTTTTGTAATCAGAAGGCACATAATTGTAATGAGATAACCTAAATTGTAATTGAAAAACTCATGTTGTAAATATAATGTTGTTCCTACGAAAATAATAAAAATGATATTTATGATAAAATTGTAAATTTATGTTGTATTACAAAATGAGTCTTAATGTTATAATTTTAATCATCTCATTACAATTTTAGTTTTATCATTAAAAATGTTCTTTCCTATTACAAAATAGATGCATGGGTAACTAACCTTGGTTACATGCATGGATATTAAATGAATGTCAATATATATGTGTATATATAGGGTATATATTCACTATGTGTATTGGTAACTAAATTTTGTTACCTGTGGATCTATCTTGTAATAGGAAGGCACTCAATTGTAATGAGACAACCAAAATTATAATACAAAGACTCATTTTGTAAATACAATGTGAAATTTGTATTCTCCCTCTGAATATAGTAAAAATGAATTTTATAACAGCAGTTTACGTAGTATTACAAAATGAGTCTTTGTGTTACAATTTTGGTCATCTCATTATAATTTTGTCTGTCGTATTACAAATATGTGTCTTCCTGTTACAAAATAGATGCTCGGGTAACTAATCTAATTTACCCACATGGGCAGTGAATGAATGGCCACACACACACAAACAGGCAAACACACACACACACACACACACACAAACACACACACACACACACACACACACATATATATATATATATATATATATATATATATATATATATATATATATATATATATATATATATATATATATATATATATATATATATATATATATATATATATATATATATATATATATATATATATATATATATATATATATATATATGAGGATTACTTTGTTGCCCGCACGGGTAGCATGTGTTAGTTACCCGTGTCCCAGATTTAAGTGAAAGCAGATGGAGTTATTTACATTTCGCTGCCACCGTCTCTTCGCTCCCGCTGTGCCAGGCTGCCAGCCTCCACGGACACCGACAGCTGTCTACAATCCCATTTGCCTTCCTGATTCCTCCATTTGAAGCTCTGCCTGACCAATCTGGTTGTCCCTTGTCTTCCATCTCATCCTCTTCATCTTCCACTTCGCCGATCATGAACAAACTCCCACATGACAACCTCCGTCCTTCCATCGGCGGAGCCAGAGCCTTAACACCCTCTGCCTATGCCGCGTCTTTGACCTCTTCGAAGGCAACAACGACGGCTAGATCACCACCAAAGAGCTCACGTAGGCACTAAAATGCCTGGGGCTCGAGGCCAACGCAGCTGACTTGGAGATAATGCGTCGTCTAGCTTGAGGTGTGGAGAAAAGGTAGGGGATGTTAACGGAGAGTATTATTTCTTGTTCATAAAACTAACCATTTGATTCCCTATTCTTTAAAACAGAGCTTCGACGTTGTCATCCCATTCTACTGGGGCATCGCAGCAAACAGATCTGTTGTATTCGCGGACAGGATATAGATCGTCAAGTCTGGCTGCGGGAAATCCTTCGCCCCATTCCCACCAGGTAATTAACTACTCATTCTCTCCCTAACTCTTACCTCGAATTGATATAAGTGTCTTATTCTCCGGGATATGTATGAAAGCCCAGATACTGATTTTGGCATCTAATTCTGCCTGCAGGTTGAATGTTCCATAGTGAGGGTGGCCTCTGTAGCTTCGAGCATCCGACAAACAAGATGAAGGCAATTCCGTGAGTGGACATCGAGGGCGCAATGTGCGGCGCCACCTTCTCTGTCGGCCTCTGCACAAGTCTACCACCACGAGTCATGTGCGTCGGCAGCGCTGCTGACTGTGCTGGAGCCTGGGGCGGCAACGACTAGTATCATCCAACAAAAGACGGGAGGGGGATCAAATTGTGCTTGGATTGAATTTCTTTTGTTATATATTTGTAATGTTATGACGAGCTTCCCACTGCGAGAGCTGGTAGAAGACTTGGTTGTTAGCTTCAGTTCAACACCAATATCAGGGTAGATCCTCATCCTCACACAAATGCATATTTATTAATGCTTATCTATACACAGGTTGTGGATTAAGTACGTAAACATGAAGACATGTGCTTTGATTTTCACTGTTAGTTAGAATGAACATCACCTATTTGTAAAAATGATGATCAGATATTTTTTGTTGTATCGTCGTGATATGTCCATATTTTGTAAATGTGACAAAAAGATGAGATTGTCAAAAAAATTAACAGACCTCGTTCAGTGAAGAGATTGCTCATCTCTGTAATGACATTTTGACACGTAGCCAGACAGTACCACAATATTTTATTAAGGAAATACTATGTGCAACTGGATGTTGTATGTCCTCATGTCACCGTTTCGGTGGATTCTATTGAATTTTAGTTAAAGCAAGCATACAACCCATATGAAATAATTATTTATATAGAAAGAATAAACCATAATATGTTACGAGGAGCAATCTGTAAAGACCCATGACTATGATGCCCATCAAGGTCAGAACAACTATAATATGCATGATTAAATTATAAGGTGAGTGGTTATATTATTGTACATAGAGAAATTGTAACATGCATGATGAAACAATAAGGTGAGTGGATATTTTATAATGGATATAAAGAAATCGTAATGTATAGGAATACATTATAAGGTGGGTGGATATTTTGTAATGTGCATAGAGAATTTGTAACGTGCATTATTAAATAGTAATGTAGGCAGACGTTGTGTAATGTATATAAAGAAACTGTAATTTGTAGGAACAAATTATAAGGAAGGTGGATATTTTTAATGTACACAGAGAAATGACTATCCATATTGCAAACTGGAACCTACATTACGATTGACTCTTGCCTATTACCGTCCATATTATAGATGGCATTTGCTTATTACAATATGAGTATCTGTATTGCAAATCTATCTCCTACATTATGGTTGACTCTTACCTATTACAATGTGACTGTCCATATGGCATATGACACTTTCTTAATACAACATGACTATCCATATTACAAAATTGTCACCTACATTACAGTTGTCTCTTGCCTATTAAAATGTGACTATCCATATTACATATGACACTTGCTTATTACAATACGAGTATCCATATTACAAAATTGTCACCTACCTTACGGTTGGCTCTTGCCTATTATAATGTGACTATCCATATTACATATGACACTTTCTTATTACAATATGAATATCCATATTACAAAACTATCACCTACATGACGGTTGGCTTTTGTCTATTTCAATGTGAATGTCCATATTACAAATGACACTTTCTTGTCACAATATGACTATCCATATTACAAAACTATCATCTACATTATTGTTGGCCCTTGCCTAATGTGACTGTCCATATCACAGATGAAACTTGCTTATTACAATATGACTATCCATATTACAAACTGTGACTACATTACGGTTGACTCTTGCATATTACAATTGACTGTCCATATGACATGACACTTGAAAATTACAATATGACTATCCATATTACAAAACTATCACCTACATTATAGTTTTCTCTTGTCTATTACAATGTGATTGTCCATATTACAGATGATACTTGCTTATTACAACATGACTATCCATATTACAAACTGTCACCTACATTACAGTTGGTTCTTGCCTATTACAATGTGACGGTTCATATTACAGATGACACTTGCTTTTTACAATATGAGTATCTATATTATAAAATTGTCACCTACATTACAGTTGCATCGTATCTATTACAATGTGACTGTCTATATTACATATGACACTTGCTTATTACAATATGAGTATCCATATTACAAAATGGTCACCTAAATTACGGTTGGCTCTTGCCTATTACAATGTGACCATCCATATTACAGATGACACTTGCTTATTACAATATGAGTATCCATATTACAAAACTGTCACCTACATTACGGTTGGATCTTGCTTATTATAATGTGACTGTCCATATTACAGATGACACTTGCTTATTACAATATGAGTATCCATATTACAAAACTGTCACCTACATTACAATTGGCTCTTGCCTATTACAATGTGATTGTTCATATTACATATGACACTTTCTTAATACATTATGATATTGTAATTTTTGTATGTTCAAAGACATCATTTTTCTCTCTGTCTGTAACTTCTTCCACCCACTTGCTTATTACAAGATGCTACTTTGTACTTCTGTGACATAATTTGAACAAACAGAGAATCAATTCATACGCCATTAGACAAATAAGAATGAGTGATGACTGTGTAGATTGCAGAAGATGAAGAGGAGTAATTGCAAACCGAATGCAGAAGATTTCTTTGACATTACAACAAACAATACAATGGTAGTCATTTTATGCAATCCACTACACACTCTGCCGAAGAAAATTGACCCCAAGCGTAGTGCCCAACAGATCAGGATGGATTGGTGGGGGTAAAGAAAACCAGATCTGTACCAGTTACAGTGGCACACATTCTTGCAATGGGAGAGTTGTGCTTGGTTGGGTAGATGAGCATCTTACATCGAACATCGATATTCAACTTGGGTATGACTAGCTTCCCAAGCATGTACACACTTGTGGAACTGTAAACACTAGCGTCAGCGGCAGTTGGTGTTGGTTTCGTTTCACCTTTTTTCCCAGCGGAAGCAAATGAAAACGAGAGGGTGGGGGGTTTTTGAGAAAGAAAAGGTGGAAAAAACAAAAATATGAAGAGGAAAGAAAGAAAAAAAAGTAATGGAAGTCACAAAAGCAAGTGATTCTATTTCACTTTCCCGGGGGGGTCAGGGTTGTCTATTCTGCCGACCCGATTTCCTCCTTTCCTATTAAAAAGATGATTCATCATCGGTCGAACTCCGGCAGCTGACCAATGTGAAAAGTATTGAGTGAATATGCCTATTCGGCAACGACCAGCGACGTCCTAGACGAGGACGCGGACACAGATCACCTCCTCCTCCGTTGCTCGGCCTTGCTCCCTCCGGTGATGATGGCTGTGGCGGTGGTCGCAACCACTCCTTTTTCTGGCTCCGCAGCCGTAGTATCTGTCGTCGTTTTCGTTTTTGGCGGTGGGGTAGTGACATTCTCCTTGTTGGAGAAGCTGGATGTGAAGCAGAATGACAGAACGCATCTTGCTGACGAAGTCCATCGGCCCTGGTGACAAGTTCTGTGTGGTGTCATCTATCAACATCACTCCATCAGGGAGCTTCCTACTCCTCATGTTTCCTGGTGTGTGTGCAGCCGTCATCAGCACCGACCAGACACAGTGGGGCTCCAGTCTGATACATGTAGTTTTCCGAAGCGCCGCTGGCCTCGATACGTGCGGTCACACCATGGATGTCCTAGAGTGGATGTAGAACTCAGACCTCTATGCATCGACTGGGATCTCTACTGACCCGACACACTGCCAAAAAGTCTAACCTTGGTACAATCGCATCAGGTTTGAGAACCTCGGGGGACTGTGGGTTGAGGCCCCAGGCGGAGAAGGATGCGATTATAGCGGCTTCCACGGTGACGAATTTTGAGAGACATGATGGTGGGAGGAAAATTATCCAGTGACAAAGAAAGAAGTAGCCAGGACCATCTTAACTGCGGCGAGATTGCAAAGGACAGGAGACGGCCAACAGGGATATCAGAAGTATTTACAAAAGTGCCACCGCTATTCTGGGCATGGGTAGTTTAGTTTAGTACCCATGCGGGTAACAAAGACATGCTCTCTCTCTCTCTCTCTCTATATATATATATATATATATGTGTGTGTGTGTGTGCGCGCCTGTCTGACTGGGTGTCTATGTATTTCAGAGTCTGGTGATTTTATTCTGAATTCTCTCGACAAATTATGGAGAGTCAGAGAATATATGCAGATAATGCTACGCCCTTACAACTCTCACAAAGGACTTCAATTATATAACATATATTTCACATATGTACATATTTTTTTAGCTATTGTTTCTACGTTAGAACTTTGATCTTCTCACCCACTATTGTATTTACTGCCACACACAAGATGATCATGTGTCACTATCTCCTCATCACATAGGAGTCAGGTAGGATTAAACTTTTGGTTCCATAGTTGGATTTTATCCAAAGTGGAGATAGCAAAATTAACTACATTATACACACAAAAACTCCATTTTGGTATGTCTTTATTGGTCCATAGAGATTCCAACCTCTTATTTTTATGAACAGGTGTTCTTGTCTTCTCCCACACATCCATATCTACATTCCTTATCTTTCATTCCTCTCCACATTCGCAAAAAGATATTTCCAACTTTCCTACATCTTGATCACAACATTGATGGTACTTGATTGGCCTTCCCTTACCTTTGGGTTATAGTGCAGTCCTTGGGGATATCTCTCCCTCATCCACTTTCTCCACACCAATTGTGCTTCCTGGAATTTGACGATCTTCTTCAAAGTAACTCATTTAGAAACATCTCTTAGAGTTTTGTGGTTAAGTACTCCTTCATCCTTTGGTAAATCAATTCTCACATATCTCATTGGATGATACTCTAGAATCTCACCTTGTTGTACCAAAAAATAAGAAGGCCCTCAACCTCTACTCTTATCAAAATAGCTCTTCCTTCCATAGAATTCTTTCGTGTTGGACATGTCTACAACATCTCAACAAGTCTATCTGTAGAGTCTGCAAAATCCTTGACCACAAGATTACCTCATGTCAATAGGAATCCCATATATTTTGTAGGACTTTTCCTATCTCTACCCTCATGGATTCCTTTAGTCAGTTCTCCATATGTAGGCAATTTTTTTACAGGAATAGTTGTGTTTTTCTAGCATTTTCCTATATCCCAATTTTCCCTCCAAACTCCTATGGAAGTTGATTCATGACATTCATCACCTTTGGGTTTTTCTTCCACAAATGCTAGCACACCAACAACAAGCACAAGGTGGATCATTAAATTTGCATGAGGCATAGAGAATCTCTTTATATCCTTATTCCTTTCAAATTTATACTCCATCTACGTGAAACACTCCATTACTATGGTAAACAGAAGAAGAGATAATGGATCTCCCTGTCGGAGCTCATTCCTACCTATGAACATTCCCGTAGAAGTCTATTCACCAGTACTAAGAAATTAGTGGTGTTGGCCACTACTTCATCCAGACACTCCATCTTTCATTAAAACCCATATGTTCCACAATTCACCATAGTTTTTCCCACCTAACACTATCATAATCTTATAAGGCATCCACTTTAGGCCCACCGTTCTATTTCCCTTCTGCACATTTAAGTCCAGTAAGAAATCCCCTGCCACAAAAGCTCATTGGTTCTTAGAAATAAGAAATGGAAGTACCATCTTCAATGTGTTAGATAAGATCTTTGGAATCATTTGGTATTGAATCAAATAGCACACAATCAGTCTAAAATCGACAAGAGATGGAGTAATCTTCTTCTTTAGTATGAGATTAAGAAAGAGAGGTTAATATGTCAGACCACACACCCACCCTTGAGGAACCATCTAACATAGTTCACCATGTCTTCTTTAATGATATGTCATACCTTGATATAAATATGCATTGAATCTGTTTGACCCAGGGGATTTGTTGAGTCATATGTTCCATACTACTTCTTTTACTTCCTTCTCATTCAATTACCTTATAGGAATATTGTTATTCTTGTTTGTAAGTTTGAATGTTCATTACATCCTATTATCCTTCACATCCTATTGGAAGCCTTTATCATATTGATCTTTATGAAATTACACCACCTATTTTTCTAAATCTTCCTTCCTATTTACCACCTAATTCATAAGCTCAGATATGATACTTGTAGATTTTCTCCCTTTTACTAGTGAATGGTATAGTTTTGTGTTTCTGTCTCCATATTCCATTCCCTTTTCTCTACTTCTCTAATAGTAGAACTTTTCCTCTATTTTTTTCAAATTAGCTAGCATTCTTTTAAGTTCCTCATCTCTCTTTATCAACTTTGCATTAAGAGGGTTACACAACAACTCCTTCCCTATTTCCACACACACCTTCTTTGTCTTTGCCATTATAGTTGGGATATTCACTTCCTCCTTAGCCCATTGCATGAAATTTTCCTTCGTATGCATGAATTTTTTTGTTGCAAAATGATATAGGGTTTTGTTTGATTTGTATTGCCAAATTTTCTTGATTACTTGACTTTTCAATCCACCCAGTAATTTAGGAATTTGAAAGGCCTCCACTTTTTCTATTTATTTTTCAACTGCAACAATATGGGGGCATGATCACTCGGGTCCAGTCCTCTTACCTTCACTTTCACTATAGGAAGCTTTTGTAGCGACTCACCATTCATCATAATTCTGTCAAGTTTGCTAGCAATGTGGTCCTCCAGTTTCCTACCATTGTTCCATGTAAGGGTTCACCACCCACCATAGGAAGTTCAAACAGACCAGCCTTGTCAATTGCCTGGTTAAAAGCATTTATCATCAATGTGAGTGTTGGTATTCCCTCTCTCTTTTCTACCTATAGATTGACACTATGGAAGTCTCATACAACCATCCATAGATCAATCATATAACTCTCCACAAACACAAGATCCTCCCATAGTTCCTTCCTTTGTGTAATTGCATTATGGGAATAAAAAGTTGTGAAAGATATAGTCATTCCATCCATATTCTTGCACCTCATCATGATATCTTGACCAGTCATCCTCATCACTCTCACCCTTCAGACATTAGGGTTCCAAGCAACATATATTTTGGTGAGCTCGGAATTCTCAACGTAGGACACATGTTACTATCCCAACAGAAATAAGTACTCTATCCTCTAGCAATGCATTGCTTGATTTTTGTTTCAAGTATCGCTGCTAACAACACACCACTTGCTGAAATCCAGCTCTTCATTTCTTGCTTCATATTCTTGTTGCATGCCCTTTTCATATTCCATATTGCTATTGATGTTTATGTACTATTGGATGCTCTTGTACACCTCATATGCCCCTTCTTTTGTCCTTCTTCGTCTATTCATTGTTCTAAGCTTCTGCAAGGATTTCCTACTCCTCTTTGTCTCTATCTATAAGATGATCAAAGCTATTTCTAGTTAGCACACTTCAAACTACCACTTACCTTATTGGTGTTTCTATCTTGTTTACAATTTGTCTCACAATCATGGAAATCTCCCCTCTTCTATGGTGTTTTTCATTGTGCTTCCAACACTCATGTATTCTTCCTATTTTCCTTCTTGAGTCTGCTCCATGTTGGAAACTAACTTTTTTGTTGTATTATCAACAATCTTAGTTGAATCCTTCTGCATTGCATCTAGCTGTTGGGCATCAATCGTGGTTGTTGTTGTGTTTCCACCAATTTTGGTTGAAATCTTCTCTTCACCCAGGTGTTGGGCTTCCTTGTCAGCATTCTTCTTTACTCTCCAAGTCTTCCTTGACATTGGTTGGGTAGCCCTCATATGTCTCTCTTCTTGTTCTACCTACTATTCTGGGAAGTTATTCTCGTCATGACTAAACACACAACAATGAGCACATTTCGGTGGGATATGTTTGTAAACCACTGACACTGGTATCTCACCCTGTTCATTGACCTTCAGCCACACCTTGTCTGAGAATAGTGTCTCAAGCTCTAGGTTAACCAATGCCATCACTTCCATCATCTCTATCAATCACATGTCAATGTGGAAGACCTTTCCAACCCTGGTTGTGATGGTGCCCATTGCCTTCCTCATCCAGGATCGACCAATGTACATCAATTGGATCCAAACAAGGACAAGCAATAGCAAATCATATATGAGTTCATCATCGTGATTATAATTCTTCATGACCATGAGTTGTTGATCAACCCATCGGAGATGTCTATGTATATATGTGTATGTTTGTATATATATGAGAGTGTCTTTAATACCCACACGGGTAGCTACCCGACCCCTATTTTGGTTACTTTTTTTGAGTTTCTTTCTTTCAACATGTAGAGGGATACTTTACCTTGCAAACTGTTAAGTTTCATGCATAGATAGTTACATTTGTAACAACAAATTTAAAAACATGATTATATATACAACTGATGTGTATTTTTCATGGATTTACTTTTTTATCAACATAGTTACTTTTTTAATAGAAATATTACTTTTCTGGCCAGAATAGTTTCTTTTTTGGCTGTCGGGTAGCGAACTCCAGGCTACTACTCGTACATGTATTCAATGAACGCCATATATATATATATATATATATATATATATATATATATATATATATATATATATGTGTGTGTGTGTGTGTGTGTGTGTGTGTGTGTGTGTGTGTGTGTGTGTGAACTACAACTTTAGTACCTCTAGTAATCCATTATTTAACCTAGTATCATGGTTTAGAGTATAAATGAGAGAATTTAAAGATTTCAAAGGAAGATCTAGGATTTATATATTTTGGAGTCTCGTGTTGCTTTTGATTTTAAAAGTGGATGGGAATATAGGGTTTATTAGTAAAGATATTTTATGTTATTCATTTCCTATCTAAAATTTTTACTTCTTGATGACCTCCTCATCTAAGCCCCAAGAACTTCATTGCTTTCTCTTCTTTCTAACATTTCATAAGTTCTCCTCTAGATGAAGCAAAATGGGAGAAGCTAATTAACAGTGCTGAGAAACTTTGATTATGTTCTTAGATTGTAAAGAAGTGAAATCACCTCTCTAGTAATAATGGTAAACAGAAGACCAATGAAATAGCAACAAAATAAAATAACATTGACTATATTCAATTTCATAAAGCCTGCATCAAAATTTTCCCAATAGGGGTGTACATGATATATACAACAAAAGATGGATCTTAAGATAGAGGGAAGCTAAACTACATAAATTTGTATCTAAGAAATAACTGAAGGGATAGGACAAGATGAAAGGATGAACTCCTTATTCCTACTCTTAGGCCGGTCCATCATGCTTCTTCTATGCAATCTGATTCTAAACCTAGGTGGCTGGGATCACCTAGTAAGAGGAGAAATAAAGTATGTGTTAATTAAAGTGATAATGATAATTATAAACCAAAATATTGCATGATAAAGATTTACTATGCTAATGGGTTCAAAAGTATGAGGCAAGTAAATAATTAAGAATTTTCCAAGTCAAATAGTAATAAAGTTGCATGCATTATTGTTAATATGACTACATTAAACTAATATAGCGCTGAGGCAACTACCTAACCTCAACCAATAGATGAGAGAGAGTAACATATTCCTAAACACCCAAATATATATAAAAATGGGGAGAGTAATCACATTCCCCTAGGTGAAATAACATGTGCCCAACTATGGGTGGTTGTACTCATGTACACTAGATTAGTTAATTAGGCATTTACATCATCATACTATAAGAATTTATATGGCATATTTAAGTAATTAATATTTTGTAAGTGGGGTCCGAGACCCTAGAATTATTTAAGTGAATATACTAAAAAAATGTTGAAGCTAGTATGTAAGGATCATGCCTCATTGGGAAATTAGAGTTGGATAAAAATATGCCCAACTTAGGGTTTAGAATGCACATACCTCACTTGAGATTCCTAGAAAAGACTTTTCACCAACTAAATATGTCCAATGCCACTTGTATCCTAGATACAAATTTTCATCACTTTTATTAGGGTTTTGTAATATCTTAATGTATAAACCCTAAATTTTGGACTTTCTAAATAAACCATCAATTTTGGACTTGAAAACTAGATCAATCGATCAATTGGATGCTCTTGATTAAGATAACCTATTTATTTATTAAATTTGGAGTTAAAATGAATTAGTTATCAATTTTAGGGCATTTTATATAATTAAAATGGTGTTTATAATGTAGATCAAAACATAGATGGAATTGAAAACCCTAAAATCAGATTCCTTGTGAAAAATCTTTCTCAACGAGTATTTATTTGTAGTTTTCTGATAAAGTATCGATTTACTGTGAATTTTCAAAAATGAACCAATCACAAAATGAAGAAAAACCATGTGGCAGAAACACATCCTCCATGCAACACATGGTCAGACTGTCAAAGCCCATTTGGTCCAACCGAGTCTGACTAGGTGGCCAAGTAAGGCACGTGATTTGTAAACTAGAACAAGAATCGAAATCTCCAGAATGTCTATGCTATGCCAATCATTTAATTTAGTGGGTAAAGGTACTAAGGTCATTACGAGGCCAGGATTGTTCTCGCAGACCATGGATCATGAGTAGCAGCCTGGAGCTCCAAGCTCCAGCTCTAGCATGGTGCTCGTGACTGACCCAGGCCTCACTAACTTTGTCATCTAGTTACCTATCTCCAAACAAAGTCATCGAGGTCAAACAAAGGACCCAGAGGTCCCTGGTGTGATGGTTTCACATGTATAACCATGGGCAGGATCTCCATGAATGGGAATAAATAAAGGGACCCACAATAAGAAACGAAATGTGGGACAACATCTCCTAAGGTCCTACAAGGTCAGGCAATGATAAAATGAGGCAGAAGACCCATCAAAATAATGCCAGCAAGGATCACCTTTATACACATGAGGTCTTATCATAGGGCATAACTATTCTGGAAATTCTTGGGAAAACCAATTATGTGGGAATGAAGGGAAAAGGTTGAGAATGCTCACCGCAGAGGTAATTCATCTGGGATGGCCGAAGTAGTGGAGGAGGAACTTGGGTCACCGAAGATCGAAATCGAGTAGGGCGAGAAGCTTGGGGGTACCAGAGATGAAATTGGATGGGTAGGAGGATTTCATGTGGTCCGAGGGTGCTCGACCCGACCTTATATAGGAGAGAGATGAGCTACATATCCCTCTGCAACTTGACAGTGGAGATGAGGGAAATGAACCCAATTGGGCATTTTGTCTATGGTCCAAGGGAGTGGATGAGATAGGGCTCATTCGAAATGGTAGAGAGAGAGAGACCAAGGGGAAAAGAAATAATGAGAAACGGTGGTCAGTTGAGGGAGAAATCGATTGGGGAGTGATTACGATAAAAATGCCTCTGAGACACGAGTAACTGAAGCTAGGAGATGACTCCCAGACAATTGGATCACAAATTGAATGGCTTTGGTCCCCTGTGTCCACTGAAATAAAGGGATAACACGTGACATTCAATTGAAACTGAAATCTTAGGGTAAATGTAACGTATAAGTGAAATCAAATTAAAAACCATAGTCAAATTATATGTAAAATCATTAGTAGGGTCAAGCATTGACCAAATGTCCCAAATTTGGACCATAGGCTAATATTAATGTCTAGAATAATGTTATACAATTAGATTTTCATTTTATACAATATTTGACCCATAACCACTATATTGGTGATTAATCCTAATATTAAATCATTTAATAGTGAATTAAGTTGAAAAGACTTTTCCAATTAAATCCTTGAGTGAAAATTCGAGATAGGCAACATATATAAATTTCAAGAGTCATATATGACCACATTATTCTCTTTTAATGTTTTGTTGCCACATAGGAGGAGAGAGAAAGAAAAGAGGATTATTTCTCATTAACTAACTCAATACCACTTTATTTCTCATTCCTAGTCCAAAAAGCCATAAAGAAACTCTAAACTAATATAATCTACTAATTATCTCTCATTAGTGGTCAGTTTATATTATTAGACTCTAATTAAAACACTAATTGAGGTATTTGTGCACAAACCCATTCTTTGTAATAAATGTGGGTCAAATATAGTTCAAACCACTAAGTATTACTCAATTTTCAACATTGAGGACAAAAAGGATAGATAAGATAGGAAAATTTAGGAAAAAGGCCAAAAAGGATATGAAGGAAATGAAAAGCTTGAAAATGGGTTAAATTGAAAATAAACCCAAGTTTTGATATGTTACAACAATCCACCCCTTAAAGAGGATTTCGTCCCTGAAATTTTAACAAGAGGAAAAGGTGAGTATGTAACACCCCAACACTAAGCAACTAGTCGTTTATTTCTAATATATGGTACTTCACATGCTCTACTCATAAATCAGGATCTCATTGTTCACTAAGTGTTCCATTATTAAGATTTCTTTTATCAAATATAACACCATTAACATTTTAAGCTTATTAGTATTATCTCTGTTATGAAACTAAATCATCCTTAATATTCTACTAATTATGTCATGGTATATTCACATTTTTGTCAAAATAATTACATCTCAACATTATGCACAAATCATATGTATTTCTCATTAAGAATTTTAGGCACAATTAGGGTTTACTAAATAATCTCAATATTTATATTAACAAATTAAGTCACAATCTTTAATAATTTGGATTTATACTCTATTATCCACATATATAATTATATTAAATTATTTTGCATGAAAAATGCAATATTATCCAACAAGATCATAAATCTATCATTAGTCCAAATAATGTCACATTACCATCCTTATTCACATTAATGTCATCATTAATCATTTAGTCATATTTATTCACTTCTTATTATCAATTATACACAGTTGACATCACATTTGGCATTTATGCATGCTTATGTGAATCCAATTACTCCTTTTCATATTTGGGTCATTATATGTATTTTAGTGAATAAGGTGGAACACATTGCATATAAAAGAATTGATTCATATACCAAGTTATGATTAGGTGATTAATCAGGTGTGTATTAGCGAACAAGATGATATGCATTACACAAGGTGATATGCATTACATATATTGATGATTTGATTAATCTATGATTAGGTGATTTTATTCCATTTATATGTATCAAAGTATATTATTTGATGATGATGCTTAATGTCACAAATGCACCATGAAGGCATTAAGGATATGCATGTATATATGTTAAGGTTAGATGATTACATCTTAGGGTTTAGGTCAACATGACCATTACATGTTATGTATTTATCTTATCATTAGGGTGGCATGGTCAACACTATGTGTATTCACAATTAGTGATTCATTCATATTATGTGCATTAAGTAATTGTTGTGGTTCAAGTATATGAACTATTTATTAGATTATTTATTATAAATTCATTTGTATATAAACAAACAAGTTAAGTTATAATTATAACTTGTTTTAGTCAATTCTAATGATGTAAGCATACTAATATCTTATCTATGGAGTTAGGGTTTCTAATTCTAGAGTAGCTAGATTTTGGTGTGTTGTACGACTCCATCCCCTTAAAAGGATGTCATCCTCCAAATCAGCAATTCCAAAATCTATCAAGGTATTACCACAACTACTACTACTTCTTATACACTTAAAAGGTTTAACCTACCAAGTCAAACTAAACTAGTGGTAAAAGAGTGAGTCAAATCATGTATAAGATCCAACACTTAATTGTTTTACTAATCACTATTACCAAACTTATAAGTCTAGTATAGGGTAGACCACCCCTAAACACATAAATCTAAGACTCATATAGGAAACCTATGGTATATAAGGTGGTTTTATTTGGGTAAACAAATCATCATATTAGGTTACTAAGGGTACTCAACATTGAGGTTATTTGCCTAAAGGTATGCTATTTCGGACAATCAGTATCATCTCAGGCCAGGCCGGTGTCATATGGATCTGAGAGTCCTCGTAAACCAAGCTAGTGGCATGGAGGAAAATTTTGCCAACCCCCACACCCTGACCCTTTCTAGGCACCCTTGCTTTCAACTTATGTCCTAGTAGCTACCTAACAGGCTAATCACCTAAAGGTTGACTATAGATATTTCTAATATGAAAATTTTATGATCCTATATCAACCTTTCCTCTAAGGTGAACATCTTAACTACAGGGGAACTACATGAGGTATGGGTTCTAACTAGGGAGACAAATTGAAATAGTCAAGATCCTGACTACCATGGTCTCTGATACCATTTTTTACAGAAGTGAAATCACCTCTCTACTAATAATGGTAAACAAAAGACCAATGAATATTAGTGGAATAAAATAACATTGACTATATTCAATTTCATAAAGGCTACATCAAAAATTTCCCAATAAGGGTGTACATGATATATACAAAAAAATATGGATCTTAAGATAGAGGGAAACTAAACAACATCAATCTGTCTCCAAGAAATAACATAACGAATAGGACCAATATGAAAGGATGAACTCCTTCTCCCTACTCTTAGGCTGGTCCATTATGCTCCTACTATGCACTCTGATCCTAAACTTGGGTGATTGGGATCACCCAGCAAGAGGTGAAATAAAATATGTGTCAATTAAATGAATAAGGACAATTATAAACCTAAATATTGCATGATAAAGATTTACTATGCTAAGAGGGTCAAAAGTATGAGGCAAGTAAATAATTAAGAATTCTGCCAAGTCAAATAGTAATAAAATTGCATGCATGATTGTTAATATGACTACATTAAACTAATATAGGGCCGATGCACCTTCCTGAGCACAAGAAATAGGTGAGGGAGACTAACACAATCCCAAACACCCAAAGATATATAAAATTGGAAAGAGTAATCACATTCCCCTGGGAAAAATAACACATGCCCAACTATGGGTGGTTGTACTCATGTACACTACATTAGTTAATTAGTCATTCAAATCATCATTCTAGAAGAATTTATAAGGCATATTTAAGTAATTGAAAACTTTGCAAGTGGGGTCCAAGACCCTAGAATTAATTAAGTGAATATACTAAACAAAAAATGTTGAAACTAGTGTATAAGCATCATGCCTCATTGGGAAATTAGGGTTGGATAAAAATATGCCCAAATTAGTGTATAGGATGCACATACCTCACTTAAGAGTCCTAGAGAAGACTTTCACCAAAAAAATGTGTACAATGCCACTTTTATCCTAGATACAAATTTTCATCACTCATATTAGGTTTTGTAATAATGTAAAAACCCTACTTTTTTGGCTTTCTAAATAAACTATCAATGTTGGACTTAAAAACTGGACCAATCGATCAATTGGATTTTCCTCATTAATAAAACCTATTTATTTATTAAATTTGGAGTTAAAATGAATTAGTTATCAATTTTAGGGCTTTATATATATTTAAATGTTGTTTATAATAAGATCAAAACAGAGATGCAAAACATGACTTTAAAATCCTAAAATCAGGTTCCTCATAAAAAATCCTTTCCAACGAGTATTAATTGTATTTTTCTAATAAAGTGTCAATTTAATGTGAATTTTAAAAAATGAACCAATCACAAAATGAAGAAAAACCATGTGGCAAAAACACGTCATCCACGTAGTGCACTGTCAGACCGTCAAAGCCCATGGGATCCAATCGGGTCCAGATGGGTGCCCAAGTGAGGCGCATGATTGGTAAACTAGAATAAGAATCAAAATCCCCAGAATACCCATGTTATGTGAATCGTTCAATTTTGTGGGTAAGGGTACCAGGGTCATTACGAGGCCTGGATTGTTCTCCAAGACCTCAGATCACAAGTAGCAGCCTAGAGCTCCAAGCTCTGGAATGGAACTCGTAATTGACCTAGGGCTCACTAAATCTGTCATCTAGTTACCCATCTCCAAATGAAGTCATCAAGGTCAAACAAAGGGTCCAGAGTTCCTTGGTGTGATGGTTCTGCACATATAACCAAGGGCAGGAATTCCATGATTGGGAACAAATAAAGGGACCCACAATAAGAAATTAAATGTGGGAAAACATCCCCTATGGTCCTACGAGGTCAGGCAACAATAAAATGAGGTGGAAGACCCATCAAAACAATGCCAGTGAGGATCACCTTCATTCACCTGAGGTATGATCACATGGCATGGCAGTTTGGGAAATTCTAGGGAAAACCAATTATGCAGGATTGAAGGGAGAAGGTTGAGAATGCTCACTTCAGAGGTAATTGATCTGGGATGGTTGAAGCAGTGGAGGAGGAACTTGGGTCATTGGAGATTGGAACTAAGTAGGGCAAGGAGTTTGGGGGCACCAAAGATGAAATTGGATGGGTAGGAGGATTGCCTATGGTCTGAGGGTGCTCGACCCAACCTTATATAGGCGAGAGATGAGCTACATATCCCTCTACAACTCGATGGTGGAGATGAGGGGAAAGAACTCAATTGGGCATTTCATCTGTGGTCTAAGGGAGTGGATGAGCTAGGGCTTGTTTAAAAAGGCAGAGAGAGATGGACCAAGGGCAAAAGAAATCACGAGAAATGGTGGTCAATTGATGGAGAAATTGATCAGGGTGTGATTATAGTAAAAACACCTCTGAACCATGAGTAACCAAAGCTAGGAGACAACTCCCTGACCGTTGGATCATAGATTGAATGGATGGGGTCGCGCACGTCCACTGAAATAAAGGGGTAACATGTGACATTTAATTGAAACTAAAATCTTAGGGTAAATGAAGTGTATAAATGAAATCAAATTAAAAACCATAGTCAAATTATATATAAAATCATTTAATCCATTTAGAGGGTCAAACATTGACCAAATGACCCCAAATTTGGAACATAGGCTAATATTCATCTCTAAAATAATGCTATACAATTAGATTTTCATTTTACACAAGATTTTACAAAAAACCACTACATTGGCCATTAATCCTAATATTAAAGAATTTAATGATGAATTAACTTGAAAAGACTTTTCCAATTAAATCCTTGAGTGAAAATTCAAGATAGGAAGCATATATTAATTTCAAGAGTCATATATCACTACATTATTCTCTTTTAATGTTTTATTGGCACATAGGAAGAGAGAGAAAGAAAGAGAATTATTCTCTCATTAACTAATTCAATACCACTTTATTTCTCATTCATTTTCCCAAAAGCCACTAAAAAAGTCTAAATGAATATAATCTACTGGTTATCTCTCATTAGTGGTGATTTCACAGTATTAGACTTTAACAAAAACACTAATTGAGGTATTTGTGCACAAACCCATTCATTGTAATAAATGTGGGTTAAATATAGTTCAAACCACTAAGTATTTCTCAATTTCAACATTAAGGACAAAAAGGATAGAAAACATAGGAAAATTTAGGGAAAAGGCCAAAGAGGATATGAAGGAAATGAAAATCTTGAAAATGGGTTAAATTGCAAATAAACCCAAGTTTCGGTATCTTACATGGATATTCATTAGTTAAAGTTCCTAGATATAATTTCATGTTAAATTGATTCATTTTATCCCTTTTTATATATAAACAGGTTAAAGACTAGTAATATCGCATACAAGAGTTATGAGGTGAATTTCTTGCCTTTCTTGACTATTGGGTAGTCCCTTGGGATAAATATTGAGACAATATTTATTTATGTATATAGTGTTATAGAATCATAATGAGATAAATCTTGAGACAATATATATACATATATATATATATATATAGTGTTGTAGAATCATAATTTATAAATGATAGATATTTTAGAGGTCTTCTATGCACAAAATGTCAAATTTTACATTTGTGCTAGTATAAAATTTTCAAATCAATTAAACCAAAATAGAAGGAATATGGGCAACAATTTACGCCACCATCCCCATTTGAATGGAAAAACTAATCCTCCAAAATATTTTAAATTTGAAAAAGATTCATTATGATACTATTGCATGTGTGAATTTTCTTAAATGAACAAGATACTCAGAAATTAAGTAATCTACACATTAGAGATTCATAATGACTCTCTTTAAAATTTTAAATATACTTAGTATATCTCAATTTATTTCTAGGTTATTATGGAGATTATCACATTTATGATTAGTTTTGAGAATTTTTCTCAAATGGGTTAGCTAAAGTATGTGCAATTGTAATTAACGCTTGACATACAAGGTTTTCAAGTAACAAAATAGTTTTACCTATCTTAAAATAAATCATAATGTCATTAATGAGATGTAATGAATGTATGACAACCGTATGAACATAATAAAGGTATAAAATTTCATGAGAAGTTAAAATACACTTCTGGAATGAAAATGAGTAATGGTAAATATACATAAGGTCAAGTATATGGTTGAAGCGGTCTTACATAGTGTTTAAAATTGAATTATATGGTACCAATTATTATCATGGCAATCAAACTTGACATCCTCTTTTATAGTAAATTTGGGACTCAAGTGTAAAATCTCATATTGAACCAAGCTGTCACTTACAAGTCAAATGAGAATTGATAAAACCACCCTCTAATCAAACACCAAGTGATAATCATGATGAATCCCCAAGCAAATAAAAATTATAACTAACATACAAGAAAAAATGAGTTGGAAAATCCCTTTACTTATCTAAAGAAAATAAACCTTCCAATACTCCAAGAAAATTATCAACATAAACACCACACAATAATGTTAAAAAGCATATTAGTTAACAAAAATATCATGATAAGTCCTATAGATAAATAACTGAATTCCTTTTTATTTATAACAACATATGATTGAAAAGGAGATTAGTATATGTAAGGATACAATGACGTATGCCGTATATTCCAATTCACAACTTGTTCCCATGACGAATACAACATACCTCATGTAGTAATAACTCCCAACCCAACACTCATGAATGTGAGAGTATAATGACACTTCAAATTAAAATTATACTTTTACTTACTAAAACTTTATAATCATTTCCTTTGCATGGCTCTATTATAGCTAAAAATATTATGGAGGAACCACATGAGTCTCATAATGAGTCCTACATGAGGATTTCTCATACCAAGATAGATAAACATGTACATACTACATATTATATGAACTAAAGGACCCATGAAAATCTCCATTGATCACTTTGATCTAAATAATTTACTTGATTACATAGATCAACATAAGGTAACTTTATCACAAGATATATGATTCTTCAAGTTAACATAGTAGCAAATATCATATATAGAAAACCTTAAGTAATTGAACATAGCACCACTTATCATGCTTTATACAAACACTGGAAATATCATGTAACTATCATGATTAGAAGCAACATTCATAACTTAATTTCTACATATTACTTCACATTCTTTCCCTGTTTAATTTTGAGTGTACCATCCAAATTTCAATCTTATGACTGTGAAGTCCCTAACCTCACTATAAAGGATTCAAGGAAGAGTCATTATTACATGAGTTCTTCCATTCCAGGATTGGGTGTGAGTGTAAATGTAAGGTCTCATCAACCGAAAACCAACTAATAGGGGCTCAAAATCCATACCTAAAATAGTAGGTCTAGCATGGGTACTTGAACAATCCATCCTCTCTTCTCTCTCTTTAAAGTCTAACTTAGGCATCGCTTTATTAACTCACCTGAATTCTACTAATTTGTCCTAATTTCACTCTTTTTGCCTAAGTTTACCCCCATTCAACCAAACCAAACATCACTCATGAACTCAGACTAGTCCACATGAACTTGGCCCGAGCTCCCAACATGACTCGTGGACAAAGGACCAGCAACACATTATGAATTTTGATGTAATTTGTCCTAATTTAGGGTCCAAAACATCAGCAAGGAACTTAAAACCCCAATCCAAGGATGAACATAAGTTATATTGGTCGTATATGCATATTTTAGGCTTTAAAAACTTAAGGTATCAATGCACACAAGAAACAAGATCATTAAAAACACATATGTATCCACCAATATCTCTTTAGGATTAGCCTTGTTTGACATAACCTTCTCAACATGTCACTAATTACTCACCTCATTGGCCAAACCTTAGATCAACTTAGACTTTAAACAACTCAATACTATTATGCATTAAAGGTATGATTATAATATTAAGTCAAATGGGAAGTTTTCATATACAATAACTACCCATTATTTTCAGTTGCAAGCATAAACAAAAACCATTATATATCAAATCATGAAATAAATCAAGAAATTGGGATATTTAATACAAGACTAAGGTGCAACACGAGTCATGTCCTTACTAGAGTAATCCATGTAATTTAAGATTATGATTTGTGATCACCCAATTTATTGTACTTCTTTAAAATAAATAGACATTCTAGATGTGGAAGGTCATCCATTTGATCACCCAAATGTCATCAAAGGGGATATACTTGGGATAGGAGGATCTAGGGGTAGAATAAGTATTGTGAATGGTGGATTATAGTGAAAATGACGATTAACTACCACATTATAAACCTAATTATGAGATCAATTTAGCTATTACTGATATTACAAAAATAACCTAACATGAAGTAAATACAATAAGATCAAGTTGTGAAGAAAAAAAAGGGTAATTAATGTTGTTATGAAATGGAAGTAAGAATGGTAATTAGAGAAATATAAAATAAGATATGAATAAGTTAATGAGAAATGACTTAAGGCTAACAAATATTATATTTACTAAAAAAGTAAATGTAATCAATGAAATAGAGAAAATTTAATTAATATACTCTTTTATAAAAATCAATATTTTTTAATGAAATCAAATAAATATGGTATGCGATTTTTATTGTGTAATTAGAATTAATTATGTATTTGTATTACTTTTTCATTTATGTAATTTACATGAAATAAGTTGTGCTTTTATAATAAACATTATTAGGGCATGATGAGTAATAAAATATTATTCATTTGTCAAAATTGACATGGGACCTAACAATACCACATTCATTGTAAATTGTAAAATAGGATGCAATGATAGGACCTAAGAAATACAATTTTGGAAGTACATATAATAATCATTTTTGGAAACTATATTTGTGTAAATATTGTTGAATGGGATTACACTTAGGCAAAATGGCATAGTGGTAATGATTCATGAGATATTATACGACATTGGGAAGGACAACCTATATTACGTTATATCAAGAGTGTTTCAATGATAAATGATTATTACACTTCTCGTGAAACCCTAAATTGATACATGTAATTATAGTAAGGATAAAATTCATTTATAAAAGTGAGTTGAAATTTATTGCCACTGAGTTATGGGATTGAATAACAAGTGTACATTGTATTCATTTAGTTAGGTTTTCTGAACACAATGAGTTTACCATAAGGTTTATGATTGCAGAACCCATCACCCAAGTTAAACTAACCCAAATGGTCAAAATAATAGGGAACAAGCCATACTCAATGATAAATCATAGTGTAATATTGATGAATACTAAACATTGATGTAGAAACAAAAAGATAAAGATTATATGGATCACGAAACTGACAGATATTAACAGATTAAAATTTTACATATCATAAACATGTTTATATAATCTCAAGTTATCATGTTAAATAATTCATATAACATTTTAGAAGATATTGGAATTATATATCTCACTACAACATCTCAAAATCTTGAATAAGAAAATACTTACACGAGTATAAGAAAAAATATTTGATAATACATATACAATTGCTTCTCTCAAATGTGGAATTGACTAAGAAGAGGGTTTAACTAAAAACACTAAAACTCCAATATATCTCAACCAAACACCACTCTTCATTGCATAATTGTAGTATCTAGAAACATTGACAACATAATTTGTGAGGTGTTATGTACTCAGTAAGTGGATACCTTCCACTCAATACATAAGAACTAATTTGTATGCCTATTATTTACTAATTATACTACAAATAAAGTGACAACATAACATGGTTAGTTTTACTTGAAATAATAAATATAAATCAACATCCAACACATTTGTTCCATACAATATAACCTCTGTGGTACTAAGTATATAACCATATATTGGGATATGATCATGGTATGATATCCAAAACCTCACATGAGTAATGGAAGGATGAAATACTTAAAGGGGATGTGAAAAAGGTTCCTCATTCTACTAGATGAAGTGTGTGGTGAAGGCCCAACCTCACTTCCCTCAAAGGGAAGATAATTATGTCGGTTCTCTATTACTCTTTTCCTCATCACATGTTCATCATCCATATATAACAACTTCCATATATGGCTATATAAAAATATCACTCCTTTAAGGTAGGGTTCCATAGCTAGCACAAGCTCTCACGTAAACTCTCATGCTTCAAATCTCTTCATTGTCCATCATTATGCCTCATCTGTAGAATTACATCTGATTATATGATATTATCATTTTTATCATCCAAAAAAGATTTAGGTATATATATTTATGTAAACAATCTTCATATCCAAAAACAAAATTTTAAATGTGTTAAACATCATAATATCTTGAAACATCTCTTCCACTTATAGTCCACATTTTCATCTTATTAAATTACCTTTTTATTTCAATCAAGTATCCATAAATAATCTTACATATGATGGTTCTCATGTGAAAATGTTATTTTAATCACAAATCAACCATAAAAGTGATCATATGAAACGAAGAGACCACACATCATTCTTGAATTGAAACATCACAAAACTTCTATATCTTATTCTCATATTATCATTAATGGAAATACCATTAAAATACTATATCTTATTCTCTTATTATAATATAAAGATGATATTTATAAATAAAAAGATTATATTTATTTAGATACTCATGTCAATTCTCTCATTCTTAATGGACAACTTAACTAGACTTCCATTCATAATGTGATTATCACATAAAAAGGGTCAGGCTATCATTTGATCTAACTTATCAAATGATCATAATCATGGTGTAAAAATCATATACCATTTAGAAATAGCATGATTGATTTTTGTTTAATCAAATAGGATGAAAGAGAGGAGATATCTTCTTGGTTATCAATATTATTTGTGTTATAAATTTCATATTAGTAACATATAGTAAACATTTATAGTTTCACACACCAACAATAATTAATTAAACACTTATAGACTGAATTTCCACGTACCATCCTTTTTATAAACTACGAAATTGAGTATTAAGTATTCACTCACCTAGATCTTTTTGGTTTGTGTTGTCCTTGATCTCCAATAATAAGAAACTTGAAGAAACAAGTAGCAACATTACATGTGGCAACCCACCATGCTAAATGATATTACTCAAAACAAAACACACGATCAACTACTAAATAACTACATTACCAGGAAAGTGGATAAATTAAACCCGATTACAACATTACCATCCTATTTAGAAACATACATAAAGGTCCCACAACTTATATATCATACCATATTGGGTATTTACATGTCTGTTCAGTGGCCTCGGCTACAATCCATATACGAAAGAGACGTTTCACATATACATGCCATATACAAAACATAGGCATATTGCCAAAAAATCAAATCATTGTGCATCATCTACAAAACATCCCCTTCCCAGACCTGAGAGTACATGGATGACTCTAGGACTCTACTAACAACTATCCAACCTTCTACTCATACTGCTCTCTAAGATTCTCTTCTTCAACACCACGATCATGACCACGCCACTAACGTCCAACTAAAAAGATGTGGTGACCCATGAGGTGAGACCCATGTCCCAGCGAGAGATATAACTATCAACCAATAGTTATTAGATACAACAAGTAACTTTAATAAACAAATTCAGGAGGTAAAACTAACTAGGCAGGTCTAATAGATCGAGTATGTTAAACACACTAAATCAAATAAACAAATAGGTATAGCAACAGGCATGACAAGCAAGTATATGAACGGATAGGTAAAACTATCATCTAGTAGACAGTTAATTTCTCTTACCACATTATATAACAACTAAGTAGTATAAGAAACAAGGTAAGGGTTAACATCCAATGTGAAGCATGTTTAACGCTAAATAGATATATTACAAGGTTGTATTACGTCTTTGATTAAACCCTGGGTAATTTGAGATATACCACTCATATTCTGACTGACAGCTGCTAAGTCAAAATTAGTTCCAGACAAGATTCAGGAGAGCCAGAATCCTAAGATCTCATCCTCCCTGGTCAGTAGGAGTCTTCCAGAGCGACGCATAAGGTCAAGCTACAAAACAACCTAGTCCACTATTCTTATATAGGTCACAACACTAGTGAACAACCTAGTTCGTCCTTAAAAGGTCACAATACTAGTGAAACTAGGGTATTCAAAACCCTAACACCCAAGGTATAACTACATATGTCCTCAATCATATCATATATACAGAGTCATGATCATCTGAGATACAACCTCGATCATTCTCCTACCAAGGTATGACCACAATCATCCTCAAAGACATGCATATACTCAACAATATACAACTCTGAGCTTCCATTATAGGAATACTCATTTCACCATCCAGCATGTCTGAACACTAGAATGGATCTATGACATAGTGTAGTTATTGATTAGGGTTTCACTTCATTAGTTAATGCCAATTGGGTAACTTCTAACTACATTAATCAAGTTACTTGCAAAACCCTAAAAAGATTTTACAAAACATGGATAGATTGTAACTTTAGAAGATATAAAACATATGAAACAGAAAGCTTATCACATCATCACATGGTACTATTCCATTGTCATACATGAGTCCATACTAATCATCATACCATCATAGGATACAAGTCCCTATCACATCATATAGAGGATAACACCTCAATTAAGAACAAAACCATGTCCAAGTTCATATGAGAATTCATATTGTTCCCTACAATAACATCATTATCTTTCTGTGCCTCATCAAGGCTCAACAACCATCACCATGCACGTGACATATAAGTTTGATATAGAAACACATTCATGAGCTATGACGTTCATAATACATCAACTTAGGGTTACAACAACATATATAGAGATAAGGCATTTCTCCGTCATTCTACTCACACTAGAGAATATGTACCCTCATCACATGTATTATAGTTAGGTTCAAAGAGGATAGTTGAATTAAAATAAACAATCAAAACTTTACAAAACCTTATGTTGGTGTTCATTCGAGGGCAAAGGTAAGACTATTGGATCATGTGTAACCAAGCACCAAAGAATTAAGGTTACAAAATCAAAACACCATTAATTATAGACTAGGACATCGCGACCATGGAGATTAAGGACACCTAAATGACCACTAGGGTTAGGTGCCTTAGAGACCACTAGGTTGGGGTTCTCAGTGACCATCTAGGTCAGAGAACCTCATCGACTGCTAAAGATCAGAAAAATCAGTGACCCACATGAATCAGAACTATCATTGACTATTGAAGATTAGAAAAGGGTCATCGATCGCTGAAGATCAAAAGGATTGGTGACCGCTAGGGTTAACTGCTTCAACAAAATCTATGGTTGAGTAATATTGGTAACTGATTAAAATCACAATTATTAGCGACCATCAACATCAAAAATTCTTAGCAACCACATACATCAAAACTTAGCAACCCATCAAGAGAGAGAAAATCTTAGCGACCATCATCTGAGAGAGAGAAAAACCATCATTTCTACAAGCATGAAAGGACCAAAATTTCCATCACTAAAGAACAATTTGTGCGCAAGGATTAGGGTTAATCCAAGAAGAGTTTCTTACTCAAGATCACCATAATATTTCTACTTATAGAAATATGTTAGGGTAAATTTAGGTGCATGCAAGATGAATGTAAGAAATAATCATGGAGAAAGTTATATAAATCACATTAGAGATGATGTAGAAACTCCAAACATCAAGGTATCTTGAAGAATGAAGGTAGGAAGCCCATTCTTGAGCACTCCTCTTAGTCAAGCTAACTCTACCTCCAAGAAGGAATCAAACCCTGGCTCAAGGAAGCAAGAAAGAAATGTTCTTCAAGTCCTAACACAAGTTCTACCATGGAACACCAAGCATTCTCCCAAGAAGAGAAAGAGAGAGAGTAGGACACCAAGTAAAATGAGGTTATAGAGGGATATCTCACTTATCGAGACTAAGAAAAAGAGAAAGATAGCACCAAATGATCAAAATAAGGGTAGATTCAAACTGTATATCAACCTTCTCTTTCAACCTTGAGATCCTCCCTCACCAACAAGAAAGAGGACATAAGCTCCAAGAATAAGAAGAGATAAGAGAGAGGAAGATAGGTGTGCAAATGGGTTGTTTGTATGCAATGAGGGATGTATATATGGCTATGGGTGAGAGAGATAGAAAAGGGAGTAGGTGTCAAGCTAAACATTCCATATGTCTAAGAGATCTCATCCATGCAAGAACCTCACTCATCCATGAAACTAGGGTGAAAATAACAAGAAAATTAGAAGACCA
This sequence comes from Alisma plantago-aquatica, assembly GCA_963693085.1. Lineage (NCBI taxonomy): Eukaryota > Viridiplantae > Streptophyta > Magnoliopsida > Alismatales > Alismataceae > Alisma > Alisma plantago-aquatica. The sequence goes on from OY856409.1 coordinate 920,521,400, forward strand.
AACTTCCTTAGAAATAGAAAATGACTGTTAGGATCTTGGTGACCAAGAGATCAGAAATCCAAATAGTCGTTAACCCTAGGTGTATTGGTGACCAAAGATGAGCTAAGAACTTCCATTGGCTGCCAACCCTAGGTGCACAAGGAAACCTTGGATACCACCAATCCTAGAGGACACACATACATCTTTGGTGACTACTAACACAAGGGGGTTCATTGGTGAACACACTTCAAGGTCAAGCATTGAGCTAGGGCATCCATGAGTGCAAACCCTAACTCAAGGTTAGATGCCAACACTCAATCCAAGGTGTAACAAGGCCCACCAAAGAAAAAACATATACAACATGATTTGAAAACATGTGAGTCACAACAGACATGTGAAAAATTGCAAGAAAACCCTAGAAGTGGGTAAATTGCAATTAGGTCCAAAACAAGCACATATATGCATAACTAGCTCAAACAATGTCCAAACTAGACCAAACTTGAAACATAAGCTTGTCACATGATGTCAAAGCTCATCACATGGTTTGATTAGGGTTTTAAGTATCTAATTATGATAAGAAGAATGTTCAATCAAAAATCAAGGTTAAGGGTCTTACAACCATAAACTCCTAACAAGTATTTTGCCCCCAAAATCCTACACGAATGTGCTTCTTGTCCTCTAACTCCCACGTGGCTTCCTCTACACCATAGTGATGCCACAAAACCTTCACTAAAACTATATCCTTCTTCTTCATATTCTTCACCCTCCTATCTAGGATCAACATAGGACACTCAACATATGAAATGTCCTCCTCCAACTCAACCTCCACTGGTTGCAACATCAGCTCGATATCAGGGTGACACTTCCTCAACATGGAGACATGGAAGACATTGTGTAACTTGTGCAAATATAGTGGTAACTCCAACTTGTAAGACACCTTTCCAACATGTGCCACAATAGGGTAATGTCCCATGAACCTAGGAGCCAATTTACCCTTCTTACCAAATATCGTCACACCTTTCTTAAGGGAAAACCTAGAGATATAAACAATCTCCAACTTGGAACTCAAGTGATTTGTGACGATTATGAGCATAAGACATATGTCTGTCCTGGGTTGCCTTCAGTTGTTGATGTATCACTTTGATCTTCTTTGCAGTCTGTTGCACTAGCTCAGGACCCACGAGATGGTACTCACCTATCTCATACCATTAAAGCGGTGACCAACAACATCTCCTATACAAAGTTTCATACGGTGTCATGTGTATACTCCTCTAGTAACTGTTGTTGTAGGCGAACTCTATCAAACTCGTATGCACATCCCAACTACCAAGAAACTGCAAGACACATGCCCACAACAGATCCTCTAATGTCTAAATGGTCCTCTCAGACCGACCATCCATCTATGGGTGGAAAGCTATGCTAAACCTCAGTTGTGTCCCCACAGATGGATGCATACTTTCCCAAAAATAACTCATAAACTATGGACCTATGTAAGATAGTATAGTAATTGGAATACCATGCAAACAAATTATATCATCAACATATATTTGTACCAACTTCTCTACTTTGTACATTGTCTTAACCCAAAAGTAGTGAGCTGACTTGGTCAACCTGTCAACTATCACCCAAATGGAATCATGACCTTTGGATGTCCTAAGAAGACCAATCACAAATTACATGGTAATATGATCCCATTTGCACTATGATATCTGTAAAGCTTGCAACATTCCTATAGAATTTTGATGCTCCGCCATGACCTACTAATAGATTGGACATCTAGCAACACACTCTGCCACATCACGCTTCATATCTGGCCACCAGTACAAATCCTTTAGATTATGGTACATCATAGTACTTCCAAAATGCATTTTGTACATTGAGGAATGAGCTTACTCAAGCACAAACTTCCTCTGACCATCAAAATCTAGAACCACCATCTTGTTATGAAAACAAACTGTCCCATCTTATGTCTCATGAAAACCATCATACTTCTTGTTGCCAAACTCTAACCTGATATCATGTATCACGTTATCACTCTTTTGGGAATCCTGATCTACTGTATTAAGGTAGGCTTTGTTGGATGTATGCCCAGACAGCCAATCATATGATGATTGTGATGGCATATTAGATAAAGGATTTGATTAATAATAATAAAGGCAAGTTTCTAATTCATTCTATTTCCCTCAGTTATGAGATAATGAGGAAACACAATGAATGTCTAAAGAATGATATTACTCAAATGTTGTATGTCTTCAAGTACATGACTTGAGCAATGAGATCCTATAGATGTTAAGATTATGTATATTCTTACAATGTCCCTACTCAAATGTTACTGTGGAAGGCAGATGGATAGTAGTAACACTAAAGACTAGAGTGTGTGTTGGTTGATGGAAGAATCTCATTAGTCATGATATTTGATATAAAACCAAGCACATATATACTTCTTACGGAACAATCTATCAGACAAACCCACCATGAGAGTGACACATGGTAACAATAATTGGTTGTCATAGTCATCTCTCATAGTGAAGGTGGTGATTGTGGTTTTTAACCCTAAAGTCACTATTGTCGTTTAGTGTGGTTTGACATCATCCACTGTGATTTAGAATAAGGGTTGTCATAATGGTGATGATCAAATGTTTTGTGACACATGAGGATGACTATGAGTGATGTAGATGGGATTTGTCCCTCCTACTAGAGTACATATCCAGATCACTTGATAAGAAAGACTAAGAAAAGCATGCACATGCACATATTAATCAATATATAATATTGAGGTCACATGTATCTCAGAAAATCTTCTCTAGGTTCAAGGAACATGGATTGAACATCGAGAATATGAAAATTCCATGCCTCAAGTTCATTCTGGATATCAGAGACAAAGGAATTATACAATCACTGCAACACCTTATACAGATCGTAAGTTGATGTCATTGTCCAACTTTCCCGATTATTTAGATAGCAATGATGTGTGACTAGGCATTGTTCTTTTCTTGTAATGTCATAAAATATTTATGGACATTCACTGCCAACATAAGATGGAACATATGGGATCAAACCCATAGGAGTTTACCTAGAAGAGGAGTTTAATCATGAATGATAATTGAATTGATTACTAAAGTGTTTAGGTATTCAATTCAAGCAACAAATCAACATATTAGTCTTCCAAACGATCGGTTCATGTGATGAAATGACCGGTTGGAGTGTCAGGTTGATAAGAATGTGAGTTCTTCTTGAACTGGGGAATGAACTGAGTGGTTCACATAGTGAATTGGTCGGCTCGGGTCACCAACCGATCTTTTGGTTGGGTGAGACACCTAGTTCGTGGCAAAATTTTATTGCATCAGGGATTAGTGCTAATGTCATGTTGTGCATTAATTTGATTCAAATTGACAATTCAAATGTGATTGGGAAACATTGCAAAATGACCGGTTTATTGAGCGTACAGATTGGCTCACATGTGAACTGACTAGTTTTCTTGGTGAACCAATTGGTTAGCAACTCGTATGATGTGGATTTTTTGATATTCCAGGCACTTCAACTCCCACATAGACTGGGAACCCTGACCCTAAACCCTCCTATAAATAGTGGGGTAGGGGCTTGTTAGACATAACTCAGTTTCCTGTGACGATTGATGTCCTCTCTGGTTATGTTAACCAATGGAGAGCTTGAGCAAGTCCTACCCGATAAAGAGAGGAATAGCAAGGGAGAACAATTGTGAAAGAGCAAGTTGGTGACTAGTACACCAATAGAAGGGACAACTCCTTCCTATTAGTTCTATTTGAATAAAAATAGCTCTATGTGGTTTTTCTGGACTTCTCTAGAGACATGGATATTTTCCCACTTGGAGGACAACGTGAGCCTGCAGTGCGTGGGGGAGTTTCTATAGAACTATATGAATCTACTATCTGTGGTGGTGACCAGGAGCTATTGCAGATGAGTCCCAGTGAAACTAGAAGTTCTACACTACTACAACAAGTTGTAGTCACCAGACTTGCTCTAGGTTCAAGTGTAAACTCGTTAAACCATCCTTTCCATATCATAATTTTTGACGTGATCTCTCTATTCTGGGGAATATGGATAGATAATGTTTTGTGTTTGTTGCCTACTTTGTGCCCATATTTCCCTATAGTAGTATCAAAGACACATTAATTCACTATGTTTTGGGATAATCAATATGATTAGATTTTTGGTTTTCATCATTTATTTATTGGATACAATGTGAATACTTAAACTCATTAATGTGCAAATCCAATCAATCACCACATATAATCCCAAACTAATATATATATATATATATGAAATTTACATGTGTCACCCTAAAAATGAGTTGTGATGGTGGATGTGTAGTGTGGTTATGGATGATGACCCTAATTATATATGCATGATGGTTGTGTGTTTATTTCCTATTTTATCTCAGTTTGCATACCAGGCCTCTACCTTCTTATTCCCAATGTAAACATATTATTCTTTCATACCTTTTCTCCCCTCAAGTGTAACTCGAGGTTTATGATTAACATGTAATTAGTTTAATAGAAATAGGATGATTTCTTTTCTTGCAACAATGAACATGACAATCAGTATTAGGTGGGTCGATCATTTCACGTGACAAATTGGTCAGCTAAAGGACCAAGGAGGACAGAACACAATAGATCAAACTAATCGCTTGGTGGACCCAACTGACTATTTGGAGGTGTCTAGACATCAGTTGGACAGGAGGGCAGATGACCACTTTAGATGATGAATTGACCGACCAATAGGCCAGATGACCGATTCAAGGGTTGAACCAATCAACCCAGATTGGCAAGCACAAATCTTCATCAACAATAGGTTTATGTATGAGATGTGGACCCTAGGTTGTAGCAATTCCTTATGGCTCTAAGGAATTACAGTAGAATGCCCATAACCATTGCTTTTTGTTTTATGTTACATGTTTACATTGTGGGATATAACATGCATATGATGCATACTATATATGTGGTGATTGCATAAAATATATGTATTTATATATATACAAATTCCCTTAAATAAAATATTAAGCCTTGGATTCTTTTCATTAGTGGCACATATGAAAATCTTGATCGACTAAGTGTGTGCACCCCAAGGGTGGTGCTATGCATGTCTCGTGGAAGTGTGATGGTAATAATGTGGGCCTACCAAGGGGGTGCATTATTGTTATTTTATCTTTTATATTGGGCTTAACTGAGTGACCTTAATCATATTAAGCATCAGAGGCATACAAATGACTATGGGAAAGAGTGGTCTAGGTCATCTATCCAATAATTACATAAGATGCAATTGACAACCATTGTATACGTTAATAGTTGACTATGGACTCTAGCTTTGGCCAGGTAATACTTGAAATATTTTGGATCTTGGTTCACTAGAAGGTTGTACGTTGTAATCTTTTGAATTGATATGTGAGGGCTATCAATTTGAATAAAATTGTGGGAGTGATAGTTAATTAAAGATCTAATTAATGTCATCAAATTTTAATCAAATAAAATTAAATCAAAATGGTTTGTTGACAAAATTGCAAATTCTTTTGTAGAATAAAATGGCAACACAACAAAAACAACTTCTCTCTACGATCATTCCTTGAGAAGGACAAGTTAAATGGGAACAATTTCCACAATTGGTTTAGGATGCTTAGAATCATTCTCACACAGAATCGCAAGCTCTATGTCCTGGAGACACCTGATCTAGATGAACCCCTTCCCAATGCACCTAAGGCTGATAGGATTTCTTACAAGAAGCATATTGAAGATGTTGTGGATGTAAAGTGTCTGATTCTATGCTCCATGAACTATGAGTTGGAAAGGTAGCTTGAGAACAAGGATGTTATTGAGATGGTCACACATATTAAGAACATGTTCCAAGATCATGTAAGACAAGATATATTTGATGTCTCTAAGGTAGAGTTCAAATGTAATAAGGAAGAAGGAGATCCAGTAGGTCCTCATGTGCTCAAGCTCATTGGGTATGTGGACAACCTTGCTAGACTAGGATTCCCTTTGGGTTGAGAGTTGGCCACTTATGTGATTTTGCAGTCTCTACCGGAATCATATAGTCAGTTTGTCATGAACTACAACATGAATGACTTTGACATGTTATCAATAGAGTTATTTAGCATGTTGAGAACAACTGAGGCACAAATGAAGAAACACAAGCCCAAGTTTGTGATGATGATTAGTAAGACAAAGAGTAAATCTAAAGGTAAAGCTAAGAAGAGTTCTAAAGAAGGCTAGAAGCCCAAGTCTTCAGATCCAAAGAAAAGGGAGGAGTAAAGAAGGGAGGCAATTGTCACAACTATCACGAGCCTAAACATTGGGAAAGGAATAGCCCTCTCTTTCTAGAGGAATTGAAGAAGAAGAAGAAGGAAGGGAAATAGACCTCTACTTTAGGTATAAACGTTATAAGATAAATTTGATTACTTCTTCATCTTGGTATGTGATACCATATGTAGATCTAGCATACGTTGGTGTGAAGGATCCGATAAGAAGTAAAGCCTTTATGAAAGGGCAAGAGTGGACTGTGTGGAGAAAGAGTTGCTGCATCTATAGTCTACATTTAGAATTTATCTTATCCTATTGGGCATGTAATAGATTTAGTTGAACTACTACTCATTATGCCAATAATTAGAAACATTTTACTTTATGCATCTTGTATGAAAAGGATGATAAATCAATAAAGAGTTGTTCATGCTTCTATTTCAAAGATGTGATCTTGTATGGCAGTGCCCAAACATGCAGTTATCTTTATATGAAAGAATTTTAAAATTAATGATTATAACTTAAATACCAAAGGGTTAAAATTGACAACTCAAACAATCTTTAGCATTGTCATCTAGAGCATATATATGATAAATGCATTTATAAAATCCATAATGATGTTTACCTAGACTCTTTTGGTTATTGAACCAATAAGAGACATGCAAGTCTTATTTATGAGAAACATGACAAATTACATCTCACTAGATGTAGTGGAGAGAACCAACATTCAATTAGAACTTATACATGTTGATGTATGAAGATCTTATAGAATAAATGCTACAGATAGTTGTTTGCACTTACTTATGATCTCAGCTGATATAGGGTTTGTATTTGATAAAATACAAACATGAATCTCTTATAGTGTTCAAGGAGATTATAAATGAAGTATAATTTTGATAAAACTATTAACAAACTTTGATATGATCAAATGTTGAAATACTTTACATCAATAGTTGGATGTCCTTCTGGAAAGATAGTGATAGCGTATCACTAGTCAAATCCACTTGAAACATGATGATATTTTTGGATAAATTGGACATTAATATACCCATTGTTTTTATGATGAAAAACATCTCACACTTGTGAATCAAACATGTTATTTGAGTATTTCAAGGTTCAAAGGAATAAGGAAATTCTACTAAGTGGAAAGATGAAGATCAATGCAAATTGAAAATCAAATGTGCTTAATTGTATAAATGTCCATGGTTGTACTCAAATGTAAACACATATACAAAAAATATAATGTACAAGTACTTAGAGATAATTTAAATCAATCATTATATCTTCCCTATCCACTTATAACCCTTAGATAGGTTTCCCCCAAAGTTAGAGTCACCATCTCTGATTAAAACACACATTTAGTAGGTGATTCAAAAGTCTGAAACAGGGACACCCTTGGTCAAAAACTTGTCAACCAAGACACACTCAGTTGAAAATTTTGATGACTGAGAACTACCTTGGTCAAAATTATGATAACTTTTCAATAACTTACACATTTTTGCTCTAAAATGGTCTTTTGTCGAGAATATCCTCGACTGAGCAAACTTCAGTCTAGAGCTTGCGACCGTTAGACCAAGTGGTTGGTAGTTGAGAGTTGAAAATAGATGTTGTAACACATTTTCCTTAAATCCAGGCTTGGTCAAAGAAATGCTCGACCGAGACACAGTTCAATCGAAAAAATTGTCGACCGAGCAGGGTTCTGGATTGTTCCTCAAAGCATGAACAAATTAGCCATTGCTATCCAACTAATGTACACCTAACAACTAATTAAGCACTAAGAACACTCTAGAAACTCCCTAGAATGTCCCTAAGTACTTGTAAACCGTTCCTATATATAGGAGGGGCCTTAGGACACCTAAAGTGCCTAAGCTACACTTGAGCATTCACTATTGAGAGCAACAAAGATAAGATTCACTTGTTTTCTTCTTCCTTGTGCTCTAGAGTTGTCCTATAGATACAATCTCTTAGCCACCACAAATAGAAACGTTCATCTTAAGTGGATAGGATATCCAAACACTTGATATAGGATCAAAGCGCTATACTCAATTGTTTTATTTCCTTCTTCCAATTCCCCTTCATAGGTTCAAGCTACTTATGCTCCTTGGCTACTCCAAGTTCGTGGAGGTTGCTTGAGGGAGCTCAGTTGAAGCTATTTCTTTGTGGAGAAGGATGCTTCCAGAGCTACTTGAGATTACTTCATGGAAGGATGCTTCAAGGGAGGTTGGAGGTACTTCCAAAGGAAGGCTATCTCAAGGTAGTGGAACTACTTCTAGGAGGAGAAGGCTGCTCCAAGGGCTTGGAGTTACTTCAAAGAAGGCTACTTCAAGGAGGTTGAGGCTACTTCTAGGTGAAGGCTACTTCAAGGAAGGTGATTTTATTTTATTGTAACATCCTTGAGAGGTAAATAAAATTAATCACTTTCAAAATCCCAATTGGAGACAATTGGGTAGTGGACTGACAAACTTTGAATTCAAAGGTTGGAACCACTCTAAACACAAGTGTTTTCCTTGTTTCCTCCTCCTTCTTTTACTGAGTGTTTTTAATTATCTTTAATTTATCAAAAATCTCTATTCACCCCCCTCTAGATCTTTCAATTGGTATCAGAGTAGGTCTTTAAGAAGCCATAACAGGTCTTGAAGAATGGGGGACAACATTCTTAGAAACCTTGACCTTGAAGGAACTCATGTAACTCGGTCACCACCTTTTAATGGAAGCAACTACACCTAATGGAAAAGAAGAATGCAATTCTACTTTCAAGGAAATAACTTAGAGTTATGGAGGATGGTGTCTACTCCTTATGTGCTTCCCACAACTGAATATGCAACATGGGATCCAAATACGGTAAAACAAGTTCAATTAAATGCAAAGGTGGTAAGCATACTATATTTTTCTATTTCTATAAGTGAGTTTAATAGAATATCTTTAAGTGATACAACTTATGATATATGGCATAAAATCTCCATAACACATGAAGGTACTACCCAAGTTAAAAATACCAAAATTAATATGCTTAAGCAAAATTTTGAACAATTTCGTATGCAAACTAATAAATCTATTAGTGAAATGTATGTAAGATTTTCTTCCATTATTAACCGCTTAAGTGCATTAGGCAAGTATATAAGTGAAGAAGATCAAGTGTCCAAAATTCTCAAATCTTTGCCTTCAAAATACAAGCCAAAGGTGACGGCCATTCAAGAAGCAAATGATCGCACCACAATGAGGATGGAGCAGCTCATCGGCAACCTAGAGACTCATGAGGTCACCCTTGAAGAAGAAGAAAGATTGGAGGTCGGCTTCAATAGGGAAAAAGGAAGGACATTGCCCTAATAGATACAACAAATGTTCAATCAAAGGTTGTCACTCAAGAAAGTGATGAAACAAGTGAAGGAGATGATGAAGAAGATGCACTCATTGTAAATGGTAAGAAATATAGATGGTATAAATCTAAAAAAAGACATATTCAATGGGGGCAATGGGTAGGTGGAAAGAAAGTCACAAAGTGAATCTATGCATAGAGGTGACATATGAGGAGATCTTCAGAGTCATTAAGATGGAAAATGTAGATAAATCACCTAGGCCAGATGGATTCAATGTGCATTTCTACATAAACAATTGGGACATTATTGCAGATGATGTATCTAGAGTAGTAAAAGATTTTTTCTTGAAAGGGAGATTGTTTAAGGAAGCAAATAAAGCTTATGTGACACTGATCCCCAAGGTTTTGCAGCCTACTAAAGTCAGTGAGTGGAGGCCAATCTCACTATGCATCTACATTGTTAAGATAATCACCAAGATTATGGCGAAAAAACTCAGAGATATAATGCCAGAGCTGATCAACATAAATTAGAGCGCATTTGTGAAAGGGAGAAGGATCATTGATGCTATTTTAATGGAAAACGAGTTGTTATGTGATTTCCACAACCAAAATGGAAGGAAGAACTTATGCTTAAAGGCTGACTTGAGCAAGGCATATGACACTGTTAAAAGAGAATACATCATGATGGTTATGGCTAAAATGGGTTTTCCTATTTGCTGGCTGTCATGGATTACAGAATGTCTTAACACGGTTTCCTTTCAAATTCTGGTGAATGGATCACTCGCACCTTTGATTCACACCTCAAGGGGTATCTGACAGGGAGACCCTTTGGCTCCATTCTTGTTTGTACTTGGCATGTAGGGACTCACAACTATACTTAACAAGGCCAAGAAAGATAACATCATTACCCCTATGATGGCTGGAGATATGAAAATCTCTCATATATTGTTCGCAGATGATCTACTGATCTTCATTAAAGCTGATAAGGAAAATGTAGAAGGTATCTAACATTGTCTTGAGGAGTTTAGTAAACATTTTGGTCTGTGTTTAAATGCAAACAAAAGCAAGTTGTTTCTTAATAGAACGGTTGAAAACTCACTCATGGATGACATGGGAGTTAAGGAAATGGATCAGAATGAGAGGTATCTCGGACTGCCACTCTTCTCTGGAAGACTCACAAGAGTAATGTGTAACCCACTGCTTGATAAGATAAAAATCAAACTAGAATCATGGAAGACTAGACTGTTGTCAATGGAAGGTCATGTGGAATTAATCATATCTACATTATCTGCATATCACCTATTCTGGACTGGGACATTCCCACTTCCTAAATCGGTTGAAGAAGAGATAGATAGATTAATTAGAAACTTTCTATCGGGTGACACTGAGAAGGAGAAACACATCCACACAATTGCCTGGGTTGACATATGCAAACCAAAGGCTGAAGGCGGGCTAGGTGTAAGACCATTATCTGAATGGATGAAGGCATGCCTCATTTGCAATCTATGGGATGTTGCGAATATGAAGGAATCCTTATGGACCAAATGGGTTCATAGCAAATACATCAAAGGTAAATTAGTGTGGGTCTACACTGCAAAACAAACACAAAGCTGGTACTGGAATCAACTAATAAGATTCAAAGACATGGTTCAACACCTTGCCAGAGTCAGGATAGGCAATGGTGAGAAAATTTTGATGTGGAATGATCTATGGATTAAAGGTGCATACATGAAAAACTTCTTACACGAATGAACTAAAATGAGAACTAGTTTGGACGATAACCAAAAATTCAGCTCCATCATTAATGAGGGGACCTGGTGTATCCCTGACAAGAGGGGTATGAAAGAATTGCAGAGGATCTATAATACAATCCGCATTGGAGAAGGGGAGGATAAATGCTTCTTTGAAGGTATGGAGGAAAAAAGCCTGAAGGATGCATGGAATTTAACCTGGACTAAAAAAAAATACAACTGGACTATTTTGACTTGGAATGCTAAAGTACCCAAGAGGTATGCCTTGCATGTGTGGAAAATATTTAAGAAAGGCCTACTCACAGATGATAAACGAAAAGCTAGAGGATTTCAAATAGCCTCAAGATGCCCATTGTGCTGTGAAAATGAAGAAAATATGGAGCATATTTTTCTAAGTTGTAGGTTCTCAGCTACTGTGTGGGATAATGTGAGACAATATATAGGCTATGTCCCTACTGAGTTCGAAGAACTTCTATAGATCAAAAAAAGAAAAAGCCAAGTAATATGCCAGTCAACTCTATATCATTTATGGAGAGCCAAGAACCAATTCATTTTTGAAGAGAAGAAACCAATTGTAAAGAAACTATGGCAAGGAGTTCAAAATGAAGTAGATAGCTTATACTTGTATAGTTAGTCTCTCCCTACTTCATGTATGGCAAAGAGTTACACTTGTACATATCCTTTTTTATTAATGAGAAGTAGCACTCTTAACAACCAAAAAAATAAATCTAAAAAAAATTCTAGTGCTTCTTCCTCTTCTTCCCTTAGGTATTTTGAATGTGGCAAGAAAGGACATGTGAAGAATGAATGTCCCAAAATCAATAAAGGGAAGAAATCTTCCTTCAAGAAGAAAGACAAAGGAGATAAAGCTTACAAAGCTGCTTGGGATGAATCAAGTGATGAAAGTTAAAGTGGAGAGGAAGAAGTGGAATGTATTATGGCCAAAGAAGATGAAAATGAGGAGTCAAGTGAGGTAAGCCTTCTTGAACTATCTAAAGAAGAATTAGTCACTAGTCTTCAAGAAATACATGACAAATATGTTGATGTAAAAAGAAATTAAAGAAGCTTACAAAAATAAATGATGATTTGCATGCTAAGCTATATACCCTCTCTTCTGAAGATGAAAGTCTCATATATGAAATAGATACATTAAAATCTTCCATTAATGAGCATAATATCAAGTTGTTTGTTGTAGAAACAGACTATAATTTTTATTTTTCAAGAAAGGGTTGAATTGCTTGCTAAAACGAATGATCTTCAAACTCAACCTGTTTTATGTACTCATTTGGATTATGATGCTATTGTCAAAGAAAGAGATAGTTTGTTATCTAATATAGACCAAGCAAAGTAGACATTAAAAAGAAAATGGATGATATTGCTAAGATGCAAAAGGATATTAGTAGCTTGAAAAATAAAGACATTCTTGATAAAATCTTAAAGGGTCAAATTGGGAGGACATGCCTAGGTTATGTACCCAAAGATAAATCATAGAAAAAACCTAGCGTTACAGCTCCAATTTTTAGCTTTATATGGTTTGAGATGCTATTTCTCCAATAAAATGTATGGTTTTGAAATTGTATGATTTATGTGCAATGAATGTATTTCTTTGATAATATTTCCTTTAAATATATGATTTGATGGACCCTATTGAGTTAGTGCATCCAAGATGATAAAAAGAGAAACAAAATTGAAGGAAATCAAATAATGCATAAATAGGAAAAGAAATTGAGATAATAATGAAAATATGAGAAATATGTGGAAAGATGTATAATTGATCATCATGGATGAGATTTTGAATCCACAAGGTTTCTAATGGTAAAAGGAATCCAAATAAAGAGAATAGAAGAGTAAGAGAGAAAAAATATGTATAAAATATGCCTTATTAAGAGATGATTTTCATATGAAGAAAAGTCTCTCATACTTTCTAATTTGAGTCTCAAACTTTGTACACGTGTAATTTAAGTCATAATGGACTTTTCTTTAAAATTTGAGAGCAAAAGAATTAAAGATGAGAGAGATATGAATTGTTTACTTTCCCCAAAGGTACATGGGTTAGTAAGGCAATACATTAAATGTCACCGTTTGTATCAATTTGGAAAATACATGGCCTAGCCCTTTGGGGGTGACATGCGGATTCTCAGTCGTGGATCTAAAGGATCAGACAGTTTTCGATCATCTACTACCCATCACTCAAAAGAGAGTCTGATTCTACAGTGAATATGATGTTCCAGAATCCCAATCCCTCTCCACTCTCGACTTTTCACCCTATTCCTTTCTCCTTTGGTTTTAGGAGACTAAACCAGATCTGTCTACCCCCATTATGTCTAGGTTTTCACTTAGGATTGGGTTTCCTCCAGAAAAAACCTAGATGGTGTGTGAACCCATGCATGATCAAGGGGGTGCACATGTCTATTTAAAGGAGATAGCTACTCTTCGAAACACTGAAAACTGTCCCATGATAGTCAGGACAACTCGAGGAATCGAGCTCTATCTCCAATTGCACCACAGATGCCCTGTGTTAAAACTTGTTGTTTGTGATCTTCTCATGACCCATAAAAACCCCAGGTCCCATCGTCACAACCACCTTATGCAGCTGAGAAGGGGGCAATTATGTTCCAAAGGCTATAATAGATAGCCCTGAACCCTCAACTCACCCCACTAGGTTTGAAACAAAGGAGTCAACCCCATGTTGACCACATAGCCAAAGGTACTCGCAAATAGGTGAAGAGGTGGGGTTGAAGGTGACGACCTATGGGTTTTCTTCCCTACCCTAGGCACATGAAGACCCTGAACATAGGAGGCGGGGTTGCTGGTATAGAACCAGAGAAGGGAGCTCGATCGGAGGGGTGGTTTCTAGAAGCTGTCTGTGAGATTCTTTGTTCCAGCACAGGAACAGAGCCCGTGCGTGTGGCACTGGGAAAAGGAGAAAAGGGGAATCAAGTTTGGGTTTTTGGTAAATGGATTCATTGATAGATCCATGAGCTAAGGAAAAACAAGCAATAATGAAAAGGTAAATATCACTGACATGGCACACTCTAATTGGTCAGTTGGGGTTTATATTGGAATAATCATATTTATTTATTGGTAACCCGGATGGAAAAATGTTATATATGAAAGTTTATAAAAAAAAACCATATAATCCATTAAAAATATAATTTAAGCCTAGATCTACTTGCAATCAGAAAGATATATAAAGTTGTCCACTTTAATGCATTCATGAGTAAGAAACCCTAATTTTGATGTTAATGAGATTGAGTAAAATGATATGGATGACTTAAGTTGATATTAACATGTTGTTAATAAAAAGGAAGATTTATATCTAAAAGATGATCTTTGTGATTAATTGGCTAATTTAGGGTATCATGTATATGATGTGGATTAATGAGATTAGAAACCCTATTTTGGTAATAATGAGTTTTAATGGTTTTAATCATGAAAATCCATAAATAAGACAAAAAGATGACGTTTTAAAGTCAATTTGAGAATAAAGACTCTTAATGTGGGTAATTTATGTAATTAGGGTTTTGTGATGTAGAATCCATTTTAGGGTTTGTTGACCTAAAAAGGTAAAGATTGAGAAATAATCTAAAGAACCTTAATGCATCCTAATGAGACATAGAAACCTTAGATAGGTATCCTAAGTCAATACAGAGTTGTTTGGGATGTGATGGTAACAACTAGGCACTATACATGTTTTTAGGATCAAGGGTTGCTTAGTTTGGTTGCTTACCTTGCTTGATTGGACATCTAATTGGTTTTGGATATCTTGATTCTTTTGAGACTTCAAATTAGGTATGTGGATATTCTTATGACTAATCACTCTAGTTTCATAGTGATTTCTGAGTTTTTAATGGTTGCTTAGAAATAATTGATTGGTTGACTTTTATTTCATGCAATTGTAGAGTGACTATGACTATCACCATACATATATGTGCATGACTAGCTCAGATCCTAGTCCTCCTATGTAGCTTTGATGATGATGAGATGGATGACCTAGTACATGGTCTACCCTTGGGGTAGGATCATCAAGTTATCATTAGTCGATGTGTTGGTCTACGCTTGGGTAGGACCATATAACTACACAACCTATGGCGCGGTCTACCTGTACGGTAGGATCATAGGGGCTATTTGAGATCTACCATATGAGAGATGTAGTATCCATGTCCACTACAGGGACATCAAAGAGGCAAGGATATGTAGGGATTGAGTAGTTATGTTTAAAACATAAAGTTTGATTTGTTAAATCATAATTTGATTTCAATATGTTGTCATCATTAGATGCAAGATTTTGGTTCCCCCACATACCAGTATAATTCATTATACTGATCGTAATTTTGTTTGTCTGTTTTTTAGGTTTATCAAAAAGTGGATATTCCTTTGAAGTGAAATTAATGGAATAAATATTGGAGGATTGTAGATAGATAGTTTCTTATCTGGGTAAAGTCCCTCAAATCCTATATATTTAAAGGTATGTGAAAAGAAATTTTTTATCCTATTTTTAACTTAGTTGTGGCAAAACTTATTAATTATTTTTTAATATTTAGAAAACCATTGATCCAATTTTGGGATAGCAACTATGACTTCTTGGTCTTCCTTAATTGGGGGTTACTGGGAAGTGGAGTCATTACAATTGGTATCAGAACATGGTTTTCCATTTAATCTCTAATAATTATTAAATTTTACAAACTCTTTAGAAGCCAAGGGAGTTATTAGAGAATTTTCCAATGATGGAGGTGTCTAGAAAAGGATCACGATCTAGGGGATGGTAAGATTTTCCTCTGCCCCGCTAGTCAGTCTACAAGGACTCTCAGATTTTGTGTGACTGCCTGGATGAAATCAGAGGATTGGACTCGAAATAAGATACGTCTAGGTCTTCTCTCATCTATCTTCGTCCCTTCTCTACCCCATTCATTGGATACCTTTAAGAGATTAGGTTTTCTCTGTCTCCACCACCCTCCCGAGTTTTAGGGTTAAGAATGATAAGGATTAAGGAATCCTCCACCAAATAATAAAAAGCATGTAAGAAAGATGTCATGGACATAAGTTTTGATAATTAGAAACTTAGATCAAGTTTAGTTACATGCTTAGGTTGCATGGCTAGTGTTGCCATGCTCTTAAGAGAATGTAGAGACCAGACCTTCTCGTAGGATGAGGAGGATATGGATAGCCTTGGAGGAAGAAGCCTCTAGGAAGAGGAAGAGACCTGACACACCCTCTGAGGATGATGCTCCACTTAAAACCTTAAGCGGTGGATAGAGAAAGAGAAGGCACGATGAGTTGGATATCGTAGTTCACCATGCAGGTATGTATGTAGGTTTGACATGCATGCTTTATGTATAGGCTTTGAGTATGCATGAGAAACATAGACTATGTGTGGTTGTTTGACCCTTGGTGCCTTGTGGTGACCCGACTTTGTGTGGGTCGTGCCTGTTAAGGGTGAGGGATAGCTCCCTCATTGAGAAGGTTAGTGGTGGCCGTATAGGAACCCTAATAGGTATATATCAATAGAAATGAGGCTTGTACCTTCATAGAAGAGAATGGCAGAAAGGCTGGCAGTAGGTTTTATACCTAAGCCAGATAGGTTATGCCTGATGTTTTATGAGATAGACATCTAGAGCTTCAGATGATCTTGGCCACACAAAAGTTTTGATAGTACATTTTACCCAGGTGGGGATAGATGTGTATCCTTAAGAGCTTAACCCATCTTTTGAGAGAGAACCTCCAATGGTAGGACCATTTTTAGGGTTATATCTAGAGTGAGAGAGTGAGACCTGATGAAAAAGGTTGGAGACCTTGACTCCAAGACATGAGGAATCATGAGAAGTTGGGTATGATATGGCCAGGAATAGACAACCCTAAAAATGATGTATGTGGTTGCCTTATTGACAATCCATGGAGGCTTATCATACCTTGGATGCCTTTAGAGGAACCAAACCCTATAAGGGAGAAAGAGGCTTTGTGAATGAATGTACAAATGATATAAGTGCCTACCTTTTAGGTGTAGGAAGGAGAGTTCCAACGACCCTGAAAGGGTATGGTATGACAACATGTGGTGAGGCATCACACCTAGTTGGCTTTCCTGTTGTAGAACTCTAAAGGTTGTTCATCTGGAAGAGTGTTAGGATGTATATGTCCTATTTAGGATAGGTTCAGTTCATGGTTGAACATCTGAGCATGCAGTTAGATAGCTGATGCATAAGAGGTGAACTTGGGGTTCTTAAACCAAAGAGGGGAAGTAGTAGTACCTGGTGTACATGATGCTCACGAGGATGGTTGAGTTCATAGTATTTGAGTATGGCACACCCTCATGTGTTAGAACAAAATGAAGCCCCATATATGTTTGATGAACCACTCATATAGGTTGGTGGCATACACATGTATGAGATTGGCCCAACCTTGAGGAATGATGAACAAGTATGACTCACCAAGGAACTTGGCATGGGTTAGTAAGCTGTCTTCTTCCTAGCTATGTGCCTAGTAGCATGATGGATCTAAGCATATACATGATGATGTAAACCTTGGAGGTAAGAATGTTTTGTGACCTTTGTTACTATCAAGTGATATTTTATCTCGTCTTGGGGAGGTACCCTTCATGTTAGGGTGAGTACCAACTTTTGATTAGCTTTGAGGTAACCTAAAGAAGTCAGTTATAAGAGCTTGATGAGATAAGCATAAGAGCACGAGCATGAATCTATAGACCCACGTGTTACAAACTCTAAGGGGTATGAGGATATGTTGCTATGGAGGTAACCTGCAGTATGGGGCCAGACCGACATAGGTAGGTCACCATGTTTCCCATGAAGGGGTGAAAGATTATCTATGAGTGCCTAGTGGGATGATGGTGTTTTGGGTGAGGATTCAAGGATGATATGTGCTTGGGTATCAACACAGAAACCATGAGCTATAGTAGAATCCTAAGTCAACACTAAGGTCAAGTAGGGATAAGAATGATGGGAGTAGGAGTTGACTGTTCCCTGAATGCACAAGACCATAGGGTCGGGAGGTAACAACTACCTTTTCCCAAGGACCATGGGTTATGGGGTTGGCCACCTTCATGAGTTCATGGGTCCTAAGGGGTAAATGTGAGAGGCACTCCCTAGATGCATAAGGGTTAGATCACCCCAAAAGTACCAGCACCCTAGAGACCTTGAGGTAATGACTAAGGATTGTACATACCAGAGATGTTAAGATCTAGAGGTGATGGGAAAAGTCTTCCCATAGGTGTAGACCCATAATTGAGATGGTCATGGTGAGGAGTCATGTGAAGTATGCTTCAACTTAGATTGGAAAGAGTGATGGCGATGTGTGATGCACCATATCTACTCTTGGAATGGGATGAACTCTGTATTTGGACTGCAACCTAATGCTTATTTCATCTTGTTATGGGTGTCAAAGATAGGACAAAATGCATGTTGTATACTGAAGACAGAGGTGATACGAGTTGAAACCCTTCTATGATGTTTGAGGATGGAAGGAAGTACCACACCCTTTGGAGAATATACTGGATATGTGATTTGAGAGCATAAGAAGAAAAATGGTAATATGAAAACGTACCTATCCAGAGTAGTTTGGAATCTATGAGTTATAAGTTTGGGTCTGATAACTGAGATGATGAGCTCAAAGTTTTCTTACTTAGTTAGACCTAAACCTGAGATGAGGATGATGAGTGGAGTATAGGGATGGAGCTTCAACTTACGTGGAATTGTGTGCACCACTAAAAATCCTAAAGATGGTAAGTCTTTAAGTTTATCCTTGCTTATACTAGATTGAGAACTCCACCCACATATGCTAAGATACATGGAAATCTTATCGTAGTATAGTTAAGGGTCGAATCCAAGGGACAACGGTCTTGTTGTGAGCAACAAGATGAAAAACGTTAGAACTTCAATTAATCTCTTAATAGTAGGTACTTAGATCAAAAGGTTGGTTTGGTTGTTTTAAACTAA
This sequence comes from Alisma plantago-aquatica, assembly GCA_963693085.1. Lineage (NCBI taxonomy): Eukaryota > Viridiplantae > Streptophyta > Magnoliopsida > Alismatales > Alismataceae > Alisma > Alisma plantago-aquatica. Next base: position 920,540,664 of record OY856409.1, read on the forward strand.
GAGCAAGTAAAGTAAAGCAAGTAAATTTAAGGATGTTAAACAATGATAAGAAGTCACTACGGTGTGATCGGTTTTTCACCGCCACCACACAAGGATCAAGACATGAAAAATAAAATATAACCTACAACAAGAGTTTAGTCAGTTAGTATCTTTGTAGACTTAGTTTCCTTTCGGAGAACTAACTACGAGAAGTGCGGGAATGTTGCAAAGTTAGCCATCCCCGAACGAATGGTCAACTACTTTGCATCATTCCCTTCACAAAGTGTGTTCCTCGACTCATCAAGGCTGTACTTTCATACGTCAACTGATTCCATTTCATAGTATGAAAGTACAACGATGGGAGTGAGTTTACTCCACTTCTTGAAAGACACTCCTAGATATCGAAACAGATGCATGGTGGATACATGCACCAAGAACCAACATTCAAACGAGTTTCAAATCTAGTAGTATAAACGTAGACAATTCATACTAAAAGATAAAGGATAACACAAGTTGGTGATTAAGCAACAAGTATTCATTAAATGTCTGATGTTGAACTGAAAAGATAATATCTCTATTTTGCAAACTATGGATTACATTACATGAGATGAAAATATGGGTAGTGGGGCTACTCCCCGCACCCCAGTGAGAAAGACTACTCGCTCATAGCTAGGACAAAGGAGGCAAGAAGAGAGAGAGAAAACGTCATCCCCACGAAGGAGAGAGGAAAGTCAACCCCTTGGAGAGAGAGAAAGAGACGATCTTCTAGCTTCACAGGTTGCTTGATGACGAGGTCTCCTCTTCCCACCTTCTTTGGCAGAGAGAGAGAAAGTAGCTTCAAGATGGAGTGTGGATCTCAGACCGGCAGCCCCTAGGTGGAGGATGGAAGTTGGACTTGCTCTGGAGTGATAGAGGCAGCCTATGGACGTATGAAAACTTTATCCCCCTTTGGAGGACCCCTTGGGTCTTATTTATAGGCCTTAAGTGAAGTCCAAATGGTTTTGGTAAATTTTGGGTCCAAACGGTCTTGGAAACCATTTGGATCTTGAGACCGTTTGGACCTCAAGACCATTTGGGCTTCATGCGGTCTTGAGATCGGTTGACTCCATGCGGTCTTGAGATCGTATGACTTCATGCGGTCTTGAGATCGTATGGCTTCATGCGGTCTTGAGATCGTATGGCTTCATGTGGCCAGTTGCCATACATTCCAGAAGGTGAAGGCTGAACACCAATAGCCTAGTAAGTTGCTATAGATAAAGAGGAGTTCTCGAGAGGGAATGGGAACAGATCACCATGGATAATGTGTTGGGTCTCCCCTGGACCAAGAGAGATCATGATGCAATATGGGTTATGGTAGATCACCTTGCCAAGTCGACACATTTCCCTTTTCTAAGAGAGCAGTGTCAGTGTGACAGATCTTGTTGATCTATAGGGATTGAAGGGATAGATCAACTACACAGTGATATGAGTCTGAATATCTTTGATGTGTGGAAGTAGGTACAAGTAGAACTCGATACTAGATTAAAGTTTAGTACATATCACCCCCTGACTGATGGACTGTCAAGAGAGTATGATCCAGACATTAGAGAGTCTAAGGAAAGCATATGTGCTCATTCGGGGTGATACATGGAAGAAGTACCTACCCTAGAAGACTTTGCTTGTTATGATAACCACCATACCCAGTATCAGGATGTATGAAGATCTGTAAGGGAGGCTGTGTCGGTCACCGCTTCACTAGGATGATATCAGTGAGAGGACCATGAAAAGGTCAGAGAAACCACAGTGTATGCAGATGAAGTCGCTTTGATCGATCAATGGCTAAGAAAGCCCAAGATCTACAGGAGTCATATGGTGATGTGAAATATACTGACATGCCATTCACTATGGGTGAGCATGCATTTTGAAAATCTGACCCCTCCGAGCTATGGTTAAGAAAGATGTGTCCCCGATACATGGGTCCATTTGAGATGGATTGGTGGATTTGCTTATATTTAGCCTTACCCCTCAGGATAATATAATGTATGATGTATTCCATGTGTCTGATCTAGAGAACTATGTGATGTACCGGATCCATGTGTTGAGAATTGAACCTATTAAACTATAAGAGAGGATAACTTACCCTAAGTCACCTATGAGGTTACGAGATACCAAGGTGAGAGAGAGATCATGAGTAAAGGATAAAAGATGATAAAGGTTCTTTGGAAGCACCATGGAGAGGATGAAGCCACATGGGAGCTGATGATGGACATGAAAAAGTCTTATCTTGAATTATTTGTATGTTTGGTGGAATTTTGAGGGCAAAATTCCTATAAGAGGGGAAGGATGTTACAACCCTAATTTTTGGGTTTATATGGTTTGAGATGCAATTTCTCCCATAAAATGTATGATTTTGAAATTGTATGATTTATGTGCAATGAATGTATTTCTTTGATAATATTTCCTTTAAATATATGATTTTGTGGACACTATTGAGTTAGTGCATCCAAGATGATAAAAAGAGGAAGAAAATTGAAGGAAATCAAATAATGCATAAATAGGAAAAGAAATTGAGATAATAATGAAAATATGAGAAATATGTGGAAAGAAGTATAATTGATCATCATGGATGAGATTTCGAATCCACATGGTTTCTAAAGGTAAACGGAATCCAAATAAAGAGAATAAAAGAGTAAGAGAGAGAAAATATGTATAAAATATGCCTTATTAATAGATAACTTGCATATGAAGAAAAGTCTCTCATACTTTCGAATTTGAGTATCAAACTTTACACACATGTAGTTTAAGTCATAATGGACTTTCTTTAAATTTGAGAGAAAAAGGATTAAAGATGAGAGAGATATGAATTGTTTACTTTTCCCTAATGTACAGGGGTTAATAAGGTGATACATTAAATGTCACCGTTTGTATCAATTTGGAAAATACAGGGCCCAGCCCTTTGGGGGTGACGTGTAGATTCTCAACCATAGATCTGAAGGATCTGACAAATTTTTATCATATTCTACCCAGTGATCAAAAGAGAGTATGAGTCTACAGTGAATATGATGTTCCAGGATCCCAATCCCTCTCCACTCTCTACCTTTCACCATGTTCCTTTCTCCTTTGGTTTTGGGAGACTAAATCGGATCTGTCTACCCCTAACATGTCTAGGTTTTTGCTTAGGATTGGGGTTCCTCTGAAAAAATCCAGATGGCGTGTGAACCCATGTATGATCAATGGAGTAGACATGTCTATTTAAAGGATATAGATACTCTTCAAAACATTAAAAAACATCCCATGAGAGTCAGGACAACTCAAGGAATCGAGCCCTATCTCCAATTGCATCACGGATGCCCTATCCTAAAACTTGTTGTCTGTGATCTTCTCATGACCCATCAAAACCCCAAGTCCTTTCATCATGACCACCTTACACAGTTGAGAAGGGGGTGATTATGTTCCAAAGTCTATAATAGAGAGCTCTGAACCCTCAACTCACCCTGCTAGGCTTGTAATAAAGGAGTCAACCTGACGTTGACCATGGAGCCAAAGGTACTCACGAACAGGTAAAGAGGCGGGGTTGAAGGTGATGACCTGTAGGTTTGATTCCCTACCCTAGGCACGTGAAGACCCTGAACTTAGGTGGTGGGGTTGCTAGTATAGAACCATAGAAGGTAGTTTGATCGGAGGGGTGGCTTCCTGAAGTTGTCTATGGGATGCTCTGTTCTAGCGCAGGAACAAATCCCGTGAGTGAGGCGTCGCCAAAGGAGAAAACGGGTGTAGGGTTTGGGTTTTTGGTAAATGAATCCATTGATAGAACCATGAGCCAAGGGAATACAAGAAATAATGAAAAGGTAAATATCGCTGACATGGCACACTCTAATTGGTCAGTTGGGGTTTATTTTGGAATAATCATATTTATTTATTTATTAGTAACCCGGATGGAAAAATGTTATAAATGAAAGTTGATCAGAAAAACTGATAGAATTCACTAAAATATAATTGAATCCTAGATATACTTGCAATCTAAAAGGTATATAAAGTTGTCACCTTTAATGCATTTATGAGTAAGAAACCCTAATTTTGATGTTAATGAGATTGAGTAAAATGCTATGGATGATTTAAGTTGATATTAACATGTTGTTAATAAAAAGGAAGATTTATATCTAACAGATGATCTTTGTGATTAATTGGCTAATTTAGGGTTTCATGTATATGATTTGCATTAATGAAATCAAAAACCCTAATTTTGGTAATAATGACTTTTAATGGTTTTAATCATGAAAATCCATAAATAAGAAAGAAAGATGATGTTTTAAAGTCAATTTTAGAATCAAGACTCTTAATGTGGGTAATATATGTAATTAGGGTTTTGCGATGTAGAATCCTTGAGAAATAATCTAAAGAATGTTAATGCAACCTAATGAGACATATAAACCTTAGAAAGGTATCCCAAGTCAATAAAGAGTTGTTTGGGATGTGATGGCAACAACTAGGTGTTATACATGTTTCCAGGATCAAGGGTTGCTTGATTGGACATCTAGTTGGTTTTGGATATCTTGCTTCTTTTGAGACTTTAAATTAGGTATGTGGATACGCCTATGACTAATCTCTCTAGTTTCATGGCAATTTCTGAGGTTTTATGAGTTTATTAGAAATAATTGCTTGGTTGACTTTTGTTTCATGCAATTGTAAAGTGACTATGACTATCACCACAAGTATATGTGCATGACTAGCTCAGATCCTAATCCTCCTTTGTAGCTTTGATGATGATGAGATGGATGACCTAGTACATGGTCTACCCTTAGGGTAGGATCATCAGGTTATCATGAGTCGATGTGTTGGTCTACCCTTGGGTAGGACCATATGACTACATAGCCTATGTCATGATCTACTTGTAAGGTAGGATCATAGGGGCTATTTGAGATCTACCATATGAGAGAGGTAGTATCCATGTCCACTGTAGGTACAGAACATAGGCAAGGATATGTAGGGATTGAGTAGTTATGTTTAAAACATAAAGTTTTATTTGTTAAATCATAATTTGATTGCAATATGTTGTTATCAATAGATGCAAGATTTTGGTTCCCCCACATACCAGTATAATTCATTATACTAACCGTCATTTTGTTTGTCAGCATTTTATGTTTATCAAAAAGTGGATATTCCTTTAAAGTGGCATTGATGGAGTAAAGCTTAATAAAGAATTAGAGGATTGTAGATAGATAGTTTCTTATCTGGGTAAAGTCCCTCAAATCCTATACATTTCAAGGTATGTGAAAAGAATTTTTTTATCATGTTTTAAGCTTAGTTGTGGTAGAATTTATTAATTATTTTTAATTAATTGCAAAGCCATTGATCCTATTTTGGGATAGTAGCTTTGTCTTCTTGGTCTTCCTTAATTGGGGTTACCGGGAAGTAGAGTCATTACACCTAGAGCTAGAAAGACACAAGTACCTAAGACCAAAGCCATGCAAGTACCTAAAAACAATCTTGTTCATGACCACAATGTTAAAAAGAGAAATGAAATTGATTTCATCTGTTATAATTATTGTTTACATCTTGGACATTATTCATTTTCATGCCCTTACAAGAAAAATAAGGATAAGGATCTAGCTTGGGTTCCAAAACCACAAAATTAGAAATTTGGAATACTTAGTTTAGATTTGACCTAAATCTTAATTTGAAAGTCTGATTGTCTTATCTCAACTAAACTAATCATTAACTTCCATATTCTTGTATGATTTGATTGGAAATAACAAAATGCTTTACTTGAAATTGATAAATTTAGTGAGAGCACACAAAACCCTTCTTGGTCGACAAAATTTTCAATTGAGACTCTCTTTGGTCGAGGAAATAGTCGACCAAGAGATGTTCAGTCAAAAATGTATCTTCTGGCAAATCATTCCAACTGACAAATAGCTCGACCGAAAAACCATCCAGTCGAAGAAATTGTCGATCGAGTATTGTTCTTTAAAGAGATTGTTATTGAATCAATAAACTTGTGACTATATTCAACCTTATTTCTCAAAACCCTTCAAACCATTTTCCTAATTAGTTATGCTAAAATACAAAATACTTTAATAAATTTCCCTAACCAAAAGGACCATCACATGGGTACCAAAATCCATCTATTTTGCAAGATTGGGTGGTTGACAGTGGTTGTTCCAAACATATGACTGGAAACAAAGAAGCTTTTCAAACATTTGAAGAAAATAAGAGTGGAATAGTCACATTTGGAGACAACACCAAAGGTAAAATTATTGGAACAGGTAATATTGGTACAAATCTTAAAATTAAAAATGTCCTACTTGTTGATGAATTGCATCACAACTTGATTAATGTTAGTCAATTATGTGATAGTGGCTATGCTATTCTTTTTAACAAATCTTGCTACAAGCTACTCATAGAGAACATTGATAATGTTGTTTATGAAGGAAAAAGCTTAGGAAATCTATATATACTTAGACATGATTCCATGTAAGCTATTATTGGAAAATTCCTTATTGCAAATGATGAATATTTACAACTATGGCATAGAAAACTAGGTCATGCAAGTTCACATGTTATCAAAAAGTTGATTAAATATGATCTTGTTCATGGTTTACCTAAACTCTCTTTTGACAAACCTAAAAATTGATAATCATGTACTTTAGACAAGCAAAGTAAAACTTGTTTCAAATCCAAAACCCTACTTACCACTACTAGATCATTAGAACTTTTTCATATGGATTTATTTGGTCCTATGAGGACTCAATCTATTGGTGGTAAACGATATTTCTTTGTTATTGTTGATGATTATAGTCGATAAACATGGGTTCATTTTCTCTCAACAAAAGATGATACAATTAGAATATTCATTCAATTTTGTTCTGAAATTGAAAATCAATTGTAAAACAAAATATGTACCATTAGGAGTGATCATGGTGGGGAATTTGAAAATCACATCTTTGAAGAATTGTGTACATCCCAAGGGTACACTCATAATTTTTTAGCACCACACGCCCCACAACAAAATGGGATAGTAGAAAGGAAAAAATGACCTTTACAAGAAATGGGTAGAACAATGTTACTTGAACACAATACACCACAAAATTGTTGGGTTGAAGTAGTTAATAAGACATGTTATGTATTAAATCGTGTAACAATTCATTCCCATATGAAGAAGACTTCTTATGAACTTATCTTCAACAAGAAACCAAGAGTTGATTATTTTCATACCTTTGGTACACCCTGTTACATCTTAAATACAAAAGATGATAATGATAAATTTGACCCAAATCACATAAAGGATTCTTCTTGTGATATTCAAACTCTAGAAAAGCATTTAGAATCTATAACACCATGTCTACAAAAGTTGAAGAATCAATTCATACCACATTTCATGAAATGACAACATAAAGTGCTAAAAATGAAATTGAAAACTTAAATGACGTTACTCATCGAATTGAGGACCTAACCATATCTACAAAAGATGAGAAAAACCCTGAAATTGAACAACAAAATGAGACACAACAACCTATTCATAGATTAATCAAGGACCATCCTCAAGACTTAATCACAGGAAATCCTTTTCATAAGATAAAAACCTGATCATCATTTAGAGATATTGCAAACATGGCATTTGTATTAATTGTTGAACCTAAAAAGGTAAATGAAGCTCTAAAGGATGAATATTGGATAATGGCTATGCAAGAAGAACTAAATCAACTTACAAAAAATAATGTATGGGACTTAGTTCCTAAACCACAAGATAAAACCATCATTGGAACTAAGTGGGTATTTAGAAACAAACTTAATGAAGCCCGGGAAGTAGTTAGAAACAAAGATAGGTTGGTAGCTCAAGTGTAAAGACTCAATCTTTACAGTCAAATAATTACAAAATAATATCAGAATTATAAACAATCTTTATTACAATCATGCTTTTACATCAGAGTGGTGGAATCCTTTAAACACAAGATTACAACATTATGAATAAGAATGATCCTATCTAATCTTCAACAGAGGACAACTCATGCATGTCTCTTCTAGTATCTCTTTGCATCACCTTTCCATGAGCTCCCAAAGGAACAAAACCACACATGGACCCCATTGAAGGGAAAATAAAGGTAAGCAAAGATGGTACTAAATCCAATCATTGAGCTATTAAAACATAGGTACAAAACATGATTCAGGTATAAGATAAATTCTAGGAGGGGACTATTTGCTGGACTTAGTTTAGCCAAATGAGAATAACATGTATCAATGGTTTCAATATATAGAATTCAAGATGGTATTGACAATATTAACAATTATACAAAAAAATGTCCAAGTTCAACAGATCAAAATAATCAAGATGATATTAACAAGGTTAACAATTATATGAAACTTTCCAATTCAAGATATAAAAATAATCAAGATTATTTGCAACAAAATGATCAATTTAAATATTAGGATTAAGCAATATCATATCATTTCTTATCAATGACTACAATACCATGTGTTCAATCATCTATGAAAGAATGACACAGTAGCCTGCTATTTTAACCAGTATACTAGGGGACCACATTTAGTGGTGGAAATCTTTCAAAAGGTACGAGAGGCTTATAAAAAGTTTAGAGTTGACCACCAACATGAAAAATATAGAATTCAAGAGGAAAGAAAAATAACTCAATAAATAAATTGAGAATCTAGTACCTTTCACTTGAGATAAGATTTCAAGATCTTTCACCACTCATTATTTGATTGGACTCCGATCGTGCAAGATCTAGACAGAAAAGATATTTTGTCACTATATCATCATTGGCTTAGAATTAAACATTGTTTACTTTTCTTGGGGCTAGATTTACTATATTTGATTCATATTTCATATTTTTCTCATTATCCCCTTTTAGAGTTGCTATCATGTGAACATATGAGTACTTATATATTTACTATTATCCATATAGGTGAATTTGTATTTGATACTAAGATATAGAATAATATTTTTTTATAAAATGCCATCCATCTATTTGATTACTAATACATAGGTGGAATAATTGCATATTTTTAAGATTCCATGTAACGTTATATATTATTGTTGACAGTTTGGGTTGTATGGTTCAAATAAACTAAATTTTTATTATTACTAGGTTTGAGACATTCGTCATCCACTTGATTAGTGTTAAATGTATCAATTTATCCTTAGATTCAAGACACTACAAACATGCTTATGAAATACTAATATTAGTATACCTAAACCAGCTTAGGGTCAATTATTAGATGACTATTATATTTAGACTGATATTTCATAATACTTTATGTATTATCTCATTTATTGTTATTAACAAGCCTTAATATAGTAAGGGAATGAGAACCATCTGTATTCTTATTGTCTATACACTAATACACTTACTTTTATATGATGATGCTAGGTTATAGGACCAATAGATTTAATTATTAATTGATGTAATACAATATTATTTACGTGTCCGTGTATATTATAGGCTAACAAGCAGCCTGGTCTAGACATGACATGGTGTAAGACTATAATAGAAACATTGATATTAGAATTAGTAAGCTCATTGTATAGGGAAATGATGGATTATATGCTTCTTTAAAGACAAGAATCCTAATCGATAGAATACTAAAATAGAACTGACCTTAGCCGATGGAGTTCCTCCTAGTTTCCATGAGTATGGATGGCAAATCATCTGACCCTTGGACATTGGCAGGAGATGACTGGTCTCAAGGTAGTTCCAGATTGTCATGTGGATTATAAGATCTTGTGAAGGGCATGATGGCTAGGGAGCGGGTTACTTGATCGCAGGTTGGCAAGGTTGTTGGAGACTCCTCTTCAAACATGGGATTGTCAATGTAGGGTTGAGGTTGTCTCATTCAAGGTGAGATTATGAGGAGGTGTACCTCTAGTCAGGTTGGAAGGTAGGTTTAAGACCTCTAAGGATCATCTATGTCATTGAATTGAGATAAAACAATCATCGTTGCCGAAGGGTGGGCGAGGTAATTGGGCTTGGGGTGTCCAAGGCAAGCGGATGGCGAATCTATAGCAGGCTGACGACAAGGACCTAACTAGGCTAGGTGTTTGCAAGCTATCACTGATGAGGTGATTTGTTGAAGGGTAGATAGCAGCATGGAGGAAGGAGGTTGCTGACTGTTGAGATCTGTGGTGGAGGATTTTTAAGTTGTGGTAGACATAGGCCGGAAGGAAGATGATGACAACATTGTTTCAATGGTGGTATGGTCTGGGTGTTGAACATCCAAGTCATAGAAAGTTGTAGAGGAGGGAGTTTACATGTCGACAGTTACTGGGGCATGGAAGCCCAATGCTTGAACATCGGTGGAGGAGGTGACGAGATGCCATCTGTAGTTCCGTGCCGCCCATTTCTAGGGTTCTATCAAAGTCAAACCTATCCACCTCACTGGCATGGTGATTGGAGTTAGGATCAATTGAACAATGTAGAGTTGTTGGTCCACCAGAGAAGATGGTAGCAATAGATCTGTGGAGAGAAGGTACTACCAAGGTCGATGACCAAGTGGGAATACCTTTGATTTGGGAAGGTTGAAGAAGGATCGTTGACAGGTTCTCTAGTTGTCCTCGAGTGCTGTTTTTTGGCAAGACAGTCTGCTATAGGCAAGGGAGATGTGATCTATTGTTCATGAAGGGCGGAAGGGGTGGAAAATGTTGTTATAGGTCAGTGTATTCATGACCAGGGATCACGAATTTGTTGTTGCTTCAATGACTGCAGAAGAGTGTCATGGTGGAGGGTGGTCAGCGGCATGGTGAAATAGGAGTTGGTGGGTTGGTTGTCGAGTTGTACTCTAGTGGTTGCTGGGTCTTAGAGCCCTAATGGTTGATGGTCACAACCTGAGGCAAACTACATGGGCGGAGGAATGTGTTGCAGGTTTTCATCAAGTGGAAGGCAACCACACCATAGTGTTTGTAGGTTACTAGGTTGTTACCTTAGATATATAGGGTGACATGATTGGTGGTTCTTAGGGTTTTCTAGGAAAGATAGAAAGCTACGAGTAGGGGAAAGACAGCAGGTGATCCACCGACGTTTGGAGTCGTGTGGGACTACGTAACTTAATGACCTGTTTTCAAATTAGTCATCTAATTAGGGTTTACTTGGATGATTGTATGCTTAATTAAGTTGATCATTATTTAAACCTTGATTAATGATGGTAGTTAATTTTTTATGTTTCAAATACAACAAGTAGGTTTAATCATACTTTGATTCACATAATTAGGGTTAAGATTTGGAAACTGTAATCGGCCCAAATTAGGGTTTTGATGATATATGAATACAGAATTTTATAAGTGTAGTGTCTCACTAAATGATTTTTAGTATTTTATGTTTTACTCTGATTTAATTTAAATTTGGATATGACTTTTATATATCAAATGTTGAACACTCTTGAAAAATATTAGAATTTTTGAAGAATGTTCTGACCTATTTATCGGACGAGTTTCAAACTCGACCGACCATATTTTCAGATTGATATAGCAGTGTGGTAATTGAATTTTATCTTTTTATTGGTATATCCAATTGATCTCAAATTTTAACTGTAGTTGTTAAACTCCATTATAGACACTATTACAACCCCAATTTTTTGGGTTCATTTGGTGAGAAATGTAATTTCTCATAATAAAGATAAATGAACAAATAATGATATAATTTGTTTTGAATAAATGGATTTTGTTTACAATAGCCTTGATGATTGTGTTGTTGGCTTTATTGGCTATTGGGCCCAATATCAAGGAAATTCAATTAATTAATGAATAATTGAATATTTGAGAAAAGAAAGAGGTAGAAACCTCTACAAGGCAAAGAGATGTAATCCAAGGATGGATTTCGTGCCTCTTGGGTTCCTTGGGTTCCAAGGAGTCCAAAGTTGCAAAAAGAAAGCAATAAGAAAAGAAAGATTAATTAAGTATTTCTTTATTAAGAAAGAAATTGAAAACAATGGTAAAATGTGGAAAATAAGTGAAAAAAGGTATAATTGAGTAATCCTTGGTGGAATTTCATATCCCAAGGATTCCTAATGTTGAAAGGAATACCAATGAGGAAAATAAAAGAGAAATAAAGAGAAAACCTCAAAAAGAGATATTTTAATGAGAAATAAACAATATAAATGTGAAATAATGCATATTGATGCATTTAAGGATAATGAGTATTCCTTAAAAAAGGAATTTCGAATTATTTGAGTTTCTTGGGATCCAAGGAGTCCCAGTGAAGAAAGAGGAAAGAGAAAATACCAAAATTGCAAATTAAGAGATAACATGATACATTATTAATGGGTTTTGTAGTTTGTTAAAGAAGAAGTATTTTCTACTTAAGGAAAAACATAATTCCATGATTAATGGAATAAAATACAATATTAAAGATGATAAGGGAGAGGAATTTCGAATTCCTAAATATCCATGCAACAAGACATATCAAGGAAATAGGAGATAATGAAGACAGAGAGAGAGATGGTTGCTTCATAACCAAGGAAAATGTGTTTCCTTTCGAGTTTGGGACTTGAGTCCTCATGAGGCACACCTTAGGGCTTCACACTCCACCCTATATAAAGGGGTAAAACCCTGGTCAAGGTCCAGAGAGAAATCCCACGCAATACAACCTATTCTCCTTCTTCATGACATGCAAACCCTAACCAAGAGCGTAGAACGACCTTAGAGCAACCAGGAGGTGGTGGAGTTGTCATGTTGGAGGAAGGGACTCCCAGGACCACCCTAAGATGATCGGCTATCAATCCAACGCCTTGGCTTCCGTGCAACTCCAGCCGTAGGCCTACAGAAGTGAAGTGCAGCCGACACAATAGAAAATGTGGGTTGGTCGCGCTTGGGAGAAGCCATCCTGGCCACACCGTGGGGGTTCCCCATGTGCGCCAAGGTGCGGCAGAGCTAGGGCCCCACCTTGCAGAGGTCCTCGAGCCTCCAAGAAGATGAGGAAGGCCGCGGGTGAGCAGCCGTCGGTGGCTAGGGCAGTTGGCGCGAGGCAGGAGATGAAGGAGGAGGCGTTGGATGATTCTGCCCTCCGCCGGCTGAATAAACGTCGACTTAAGCAAGGGGCAATCACATCTTTTTGTTATGTTTCCCAAAGAGCAACGTTGCATGGAAATTGACAAGTGGCGCTCCCGGATTGGCTCAAGTAAGTTTAAATTGCAAAATTCATATCTGATAATCGATAGCTCGGATGGGTACAAATAATATATGAATTTTTCTTAGAAAAATGAGGGGAATCCATTAAAAACATAATTGAAGCTTGATTCGGATTGAAATTAGAAAAGTAATGGAAGTTATTAACTTTAATGTAATGATGATTAAAGAAACCCTAATTGGGAATGATTAATGTGATTAGTGGGGTTTAATTGATGATTAAAGTTAATATTAACCTATTAATCATAAAGAGATACATTAAGATCGAAAAAGATGAATCGTGCACGTAATTAGTTTAATTGAAAGTTCATGTGCATGAATATGTTTTAATGGGCCTTGAAACCCTAATGTTGGTAATTAGGACTACTAATGGCTTTAATTATTTGATTTCATGTATAGAACTGAGTTTTCATGGTTATAAGCTATTTCGAGCATTAAAGTTCCTAATTTGTGGATAAATACCCTAAATGTAGTAATTAGGGTTTTCTCATGAATAAAAGGTGGGATTAATGGAAAATCGAGTTCATATGTGATTTGGACCATAATGAACTTTGAGTTGACGATAAATGAGCATAATGATCTTGTTATATATTACAAGGATGAAAATTGTAGCTTTAATGTAAAATAGGCTTAATGGACCTATTTAGTGGTTAATTATGCCTTAAATCTAAAACTAAGGATTAGATGTTGAGATAATTAGGGTTTATTATCAATTTCGTTAAATTAGGGTTTAAAATAGTAAAAGATGAAGGGAAACCCTAATTGCAATGAAAACCCTAAAAGTGAACTAGAAACCCTAGGAAGCGAGCTAGATTTAATAGATCGTAATGACATGAGTAATAAAATGAAATTGTATAATTGTTTCAGGATCTTATTGAATGCTTGCTTGCCTATTGTTGATTGGATTATTTCTATCTCACATCAGCTTGACAGGTATGTGGTTAATTATGATTAATCGCGTTAGTTTCCCGAGGGTTTTTCGAATGTTTCCTCGCATTGAATGCAATCTAAACAGTTTGGATGTTCATACTACAATTATAAAGTCACTATGGCTATCATAGTTATATATACATGTGAATTCTCACACCTACATGCCACCCTGATGGAAGATGCCATGAGGTCATGCCCAGATGGGTAGACCAATGGGAACCATGAGAGGTGACCCCAGACACTAAGCTCGGGAATGAGAAGGTGGTCTATGATGCATGACTATGGAGCATCGTGAGAGGTGACTCCCAGTCACCAAGCTCGGGATTGAGAAGGTGGCCTTAAGTCAATGGCAAAAGAGAAACCCTAGAGGGGTATGCCAGGGTTAGGGTAAAAGCGGTGGAGAATGACACATTGAAAATGTAAAGTGGCTTGTTAAATAATTTGATTGTGATTATTAATTTGTTAGCCATAATTGCATAATTTTGGTTGTTGCCACATACCAGTATATTTCGATATATTGACTGACGTTTTGTTTGTCGGAGTTTTATGAACAACAATTGAAAGAACAAATAATAAGGTGACACATTGTGGAAATAAGAAATAAAGTGCAAGGAGCATTAGATAGAATAATTAAAGCTATGGATAGATAGATCTCCAAAGTTTTCAAAGGTAAGTAAAGTTTTAATTTTATACCAAATTCCAGTTAGTTAATAGGATTGAATAATTATTATTGATTATTTGTCGAACCTTTGATTCTGTTAATTGAATAACGGCTCTGACCTTTGGGTCTCCCTTAATTGGGGGTAACCGAGAGGTGGGGTCGTTACAATTGGTATCAGAGCATAGGTTCCTCACTTAATCTTTAATAATTATTAAATTTTACAAATCCTGTAGAACCCAAGGGAGTTATTAGAGGATTATTCGAAAGACAGAGGTGTCAAGAAAAGGATCACGACCGAGGGCTGGCAATATTTTCCTCCGCTCCGCTAGTCGGAATATGAGGACTCTCTGATCTGTGTGATTGCCTGGCCAAAGTCTTAGGGTATGATTCGAAATAAGATAGCTTTAGGACTCTTTCATCTTGTTCATCCCTTCTCAACTCAAATTTTGTTAAGGACCTTAAGGATTAGGGTTTCCTCTCTTCTCCTCACCCTCTTGAGATATGGGTAAGGTTAATAAGGATTAAGGAATCCTCCACCAAATTAATAAAAAGCATGTAAATAAGATGTCATGGACATAATATTAACAGAGTAAGCGTAAACTAAAGAATAGATACATGCTTAGGTCGTATGACACGAGTTGTCATTGCCCTCAGGAGAGACCTGAGGATAGACCTCCTTGGCAGGAGGATGAGTAGAGAGAGAGAGTTGTCTTGGAGGTAGAGACCTTCATTAAAAGTAGAGACCTAGCAGATCCTCAGAGGATGATGTTAACCCTAACCCTAAGTGAAGGTTAGAGAGATGACATGATGAGTTAGTTGTCTTGGTAGACCAGATGTTTGTATAGACATGCCATGGATGCCATATGAGCCATGAGAGGTTAGATGGCCTAGTACATTCGGCAACCCAACCCTGGAGAGGGTCGTGCATGTTAGAACAAAGGATAGCTCCTTCATGGATAAAGTTAGAGAAGAACCCATAGAACCCTATGTGCTTGTGCAAGTAGGGTATAGCTTGCACCCAGAGTACACCAGTGGTGTGGCAGTAAGTTGAAAACCGAGGTTGGAAGGACAAGATGGATGGCTTATGAGATAAACATAAGGTTGAGTATAGGCTTCACCCACATAGAGGTATGCATGTGAGCTTGATCGTTCATGGAGAGAGGACCTCTAGTAGTATAGTTGGATGTGGAGTTAACTCTAGAGAGAGAAAGTAGGACCCCAAAAAGGAGGATGGAAGTCTAAAACCCTGAGATATGAGGAACAGTGGGGAGTTAAGGATAACGCGACCTAAGTGGATAATAGTGGTTGCCTTATGCTTGACCACTGGAGGCTGATGATATCTTTGTTGCCTTTGGAAGAACCAAACCCTAGAGAGAGGATGAGGCTTCTGGTACTTATGTGCCTATGGTATAGATGTTTACCTTCTGAGATAGGAAGAAGAGTTCTTTAGACCTAGAAAGGTTTAGTAACAGGCTGTGAGGCCTTATATCTAGTTGTTTGTCCTTGAGGAGGACTCAACTCTAAGGTGTTGCTCATATAAAAGGGTCATGGGAGTACATGACATACCTTGGACATGCTTGATTCATGGTTAATAGGTTGAGCATGTAGTTGGATATCCAAAAGTGAACCTAGGGTTCCTAGCCGAAGAGGGGAAGTGGTGTACCTAATGCTCATGATGAGAATTGAGTCTCTATAGTTTCGAGCATGGTACTCTTCATGTATAGAGGAAAAGGAAACCCCTTAAGTTGAAGGTATGTTTAAGGAACCCCTCATAACTAAGTTGACCTAATGTTGAGGAAGGAGAACAAGTATGACCTAGCATGGTTTAATAGGTGATCTACTTGTGCCTTAGTAGTTGTTGGGTTAGGCATGCTCATGTGAATGTAAACCCTAAGGATGGTTGTGACCTTGTTGTCAAGAGTTGTAGTTTCCTCCCATCCTGGGAGAGGGACCCTTTGGTAGGGTGTATACCAATTTTGTTGGTTTTGAGGTAACCTAAAGAGGTTTCATAGGATCTTGTGAAGCTAAGTGAAGAGTACATGGTATGAGAATGAACCTGCAGAACCATAAATAACCATCTCTACGTGCATGTGGATGTGTTACCATGGAGGTAACCAATATGGGGCCTGACCAAGGTAGGTAGGTCACCGTGACCCCTGTGAAGGGATGAAAGTCAGCCCATGAATGGAGAGAGAGATGATGAAGGCTTGGGTAAGGTTCTAAGCTGGACATGTACTATAATAGAATCCTAAGTCTATCTGAGGGTCAGGTAGGGATAAGACCAATGGAAGAAGGAGTTGCCTAATTCCCTAGTTCCACATGACCATAGGGTCGAGAGGTAACAACTATCATTGTCTGAGGGCCATGGGTTAGGAGATTGATCACCTTTAAGAACTAATGGGACCCAAAGGGCAGATGAGTAGGGCACTCTCTGGATGCATGAGGGAAAAGGGATGACCCCAAAAGTGTCGGCACCCTATAGACCTAGAGGAGATGACCAAAGATTGTGTGGTGACCCAAGTAGGTTCGAGACTAGTTTTCCATGGAAGTAATGTGGATATCAAGATGATGGAACGTTTCAACCTAGATTTGAAGGTGTACTAGAAAGGTGGGATGTACCATCTCTACTCTTGGAATAGGAAGAACTTTGTATTTGGACGACCGCCAAATGCTTATTTCTTCTTGTTATGGGAGGAAGAGATGGGACAGTATGCATGTCATACACCAAGGATAAAAGATGATGTGAGTTGGAACGTTGGTACAAGGTATGAGGACAGAGATGATAACATACCTTGGTGGAGTGAATGATACATGGATGGTTTACAAACACTAAGAGAAGTAGTGTAGTCAGCTTATGGGGATGTTTTATCAGGAGCTATGTGGAATTTGCAAGTTAACCAAGGTTGAGTTTGATCACCATGAGGATGAGCTCAAAGCTTCTTGATGAAGACCAACTGTGAGTTTGAGATGTGATAATAAGTATAATACATGAAGGTATGTGTCTTCGACATTACCTAACACCTAAGGATAAGAAGTGGTAATGAATTCTCTAGTTGAGATATAGTTGCCTAATTTATCTGGAAGCTAGAAGAAGTTGAGGTTTCTAGACTAACCTTAAGTTGAGAAAAAGAGATAAGTTTGGCTAACACTCAGATATAATGAGATCTGTTGAACAAGATTAGTGTTTGTTTGGATAGCCAACCTAGTCCTTGACATGGTAGAAGGATGGTTGTAGAACCCTGGATACACTTCTTTGGATAGGAAGGTAATAAAACCCTGATGAGAGTGGTTTAAGGCTTCTGAGGAATCGATCTTGAGGAATCATGACATACAGGAAATCATGACCACCATACACCATGAAACTATAAAGATAGTAAGTGATGGTAGATCTTTGGATGCCTGATACATGTAGCATGTGGCCATGCAAGCCAGGAGATGAAGGACGAACACCAGTAACCCAGTGCATGGATATAAAGTATAAAGAGTTCCCGAGAGGGAATGGGAGTTCATCACTATGGATGTTGTGAGTCTCCACTAGACCAAGGAAGGTCAAGATGCAAGGGGGGTTATCGTAGATCGCCTTATCTAGATGACATGAGAAAGAGAGAGTACTATCACGAGATAGATTCGATTGAACTACTTAAGAGAGAAAGATGGTTCAACCACATCATGATGTGAGTTCAAAAGTTCTTGGGTATGACCAAGGATCACTTCCCTGAGGTGGAAGTGGATACATGAGGAATCAATGAAAGTACAATTTATCACCCCTAACTAATGGTTAGTGTAATCCAAACTAGAGGGTCTGATAAGAGCAAGTGTGCTTGTTTAGGGTGATACATAGAGATAGTTCTTAAGATGTGATGTTAACCACCATAACCTTTATCGGGATGCAAGAAGTCCTATAGGGTGGTTGTGTCGGTCACCACTTCATTAAGATGATGTTGGTGAAGGAGGCCTCGTGAAGGTTAGAAAAGAACCACAATGTGTGCAGATAAAGTCACTTTGATCGTGCAATGGCTGAGAGAGAGCCCAGAGGCAACATGAGTCACGAGCTGATGTAAAGTAGATTGACATGCAGTTCACTGTGGGAGAATATGTAATGTGAAAATCCGACCCCTCTAAGCTATAGCTGAGAAAGCTGAGTCCCCGATATATGGGTCCATTTGAGATGGATTGGTGGAGATGGTTTTATTTATCCTTGCCCCTCAGGATAACATGATGTGTAATGTGTTCCATGAGTCCGATCTAGAGCACTATGTGAGGTACCCAAGCCATGTGTTGAGCCTTGAACCTATTCATCTTTTGAGAGGTTGAAATGTCCTGAGTCACCTATGAGGGTACGATATACCAAGGTAAGAAAGAACTCAGATGGAAGAATATGAGATGATGAAGGTTCTTGGGAAGCACCATGGAAAGGGTGAAGCCACATGGGAGCCCTGATGGACGTATAAAAGGCTTATCCTGAACTGTTTGTTTGCTTGATGGAATTTTGAGGACAAAATTCTTATAAGAGGGGAAGGATGTTACAACCCCAATTTTTTGGGTTCATTTGGTGAGAAATGTGATTTCTCATAATAAAGATAAATGAACAAATAATGATATAATTTGTTTTGAATAAATGGATTTTGTTTACAATAGCCTTGATGATTGTGTTGTGGGCTTTATTGGCTATTGGGCCAAATATCAAGGAAATTCAATTAATTAATGAATAATTGAATATTTGAGAAAAGAAAGAGGTAGAAACCTCTAGAAGACAAAGAGATGTAATCCAAGGATGGATTTCGTGCCTCTTGGGTTTCTTGGGTTCCAAGGAGTCCAAAGTTGCAAAAAGAAAGCAATAAGAAAAGAAAAGATTAATTAAGTATTTCTTTATTAAGAAAGAAATTGAAAACAATGGTAAAATGTGGAAAATAAGTGAAAAGAGGTATAATTGAGTAATTCTTGGTGGAATTTCGTATCCCAAGGACTCCTAATGTTGAAAGGAATACCAATGAGGAAAATAAAAGAGAAATAAAGAGAAAACCTCAAAAAGAGATATTTTAATGATAAATAAACAAGATAAATGTGAAATAATGCATATTGATGCATTTAAGGATAATGAGTATTCCTTAAAGAGGAATTTCGAATTATTTGATTTTCTTGGGATCCAAGGAGTCCCAGTGAAGAAAAAGGAAAGAGAAAATACCAAAATTGCAAAATAAAGAGATAACATGATACATTATTAATGGGTTTTGTAGTTTGTTAAAGAAGAAGTATTTTCTACTTAAGGAAAAACATAATTTCATGATTAATGGATTAAAAGACAAGATTAAAGAGGATAAGGGAGAGGATTTTCGAATTCCCAAATACCCATGCAACAAGGAATATCAAGGAAATACGAGATAATGAAGAGAGAGAGATGCTTTCTTCACAACCAAGGAAAGTGTGTTTCCTTTTGAGTTTGGGACTTGAGTCCTCATGAGGCACGCCTTAGGGCTTCATACTCCACCCTATATAAAGGGATAAAACCATGGTCAAGGTCTAGAGATAAATCCCACGCAATACAACCTATTCTCCTTCTTCATGACATACAAACCCTAACCAAGAGCGTAGAACGACCTTAGAGCAACTAGGAGGTGGTGGAGTTGTCATGTTGGAGGCAGGGACTCCTACGACCACCCTAAGATGATCGGCTATCAATCCAATGCCTTGGCTTCCGCGCAACTCCAGCCATAGGCCTGCAGAAGTACAACCGGCACAACAGCAAACGTGGGTTTGTCGCGCTTGGGAGAAGCCATCCTGGCCGCACCCTGGGGGTTCCCCGCATGCGCCAAGGTGCGACAGAGCTAGGGGGCCACCTTGCGGAGGTCCTCGAGCCTCCAGGAAGATGAGGAAGGCCGCGGGTGAGCAGCTACCGGTGGCTAGGGCAGTTGGCGTGAGGTAGGAGATGAAGGAGGAGGCGTTGGACGATTCTGCCCTCCACGGGCTGAATAAACGTCGACTTAAGCAAGGGGCAATCATGTCTTTTCGTTAAGTTTCCCAAAGAGAAACGTTGTATGGAAATAGACATGTGGCACTCCCGGATTGGCTCAAGTAAGTCTAAATTGCAAAATTCATATCTAATAATCGGTAGCTCGGATGGGTACGGATAATATATGAATTTTGGTCAGAAAAATGAGGGGAATCCATTAAAAATATAATTGAAACTTGATTTTGATTGCAATTAGAAAATTAATGGAAGTTATTAGCTTTAATGTAATGATGATTAAAGAAACCCTAATTGGGAATGATTAATGTGATTAGTGGGGTTTAATTGATGATTAAAGTTAATATTAACCTATTAATCATAAAGAGATACATTAAGATCGAAAAAGATGAATCTTGCACGTAATTAGTTTAATTGAAAGTTCATGTGCATGAATATGTTTTAATGGGCCTTGAAACCCTAATGTTGGTAATTTGGACTACTAATGGCTTTAATTATTTGATTTCATGTAAAGAACTGAGTTTTCATGGTTATAAGCTATTTTGAGCATTAAAGTTCTTAATTTGTTGATAAATACCCTAAATGTAGTAATTAGGGTTTTCTCATGAATAAAAGGTGGGATTAATGAAAAATCGAGTTCATATGTGATTTGGACATAATGAACTTTGAGTTGACGATAAATGAGCATAATGATCTTGTTATATATTAAAAGGATGAAAATTGTAGCTTTAATGTAAAATAGGCTTAATGGACTTATTTAATGGTTAATTATGCCTTAAATCTGAAACTGAGGATTAGATGTTGAGATAATTAGGGTATGTGATCAATTATGCTAAATTAGGGTTTAAAATAGTAAAAGATGAAGGGAAACCCTAATTGCAATGAAAACCCTAAAAGTGGACTAGAAACCCTAGGAAGCGAGCTAGATTTAATAGATCTTAATGACATGAGTAATAAAAGGAAATTGTATAATTGTTTCAGGATCTTATTGAATGCTTGCTTGCCTATTGTTGATTGGATTATTTCTGTCTCACATCAGCTTGATAGGTATGTGCATAATTATGATTAATCACATTAGTTTCACGAGGGTTTTCTGAATGATTCCTCGCATTGAATGCAATCTAAACAGTTTGGATGTTCATACTACAATTATAAAGTCACTATGGCTATCACAGTTATATATACATGTGAATTCTCTCACCTACATGCCACCCTAATGGAAGATGCCATGAGGTCAGGCCCAAATGGGTAGACCAATGGGCACCATGAGAGGTGAACCCAGACACCAAGCTCGGGAATGAGAAGGTGGTCTATGATGCATGACTATTGAGCACCGTGAGAGGTGACTCCCAGACACCAAGCTTGGGATTGAGAAGGTGGCCTTAAGTCAATGGCAAAAGAGAAACCCTAGAGGGGTATGCCAGGGTTAGGGAAAAAGCGGTGGAGAATGACACATTGAAAATGTAAAGTGGCTTGTTAAATAATTTGATTGTGATTATTAAATTGTTAGCCATAATTGCAAGATTTTGGTTGTCCCTACATACCAGTATATTTTGATATACTAACCGACGTTGTGTTTGTCGGCATTTTAGGATCAACAATTGAAAGAACAAAGTGCAAGGAGGATTAGATAGAATAATTCAAGCTCTGGATAGATAGATCTCCAAAGTTTTCAAAGGTAAGTAAAGTTTTAATTTTATACCAAATTCCAGTTAGTTAATCGGATTGAATAATTATTACTTATTATTTGTCGAACCTTTGATCCTATTAATTGAATAACGGCTCTGACCTTCAAGTCTCCCTTAATTGGGGGTTACCGGGAGGCGGGGTCGTTACAGACACCTCATTAAATTTGTGTAATTTTTGGATGATTTTTTATCTCTACAAAGAGGGGTGTCGGTTGACATTTGTGAAGGACAAACTCGACCGACCATGTTGCTGACTGCAATATAGCAGTGTAGTATTTGATTTTTAGTTATATATTAGTAACTCAAAATTATCTAAAATTATTAATGTTTCTTATAAACTCAATTTCAGACATTAGGTTAAAGTTTCATAATTTTTGGATGAGGTTTTGGTTCTGAAACATGTGGTTTTGGTCGAGTTTATAACTCAGCCGACCAACCAGTCTGAGCAAAATAAAAATACATTAAGGGGCTTGTTTGCAAATGTTCTAAGCACCTCAATTCATTTGTATCACTAACCTAACACATAGGGAGCTCTCATAACTCGTCCTTCCTATCAAAGAAATGAAATTCTTGAGAGAGAGAGGAGAGCTAGGGTTTTGAGAAGAGAAAGTGGTGGAGATGTTGACCAAGGGTTTCTCTATCCAAGATATGATGAAATCAAGTAAGTTTAGCTTTTTTGCATAGCATTTCATGGTGAATCTTCTCCCACATGTCAAGATTCTATCCCTCCCCTGAGTTGATTTGAAATCACATTAAATCTCCCTCATTTCTCATTCTTTCTCTTCTAATCCCCATTTCTAGGGTTTCCGAGTTGAGAGGAGAAATAATTGGATTCTTTTGTGAGAGTTTGATTGGGTTTCCAAAAATTCAGGGGTTGACCTACGTTTTTAAGGTGCTCGTCACCTGAGGTGAGTGTTTTTCTCCCTCCTAATCTTTGTATTCATGTTGAAAGCCAAATTCTATCTGGCTAAAACAATCAAAAACCTTGCTTGTATATGTATGTGATTGGATTTGATTTGGGAAATATATTAGGGGATCAACTTCTACTGATTTTGATTATTTCTCATTGATTGGAACCTAATTAGTTCATGATATATTTATTGAGGATCCATGGGTTTTCTTATGGGTAGATGACTATGCTATTTCATGTGAATTTTGCCTAAAAATCATCCCAATGGCCGATATGCTTGGAATTGAATTGACGTGTATAAATCACATTTGAATTGTACTAGATTGTATTATACAAGTGTATTGTTGAATGTTAATGGAATTGAATAACCACATATCCTGATTAGGATTTGTGTTGAGGAAGTGAATCAAATGAGTCAATTAATCAATGTATACTTATGATTGATGAATGAAATGTGTGAAAATGGAAACTAGGGTTTCCATGTTTGTGAATAATGCTAATGAACCCTTGAGTCATGGTTGGATTATTTGAATGATATGATATGTTGAACTAAGGAATGACTTCTTGAAAACCCTAAAAGTTTATTATTAAGATGATTATGAGTGATAAAGCTAGAACTTGTATATGATGTTATAAATGTGATCAAATGCTGAAGTTGAAAGTATTAATACTTCAATTGAATATGATGAGTCTTAATAATATCATCTAAGTCTAATGCATTTGTTTTAGTATAATAAAGAATGATCATTGTTGATTATTAGAATGACATTAGTAGTCAATGAAATGATACACTTATCTGAATATAAGAGACAATATGAACAAGATGTACTTAATGGTGATTGCAAGATAAAGATGAAACTAATGAAGATAGTATGATGAAGTATTTTATCTTTTATTTTAATTACATGTGGCTTAACCCAAATTAAATGAAATATACTAAGAACTATATTTTGATAAATGTTATGTATAAGAGAAGCATTGTATGTAAAGTGAATAATGAAAGATTGGTCCAGATAATTTAATGAACATGAAATGAAAGAAGTTGAGAATACTGAGTATAAAATGATGGAAAAAGATAGGAATTAGTAGATGATTCTAAGAATGTAACTCTTACCCTAAAATGATGATTTGATGATGCTAGTGAATGAAAATCTCAAATGGGTTATTAAGAGATGTAAATAACTGTAGTTGAATTCAATTAAAAGATGAACGTCAAGTATTTGAATTGATTTACAAGAATGTGTTCTTGAATTGTGAATTGTACTATGAGAATGGACTAATAGTACAAACTTCAATTGATGTCAACATGTGTTTATTAGTAAACCCATATGAAGAATGTGAAATAAAAGAAGAAGAGAACTAAGTCTGTTATGCATGTATATGCATGAAATTATTGGCATATATTCAGATTGGATGGAACAGGCATATGTTGTATGATAAATCTATTCTGAGTATGAGGAAAGATACATGATATCTATATGCTTTTACTATTGCTAGTTCTAATGCCTCTTCTAATATTTGTTCAGAACTATGATATACAATGAACTAATAAGATTTATGTTGAAATTGAATTTAATATGCGCTCCTTACATTGAAAAATCCTGATAAGGGTAAATGTTGCATAATGAGATTATGTTTAGGGCTGAAAGCCCACTGATGATGATAAAACCCTGATGGGGTAAATGCTGGACAATAAGATTATGTCTCGGGCAGAAAGCCCACTATTGATGATTGTTGTGAGATGATGTACAAGATAGAAATAATCATATGTGTTGCAATCTACAGATTTATTGTGCTTCTTGCTTTGATCATTTTCCTTATTGATAAACTTGATTGGTTTCATGTTATTCTAGTTACGCGAGAATACAAAGATATGATATATGATGTTTTGAATTCTTTTAAGATGAGTAAAAGAGACTCATAACAAGTGAAATGATGGAACATCTAGTTACGTGCACTGAACACCGTGAGTTTTCCCCATGACCACACTGGGGAAACAAAACATATTTCCTTGTAGTAATCGATGAATTATGAGAAGGATTACTGGAGTGTGGATCGAGACCTTAAAGGTTAGACCACCAAGATTTAGGAGTGAGTAATCTAGAGTGGCTCTGGCCCTAAATCCTTATTGGGAAAGTCTATGTCCAGATGGAATAGACTCTATTGAAATGAAATATGTGAAATGTGAAAAATATATGAAATATTATGATATGTGATATAATATTTTGTTGGTTCCTATCTCACGTACTCGATATGAGGACGTGAGCCTCTTTAGGCAACCCTGAGTTGGATAGGGTCTGTTGTTGACATCTTAGGGTGGTCGGCGAAACCCTAAGATAGTGACGGTGAGTCGTTGACATGAGAATCAGGTGTGGCGACTTCTACTTGGTGAGGTACAATCCAAGTAGTTTTAGGGCAAATGAATAAACGATGATAAGTCGTGTATAATATGATTTGAATGATTATTACATTCCTTGTACTGCTAGTTGATGATTTATCATTATTGATTAAGCTTGATGTTGTGGGAAGTAATCATGTTGCTATGGACAGTTTCTATTTCATATTATGATCTATCATGCTGATAAGTTATAAATGTTGGGATTTATATCCATTCTGATTATGAGTTGGATTGCTTTCTATTTGATAGTATTGTTTGGCAGTTATGTATTATGTGTACTTCATCTTTAGGACTACAGGATATGTTCCAGGTCCTACTGGTGGAGTGTCACAAAGTTAGTGTTATTGTTATGTATTGATTCAAAATGTCTACAACTTGACTTATTACTCATGCATTAGGATTCTTAATCTGACTAAGAAGTATCTGTTGATTTGTTCATAGACATGCTTTAAAATATGTTTCAAAGTTATAATTGGTTTAAGTGATTACCTTATCTGTTGGACTAGATTACCATTGTAAGTTAGATATGACTTATGATAGAACTATCTGTTAGACTTTTCAATATGTGCATGTTTTTGTTAAGTTTATTATACTTAATCTGATGCTGATGCATGTACCTAGCTTGAGTGGGAGGTATTCACTCACTGGGGCTCTATATGAGTCTCATAAGGTTGTTTCAAATGTTTTTAGGTATAATTCTATCCAACGGAGAGGTCATGACAAAGAAGATATAAATAACATAATCTAGATAGATTAGAATGTCCATGTACTCTCTCTATCTCGGGATGGGTTGCAGATTAAGTTTGTTCATCAATGTACATGTATCTGATGTAAACTGAACCGCATATGAGAACAAGATTTGATTCTGGATTTAATGGAGTTGAATATGATTTGTAATATCTAAATGTGATGTCCTTGATGTGACATTGATTTATGAGTTTGTGAACAAAGAAAAAAGGAAAAATTTATTTGTGTTTTTCGTATATTGTTTATTCACTTGTGTCAAGAATTCATTGTTTTGTTACATAATTTGGGTTTAGATTTTGGGATTATCTCTAATGATTGGTATTTAAGATGATCATAGGAGTGTGCCTTGACAAGTGTGGTATCAGAGCCTAGGTTAGATGAGTCTACAGGGACAATAGGATCTAGGACTAATTGATAATGTCAATGTTCAGAATAACCTGAATGATGTGCATACTGACTGAACTCAGTATCCAGATACTCTGGTCAAGTATTTGGGAATTGAGCTAAGCTTGTATGGAACTTCTGACTATACTTCTTCAGGATGCCCTGACCAAGTATCCAGATGAACATAGTTTGGTAGTATAATAAGATACATGATTAAAAAGAGAAGAATGACGATAAAATGGTGAAAGAGAAAAGGATTTTATAAGTCAATATGTAACCTATGGAAAACATGAAATTTCATATAAGAAAGATGAAAGCTTAATGGATTATGAACATAATCTCGAATGAGTTTGAGTCTAAGTATGAAATCTAAAATTGTAAGAAAAATCTATGAACTAGGATGCACACAAGATGATCTTCTTTATAAAGGAAATTGATGAATGCAAATGATAATATGTGAATGAGTCATAATCGTAGTCCCTGAGACACACAATAAAATAAAATAAAAGGATGTGAAAGGTGATGTGAATCAGATCTTGATAAATGTTGTATTACTTATATTAGTGATTCAAATGTTTATAATACTCAAGGAGAGATATGATGATGGCATAGGATGAAATATCCATCTAATACAAAAAAAGATGTCATATGAAAGAAAGATAAAATGGAATACTTTCTAATTGGATGTCAAGATAGATGAATGATTAGATGATATGATATTCTTTTTTATATTTTCTTGGATTTTGGGACAAAATCCTAAAAAGGAGGGGAGAATTTGTAATGACCCGTTTTCAAATTAGTCATCTAATTAGGTTTACTTGGATGATTGTATGCTTAATTAAGTTGATCATTGTTTAAACCTTGATTAATGATGGTAGTTATGTTTTGATGTTTTAAATACAATAAGAAGGTTTAATCATAATTTGATTCACATAATTAGGGTTAAGATTTGGAAACCCTAATCGGCCCAAATTAGTGTTTTGATTACATATGAATATAGAATTTGATAAATATAGTGTCTCACTAAATAATTTTTAGTATTTTATGTTTTACTATGATATAATTTAAATTTGGATATGATTTGTATATATAAAATGTGAACATTCTTGAAAAATATCAGAATTTTTGAAGAATGTTTTGACCTATTTATCAGTCAAGTTTCAAACTTGACCAACCATATTTTCATATTGATATAGCAGTGTGGTAATTGAATTTTATCTTTTTATTGGTATATACAATAAAACTCAAATTTTAAATTTAGTTGTTAAAATCCATTATAGACACCCTATTAAATTTTTGTAATTTTTGATTGATTTTTGTTCTCTACAGAGAGGGGTGTCGGTCGAGTTCTGTGAAGGACAAACTCGGCCGACCATGCTGCTGACTGCAATATAGTAGTGTAGTATTTGATTTTTAGTTATTTATTCGTAACTTAAAATGATTTAAACTTGTTATGTTTTCTTATAAACTCAATTTTAGACATTAGGTTAAAGTTTCATAATTTTTGGATGAGGTTTTAGTTCTGAAACGTGTGGTTTCCGTCGAGTTTGTAACTCAGCTGACCAACCAGTTTGAGCAAAATAAAAATACATTGAGGGGCTTGTTTGTAAATGTTCTAAGCACCTCAATTAATCTATATAACTAACCTAACACACAAGGAGCTCTCATAACTTGTCCTTCCTGTCAAAGAAATGAAATTCTTGAGAGAGAGGAGAGCTAGGGTTTTGAGAAGAGAAAGTGGTGGAGATGTTCACCTAGGGTTTCTCTATCCAAGATATGATGAAATCAAGTAAGTTTAGCTTCTTTGCATAGCATTTCATGGTGAATCTTCTCTCACATGTCAAGATTCTATCCCTCCCCTGATTTGATTCAAAATCACATCAAATCTCACCCTTTTCACACTCTTTCTCTTCAAATCCCCATTTCTAGGGCTTTTGAATTGAGAGGAGAAAGAATTGGATTCTTTTGCGAGAGTTTGATTGGGTTTCCAAAATTTTAGAGGATGAACTACGTTTTTAAGGTGCTTGGCACATGAGGTGAGTTTTTTTCTCCCTCCTAAGCTTTGTATTCATGTTGAAAGCCTAATTCTATCTGGCTAAAACAATAAAAAACATTGCTTGTATATGTATGTGATTGGATTTTATTTGGGAAAGATATTACTAGATCAACTTCTACTGATTTTGATTATTTCTCATTGATTGGAACTTGATTAGTTTATGATATATTTATTGAGGATCCATGGGTTTTCTTATGGGTAGATGACTATGCTATTTCATGTGAATTTTACCTAAAAATCAGCCCCATGGCCGATATGCTTGAAATTGAATTGACATGTATAAATCATATTTGAATTGTACTAGATTGTATTATGCAAGTGTATTGTTGAATGTAAATGGAATTGAATGACCACATATCCTTATTAGTATTTGTGCTGAGGAAGTGAATCAAATGAGTCAATTAATCAAAGTATACTTATGATTGATGAATGAAATGTATGAAAATGGAAACTAGGGTTTCCATGTTTGTGAATAACGCTAATGAACCCTTGAGTCATGATTGGATTACTTGAATGATATGATATGTTGAACAAAGGAATGACTTCCTGAAAAATCTAAAAGTTTATTATTAAGATGATTATGAGTGATAAAGCTAGAACTTGTTTATGATGTTGTAAATGTGATCAAATGCTAAAGTTGAAAGTATTAATACTTTAATTGAATATGATGAGTCTTAATAATATCATCTAAGTCTGATGCATTTGTTTTAGTATAATAAAGAATGATCATTGTTGATTATGGGAATGACATTAGCAGTCAATGACAAGGTAAACTTATTTGAATATAAGAGATAATATGAACAAGATGTACTTAATGGTGATTGCAAGATAAAGATGAAACTAATGAAGATAGTATGATGAAGTATTTTATCTTTTATTTTAATTACATGTGGCTTAACCAAAATTAAATGAAATATACTAAGAACTGTATTTTGATAAATTTTATGTAGAAGATAGAAATAATCATATGTGTTGCAATCTATAGATTTATTGTGCTTCTTGCTTTGAACATTTTCCTTATTGATCAACTTGATTTGTTTCATGTTATTCTAGTTACGCGAGAATACAAAGATATGATATATAATGTTTGGAATTCTTTTAAGATGAGTAAAAGAGACTCATAACAAGTGAAATGATGGAACATCTAGTTAGGTCCCCTGAACACCGTTAGTTTTGCCCGAGGACCACACCGGGGAAACAAAACAGATCTCCTTGTAGTAATCGATGAATTATGAGAAGGATTTCCGGAGTGTGGATCGAGACCTTAAAGATTAGACCACTAGGATTTAGGAGTGAGTCATTTGGAGTGGCTTTGGCCCTAAATCCTTGATGTGAAAGTCTATGTCCAGATTGACTAGACTTTGTTGAAATGAAATATGTGAAATGTGAAAAATATGTGAAATATTGTGATATGTGATATATTGTTTTGTTGATTCCTATCTTGTGTACCCGAGATGAGGACGTGAGCCTCTTTAGGAAACCCTGAGGTGGCCAGGGTCTGTTGTTGATATCTTAGGGTGGCCGGATAAACCCTAAGATAGTTACGGTGAGTCGTTGACATGAGAATCAGGTGTGGCGACTTCTACTTGGTGAGGTACAAGCCAAGTAGTTTCAGGGAAAATGAATAAAATATGATAAACCATGTAGAGCATGATTTGAATGATTAATACATTCATTGTACTGCTAGTTGATGATGTGTCATTATTAATTAAGCTTCATTTTGTGGAAAGTAATCATGTTGCTATGGATAGTTTCTATTTCATATTATAATCTGACATGCTAACAAGTTATAAATGTTGGGATTTATATCCATTCTGAATATGAGTTGGATTGCTTGCTATTTGATAGTATTGTTTGGAAGATATGTATTATGTGTACTTCAGCTTCAGGACTGTAGGATGTGTTCCTGGTCCTGCTGGTGGAGTGTCACAAAGTTAATGTTATTTTTATGTTTTGACTCAAAATGCCTAGAACTTGACTTATTACTCATGCATTAGGATTCTTAATCTGAATTAAGAAGTATATGTTGACTTGTTCATAGACATGCTTTAAAATATGTTTCAAAGTTATAATTGGTTTAAGTGATTACCTTATATATTGTATTATATTACCATTGTAAGTTAGATATGACTTATGATAGAATAATCTGTTATAATTTTCAATATGTGTTTGTTTTTGTTAAGTTTATTATACTTAATCTGATGCTGATACATGTACCTAGCTTGAGTGGGAGGTATCCACTCACTGGGGCTCTATATGAGTCTCATGAGGTTGTTTCAAATATTTTTAGGTATAATGCTATCCAATGGAGAGTTCGTGACAAAGAAGATATAAATAGAATAATCAAGATATATTAGAATGTCCCTGTACTCTCTCTTTCTCGGGATGGGTTGTAGATTAAGTTTGTGCATCAATGTACATGTATCTGATGTAAACTAAACTGCATATGAGAACAAGATTTGATTCTGAATTTAATGGAGTTGAATATGATTTGTGATATCTGAATCTGATTTCCTTGATGTGACATTGATTTATAAGTTTGTGAATAAAGAAAAATGGAAAAATTTATCTATGTTTTTCATATATTGTTTATTCACCTTTGTCGAGAATTCATTGTTTTGTTTCATAATCTGGGTTTAGGTTTTGGGATTATCTCTAATGATTGGTATTTATGCTGATCAAAAGAGTGGGTCCCGACAAGTGTGGTATCAGAGCCTAGGTTAGATGAGTCTACAGGGACAATAGGATCTAGGACTAATTGATAATGTCAATGTTGAATATAACCTAAATGATGTGCATACTAACTGAACTCAGTATCTAGATACTCTGGTCAAGTATTTGGGTATTGAGCTAAGCTAGTATGGAACTGCCAACTATACTTCTTCTGGACGCCTTGACCAAGTATCCAGATGAACATAGTTTGGCAGTATAATGAGATACATGATGAAAAAGAGAAGAATGGCGATAAAATGGTGAACGAGAAAAGGATTTTAAAATTCAATATGGAACCTATGGAAAACATGAAATTTCATATAAGAAAGATGAAAGCTTAATGGATTATGAACATAATCTCTAATGAGTTTGAGTCTGAGTATGCAATCTAAAATTGTGAGAAAAAGCTATGAACTAGGATGCAGTCTAGATGATCTTCTTTATAAAGGAAATTGATGAATGCAGCTGATAATATGTGAATGAGTCATAATCTTAATCCATGAGATACACAATCAAATTAAAAAAAAGGATGTGAAAGGTGATGTGAATCATATCTTGATAAATGATGTATTACTTATATTAGTGATTCAAATGTTTATAATACTTAAGGAGAGATATGATGATGACATAGAATCAAATAACCATCTAATACAAAAAAAAGATGTCATATGAAAGAAAGATAAAATGGAATACTTTCTAACTAGATTTCGAGAGAGATGAATGATTAGATGATATGATATTCTTTTGTATCTTTTCTTGGATTTTGGAATGAAATCCTAGGAGGGGAGAATTTGTAATGTCCCATTTTCAAATTAGTCATCTAATTAGGGTTTACTTGGATGATTGTATGCTTAATTAAGTTGATCATTGTGTAAACCTTGATGAATGATGGTAGTTAAGTTTTTATGTTTTAAATATAGCAAGAAGGTTTAATCATACTTTGATTCACATAATTAGGGTTAATATTGGAAACCCTAATTGGCCAAAATTAGGGTTTTGATGACATATGAATATAGAATTTGATAAGTATAGTGTCTCACTAAATGATTGTTAGTATTTTGTGTACTCGGATTTAGTTACAATTTGTATATGATTTGTATATATAAAATGTGAACAACCTTGAAAAATATCAGAATTTTTGAAGGATGTTATGACTTGTTTCTTGGTCGAGTTTCAAACTTGACCGACCATATTTTCATATTGATATAGCAGTGTGGTAATTGAATTTTATATTTTTATTAGTATATCCAATTGATTTCAAATTTTAAATGTAGTTGTTAAACTCCATTATTAACACCCTATTAAATTTGGGTAATTTTTGGATGATTTTGTATCTCTACAGAGAGGGGTGTCGGTCGAGTTTTGTGAAGGACAAACTCGACCGACCATGCTTCTGACTACAATATAGTAGTGTAGTATTTTTTTTATTTATTTATTCGTAAGTTCAAATAATATAAAAATTTTATTTATTCTTATAAACTAAATTTCAGACATTAGGTTAAAGTTTCAAAATTTTTGGATGAGGCTTGAGTTTTCAAACATGTAGTTTCAGTCGAGTTTATAACTCAGCCGACCAACCAGTCTGAGCAAAATAAAAATACATTGAGGGTCTTGTTTGCAAATGTTCTAAGGACCTCAATTCATCTATATCACTAACCTAACACACAAGGATCTCTTATAACTCGTCCTTCCTGTCAAAGAAACAAAATTCTTGAGAGAGGGGAGAGCTAGGGTTTTGAGAAGAGAAAGTGGTGGAGATGTTGACCTAGGGTTTCTCTATCCAAGATATGATGAAATCAAGTAAGTTTAGCTACTTTGCATAACATTTCATGGTGAATCTTATCTCACATGTCAAGATTCCATCCCTCCCCCAATTTGATTTAAAATCACATCAAATCTCCCCCTTTTCTCACTCTTTCTCTTCTAATCCCCATTTCTAGGGTTTCCGAGTTGAGAGGAGAAAGAATTGGATTCTTTTGCGAGAGTTTGATTGGGTTTCCAAAAGTTCAGAGGCTGACCTACATTTTTAAGGTGCTTCACACCTGAGGTGAGTGTTTTTCTCCCTCCTGATCTTTGTATTCATGTTGAAAGCCAAATTATATCTGGCTAAAATAATCAAAAACCTTGCTTGTATATGTATGTGATTGGATTTGATTTGGGAAAGATATTAGGGGATCAACTTCTACTGATTTTGATTATTTCTCATTTATTGGAACTTTATTAGTTCCTAATATATTAATTGAGGATCCATGGGTTTTCTTATGGGTAGATGACTATTCTATTTCATGTGAATTTTGCCTAAAAATCAGCCCAATGGTTGATATGCTTGGAATTGAATTGACATGTATAAATCATATTTGAATAGTACTAGATTGTATTATACAAGTGTATTGTTGAATGTTAATGGATTTGAATAACCACATATCCTGATTAGGATATGTGTTGAGGAAGTGAATCAAATGAGTCAATTAATCAAAGTATACTTATGATTGATGAATGAAATGTGTGAAAATGGAAACTAGGGTTTCCATGTTTGTGAATAACCATAATGAACCCTTGAGTCATGATAGGATTACTTGAAAGATATGATATGTTGAACTAAGGAATGACTTCTTGAAAACCCAAAAAGTTTATTATTAAGACAATTATGATTGATAAATCTAGATATTGTATATGATGTTGTAAATCTGATCAAATGCTGAAGTTGAAAGTATTAATACTTCAATTGAATATGATGAGGCTTAATAATATCATCTAAGTCTAATGCATTTGTTTTAGTATAATAAAGAATGATCATTGTTGATTATGGGACTGACATTAGTAGTCAATGACAAGGTACACTTATCTGAATATAAGAGACAATATGAACAAGATGTACTTAATGGTGATTGTAAGATAAAGATGAAACTAATGAAGATAATATGATGAAGTATTTTATCTTTTATTTTAATTACATGTGGCTTAACCCAAATTAAATGAAATATACTAAGAACTGTATTTTGATAAATTTTATGTAGAAGAGAAGCATTGTATGTACAGTGAATCAAGAAATATTGGTCCAGATAATGTATCGAACATGAAATGAAAGAAGTTGAGACTACTGAGTATAAAATGATGGAAAAAAATAGGAATTGGTAGATGATTCTAAGAATGTAACTCTTACCCTAAAATGATGTGTTTGATGATGCTAGTGAATGACAATCTCAAATGGGGGATTAAGAGATGCACATAACTGTAGTTGAATTTAACAAAAAGATGAAAGACAAGTATTTGAATTGATTTATAAGAATGTGTTCTTGAATTGTGAATTGTGCTCTGAGAATGGACTAATAATACAAACTTCAATTGATAGTCAACATGTGTTGATTAGTAAACCCATATGAAGAATGTGAAATAAAAGAAGAAGAGAACTAAGTATGTTATGCATTTATATGCATGAAATTATTGGCATCTATTCAGATTGGATGGAACAGGCATATGTTGTATGATAAATATGTTCTGAGTATAAGGAATGATACATGATATCTATATGCTTTTACTATTTCTAGTCATAATGCCTCTTCAAATATTTGTTTAGAACTATGATATACAATGAACTGATAAGATTTATGTTGAAATTGAATTTAATATGCAATCCTTACATTGAGAAACCCTGATAAGGGTAAATGTTGCATAATGAGATTATGTTTAGGGCTGAAAGACCACTAATGATGATAAAACCCTTATAGGGTAAATTTTGGACAATAAGATTATGTCTCGAGCAGAAAGCCCACTATTGATGATTGCTATGAGATGATGTCGAAAATAGAAATAATCGTATGTGTTGCAAACTATAGATTTATTGTGCTTCTTTCTTTGATCATTTTCCTTATTGATAAACTTGATATGTTTCATGTTATTTTAGTTACGCGAGAATACAAAGATATGATATATGATGTTTTGAATTCTTTTAAGATGAGTAAAAGAGACTCATAACAAGTGAAATGATGGAACATCTAGTTAGGTGATCTGAACACTGTGAGTTTTGCCCGAGGACCACACTGGGGAAATAAAATGGATCTCCTTATAGTAATCAATGATTTATGAGAAGGATTTCCAGAGTGTGGATCGAGACCTTAAAGGTTAGACCACCAGGATTTAGGAGTGAGTCATCTGGAGTGGATGTGGCCCTAAATCCTTGATGTGAAAGTCTATGTCCAGATTGAATAGACTTTATTGAAATGAAATATGTGAAATGTGAAAAATATGTGAAATATTGTGATATGTGATATATTGTTTTGTTGATTCCTATCTTGTGTACCCAAGATGAGGACGTGAGCCTCTTTAGGCAACCCTGAGGTGACCAGGGTATGCTGTTGATATATTAGGGTGGTCGGATAAACCCTAAGATAGTTACGGTGAGTCGTTGACATGAGAATCAGGCTTGGCGACTTCTACTTGGTGAGGTACAAGCCAAGTAGTTTTAGGGCAAATGAATAAAAGATGATAAGCCATGTAGAACATGATTTGAATGATTAATACATTCCTTGTACGGCTAGTTGATGATTTGTCATTATTAATTAAGCTTCATGTTGTGGAAAGTAAGCATGTTGCTATGGATAGTTTCTATTTCATATTATGATCTGACATGCTAACAAGTTATAAATGTTGGGATTTATATCCATTCTGAATATGAGTTGGATTGCTTTCTATTTGATAGTATTGTTTGGAAGATATGTATTATGTGTACTTCAGCTTCAGGACTATAGGATGTGTTCCTGGTCCTGCTGGTGGAGTGTCACAAAGTTAATGTTATTTTTATGTATTGACTAAAAATGCCTAGAACTTGACTTATTACTCATGCAGTAGGATTCTTAATCTGAACTAAGAAGTATATGTTGATTTGTTCATAGACATGCTTTAAAATATGTTTCAAAGTTATAATTGGTTTAAGTGATTACCTTATCTATTGTATTGGATTACCATTGTAAGTTAGATATGACTTATGATAGAACTATCTGTTTGAATTTTCAATATGTGCATGTTTTTGTTAAGTTTATTATACTTAATCTAATGCTGATACATGTACCTAGCTTGAGTGGGAGGTATCCACTCACTGGGGCTCTATATGAGTCTCATGAGGTTGTTTCAAATGTTTTTAGGTATAATGCTATCCAACGGAGAGGTCGTGACAAAGAAGATATAAATAGAATAATCTACATATATTAGAATGTCCCTGTACTCTCTCTTTCCCGGGATGGGTTGTAGATTAAGTTTGTGCATCAATGTACATGTATCTGATGTAAACTGAACCGCATATGAGAACAAGATTTGATTCTGAATTTAATGGAGTTGAATAAAATTTGTGATATCTGAATGTGATGTCCTTGATGTGACATTGATTTATGAGTTTGTGAATAAAGAAAAAAGGAAAAATTTATTTGTGTTTTTCATATATTGTTTATTCACCTTTGTCGAGAATTCATTGTTTTGTTTCATAATCTGGGTTTAGGTTTTGGGATTATCTCTAATGATTGGTATTTATGCTGATCAAAAGAGTGGGTCCCAACAAGCGTGGTATTAGAGCCTAGGTTAGATGAGTCTATAGGGACAATAGGATCTAGGACTAATTGATAATGTTCCATGTTGAATATAACCTAAATGATGTGCATACTGACTGAACTCAGTATCTAGATACTCTAGTCAAGTATTTGGGTATTGAGCTAAGCTAGTATGGAACTGTCGACTATACTTCTTCTGAATGCCTTGACCAAGTATCCAGATGCACATAGTTTGGTAGTATAATGAGATACATGATGAAAAAGAGAAGAATAGCGATAAAATGGTGAAAGAGAAAAGGATTTTAAAATTCAATATGGAACCTATGGAAAACATGAAATTTCATATAAGAAAGATGAAAACTTAATGGATTATGAACATAATCTCTAATGAGTTTGAGTCTGAGTATGCAATATAAAATTGTGAGAAAGAGCTATGAACTAGGATGCAGTCTAGATGATCTTCTTTATAAAGGAAATTGATGAATGCAGATGATAATATGTGAATGATTCATAATCTTAATCCATGAGATACACAATCAAATTAAAAAAAAAGATGTGAAAGGTGATGTGAATCATATCTTGATAAATGATGTATTACTTATATTAGTGATTCAAATGTTTATAATACACAAGGAGAGATATGATGATGACATAGGATGAAATAACCATCTAATACAAAAAAAAGATGTCATATAAAAGAAAGATAAAATGGAATACTTTCTAACTAGATTTCGAGAGAGATGAATGATTAAATGATATGATATTCTTTTGTATCTTTTCTTGGATTTTGAGATGAAATCCTAGGAGGGGAGAATTTGTAATGTCCCATTTTCAAATTAGTCATCTAATTAGGGTTTACTTGGATGATTGTATGCTTAATTAAGTTGATCATTGTTTAAACCTTGATTAATGATGGTAGTTAAGTTTTTATGTTTTAAATACAGCAAGAAGGTTTAATCATACTTTGATTCACATAATTAGGGTTAAGATTGGAAACCCTAATTGGCCCAAATTAGGGTTTTGATGACGTATGAATACAGAATTTGATAAGTATAGTGTCTCACTAAATGATTATTAGTATTTTGTGTTACTCTAATTTAATTACAATTTGTATATGATTTGTATATATAAAATGTGAACAATCTTGAAAAATATCTGAATTTTTGAAGGATGTTATGACTTGTTTCTCGATCAAGTTTCAAACTCGACCGACCATATTTTCATATTGATATAGCAGTGTGGTAATTCAATTTTATATTTTTATTAGTATATCCAATTGATTTCAAATTTTAAATGTAGTTGTTAAACTCCATTATAAACACCCTATGAAATTTGGGTAATTTTTGGATGTTTTGTATCTCTACAGAGAGGGGTGTATGTCAAGTTTTGTGAAGGACAAACTCGATCGACCATGCTTCTGACTACAATATAGTAGTGTAGTATTTTATTTTTATTTATTTATTCGTAAGTCCAAATGATCTAAAAATATTATTTATTCTTATAAACTAAATTTCAGACATTAGGTTAAAGTTTCAAAATTTTTGGATGAGGCTTGAGTTTTCAAATGTGTAGTTTCGGTCGAGTTTATAACTCAGCCGACCAACCAGTCTGAGCAAAATAAAAAACATTGAGGGTCTTGTTTGTAAATGTTCTAAGGACCTCAATTCATCTATATCACTAACCTAACACACAAGGAGCTCTCATAACTCGTTCTTCCTGTCAAAGAAACAAAATTCTTGAGAGAGGGGAGAGCTAGGGTTTGAGAAGAGAAAGTGGTGGAGATGTTGACCTAGGGTTTCTCTATCCAAGATATGATGAAATCAAGTAAGTTTAGCTACTTTGCATAGCATTTCATGGTGAATCTTCTCTCACATGTCAAGATTCCATCCCTCCCCCAATTTGATTTAAAATCACATCAAATCTCCCCCTTTTCTCACTCTTTCTCTTCTAATCCCCATTTCTAGGGTTTCTGAGTTGAGAGGAGAAAGAATTGGATTCTTTTGTGAGAGTTTGATTGGGTTTCCAAAAGTTCAGAGGTTGACCTACATTTTTAAGGTGCTTCGCACTTGAGGTGAGTGTTTTTCTCCCTCCTAATCTTTGTATTCATGTTGAAAGCCAAATTATATCTGGCTAAAACAATCAAAAACCTTGCTTGTATATGTATGTGATTGGATTTGATTTGGGAAAGATATTAGGGGATTAACTTCTACTGATTTTGATTATTTCTCATTGATTGGATCTTGATTAATTCCTGATATATTGATTGAGGATCAATGGGTTTTCTTATGGGTAGATGACTATTCTATTTCATGTGAATTTTGCCTAAAAATCAGCCCAATGGCCGATATGCTTGGAATTGAATTGACATGTATAAATCATATTTGAATTGTACTAGATTGTATTATACAAGTGTATTGTTGAATGTTATTGGAATTGAAAAACCACATATCCTGATTAGGATTTGTGTTGAGTAAGTGAATCAAATGAGTCAATTAATCAAAGTATACTTATGATTGATGAATGAAATGTGTGAAAATGGAAACTAGGGTTTCCATGTTTGTGAATAACCCTAATGAACCCTTGAGTCATGATAGGATTACTTAAATGATATGATATGTTGAACTAAGGAATGACTTCTTGAAAACCCAAAAAGTTTATAATTAAGAGAACTATGAGTGATAAATCTAGAACTTGTATATGATGTTGTAAATGTGATCAAATGTTGAAGTTGAAAGTATTAATACTTCAATTGAATATGATGATGCTTAATAATATCATCTAAGTCTAATGCATTTGTTTTAGTATAAAAAAGAATGATCATCGTTGATTATGGGACTAACATTTGTAGTCAATGACAAGGTACACTTATCTGAATATAAGAGACAATATGAACAAGATGTACTTAATGGTGATTGTAAGATAAAGATGAAACTAATGAAGATAATATGATGAAGTATTTTATCTTTTATTTTAATTACATGTGGCTTAACCCAAATTAAATGAAATATACTAAGAACTATATTTTGATCAATGTTATGTATAAGAGAAGCATTGTATGTAAAGTGAATCAAGAAATCTTGGTCCAGATAATGTATTGAACATGAAATGAAAGAAGTTGAGACTACTGAGTATAAAATGATGGAAAAAGATAGGAATTGGTA
Organism: Alisma plantago-aquatica; assembly: GCA_963693085.1. Classification (NCBI taxonomy): domain Eukaryota; kingdom Viridiplantae; phylum Streptophyta; class Magnoliopsida; order Alismatales; family Alismataceae; genus Alisma; species Alisma plantago-aquatica. The sequence continues at coordinate 920,580,906 of OY856409.1, forward strand.
TATGATTCTAAGAATGTAACTCTTACCCTAAAATGATGTGTTTGATTATGCTAGTGAATGAAAATCTCAAATGGGGGATTAAGATATGCACATAACTGTAGTTGAATTTAACAAAAAGATGAAAGACAAGTATTTGAATTGATTTATAAGAATGTGTTCTTGAATTGTGAATTGTGCTCTGAGAATGGACTAATAGTACAAACTTCAATTGATAGTCAACATGTATTGATTAGTAAACCCATATGAAGAATGTGAAATAAAAGAAGAAGAGAACTAAGTCTGTTATGCATTTATATGCATGAAATTATTGGCATCTATTCAGATTGGATGGAACAGGCATATGTTGTATGATAAATCTATTCTGAGTATAAGGAATGATACATGATATCTATATGCTTTTACTGTTTCTAGTCCTAATGCCTCTTCTAATATTTGTTCAGAACTATGATATACAATGAACTGATAAGATTTATGTTGAAATTGAATTTAATATGCAATCCTTACATTGAGAAACCCTGATAAGGGTAAATGTTGCATAATGAGATTATGTTTAGGGCTGAAAGCCCACTAATGATGATAAAACCCTGATAGGGTAAATTCTGGACAATAAGATTATGTTTCGAGCAGAAAGCCCACTATTGATGATTGCTATGAGATAATGTCGAAGACAGAAATAATCATATGTGTTGCAAACTATAGATTTATTGTGCTTCTTGCTTTGATCATTTTCCTTATTGATAAACTTGATCTGTTTCATGTTATTCTAGTTACGTGAGAATACAACGATATGATATATGATGTTTTGAATTCTTTTAAGATGAGTAAAAGAGACTCATAACAAGTGAAATTATGGAAGATCTAGTTAGGTGCCTTGAACACTGTGAGTTTTGCCCGAGGACCACACTGGGGAAACAAAACGGATCTCCTTATAGTAATCAATGAATTATGAGAAGGATTTCCAGAATGTGGATCAAGACCTTAAAGGTTAGACCACCAGGATTTAAGAGTGAGTCATATAGAGTGGCTCTAGCCCTAAATCCTTGTTGTGAAAGTCTATGTCCAGATTGAATAGACTCTATTGAAATGAAATATGTGAAATGTGAAAAATATGTGAAATATTGTGATATGAGATATACTGTTTTGTTGGTTCCTATCTCGGTACATGAGATGAGGACGTGAGCCTCTTTAGGAAACCCTAAGGTGGCCAGGGTATGTTGTTGATAGCTTAGGGTGGATGAATAAACCCTAAGATAGTGACGATGAGTCGTTGGCACGAGAATCAGGCATGGCGACTTCTACTTGGTGAGGTACAAGCCAAGTAGTTTCAGGGAAAATGAATAAAAGATGATAAGCTGTGTAGAACATGCTGCTAGTTGATGATTTATCATTATTGATTAAGCTTCATGTTGTGGAAAGTAATCATGTTTCTATGGACAATTTCTATTTCATATTATGATCTATCATGCTGACAAGTTATAAATGTTGGGATTTATACCCATTCTGAATATGAGTTGGATTGCTTGCTATTTGATAGTATTGTTTGGCAGATATGTATTATGCGTACTTTAGCTTCAGGACTGCAGGATGTGTTCCTGGTCCCACTGGTGGAGTGTCACAAAGTTAATGTTATTGTTATGTATTGATTCAAAATGCCTATAACTTGACTTATTACTCATGCATTAGGATTCTTAATCCTAATTAAGAAGTATCTGTTGATTTGTTCATAGACATGCTTTAAAAGATGCTTCAAATTTATAATTTGTTTAAGTGGTTACCTTATATGTTGGATTAGATTACCATTGTAAGTTAGATATGACATGATAGAACTATCTATTAGACTTTTCAATATGTCCATGTTTCTATTGAGTTTATTATAGTTAATCTAATGTTGATGCATATACCTAGCTTGAGTGAGAGGTATCCACTCACTGGGGCTCTATATGAGTCTCATGAGGTTGTTTCAAATGTTTTTAGGTATAATGCTATCTAGCGGAGAGGTCGTGACAAAGAAGATATAAATAGAATAATCTAAATAGATTAGAATGTCCATGTACTCTCTCTTTCCCGGGATGGGATGTAGATTAAGTTTGTTCATCAATGTACATGTATCTGATGTAAACTGAACCGCATATGAGAACAAGATTTGATTCTAGATTGAATGGAGTTGAATATGATTTGTGATATCTGAATGTGATGTCCTTGATGTGACATTGATTTATGAGTTTGTGAGCAAAGAGAAAAGGAAAAATTTATTTGTGTTTTTCATATATTGTTTATTCGCCTTTCTCAAGAATTCATTGTTTTGTTTCAAAATCTGGGTTTAGATTTTGGGATTATATCTAATGATTGGTATTTATGTTGATCAAATGAGTGGGTCCCGACAAACGTAGTATCAGAGCCTAGGTTAAATGAGTCTATAGGGACAATAGGATCTAGGACTAATTGATAATGTCAATGTTAAATATAACCTGAATGATGTGCATACTGACTGAACTCAGTATCCAGATACTCTGGTCAAGTATTTGGGTATTGAGCTAAGCTAGTATGGAACTTCCGACTATACTTCTTCGGGATGCCTTGACCAAGTATCCACATGAACATAGTTTGGTAGTATAATGAGATACATGACGAAAAAGAGAAGAATGGTGATAAAATGGTGAAAGAGAAAAGGATTTTATAATTCAATATGGAACCTATGGAAAACATGAAATTTCATATAAGAACGATGAAATCTTAATAGATTATGAACATAATCTCTAATGATTCTGAGTCTGAGTATGAAATCTAAAATTGTGAGAAAAATCTATGAACTAGGATGCATACTAGATGATCTTCTTTATAAAGGAAATTGATGAATGCAGATGATAATATGTGAATGAGTCATAATCTTAATCCATGAGATACACAATCAAATTAAAAAAAAGGATGTGAAATGTGATGTGAATCATATCTTGATAAATGATGTATTACTTATATTAGTGATTCAAATGTTTATAAAACTCAAGGAGAGATATGATGATGACATAGGATGAAATATCCATCTAATACAAAAAAAAGATGTCATATGAAAGAAAGATAAAATGGACTACTTTCTAACTGGATGTCGAGAGAGATGAATGATTATATTATATGATATTCTTTTGTATCTTTTCTTGGATTTTGGGAAAAAATCCTAAAAGGAGGGGAGAATTTGTAATGACCCGTTTTCAAATTAGTCATCTAATTAGGGTTTACTTGGATGATTGTATGCTTAATTAAGTTGATCATTGTTTAAACCTTGATTAATGATGGTAGTTAAGTTTTTATGTTTTAAATACAACAAGAAGGTTTAATCATACTTTGATTCACATAATTAGGGTTAAGATTTAGAAACTCTAATCGGCCCAAATTAGGGTTTTGATGACATATGAATACATAATTTGATAAGTATAGTGTCTCACTAAATAATTTTTAGTATTTTACGTGTTACTCTGATTTAATTAATATTTGTATAAGATTTGTTTATGTAAAATTTGAACAATCTCTAAAAATATCAGAATTTTTGAAGAATGTTCTGACCTATTTATCCGTCGATTTTGAAACTCGACCGACCATACTTTCAGATTGATATAGAAGTGTGGTAATTGAATTTTATCTTTTTATTGGTATATCCAATTGATCTCAAATTTTACTTGTAGTTGTTAAACTCCCTTATAGATACCCTATTAAATTTTTGTAATTTTTGGATGAGTTTTGATCTCTACATAGAGGGGTGTCGGTCGAGTTCTGTGAAGGACAAACTCGACCAACCATGTTGCTGACTGTAATATAGCAGTGTCATTTTTTATTTTTAGTTATTTATTTGTAACACCAAATGATCTAAAAATTTTAATGTTACTTAAAACCTCAATTTTAAACATTTAATTAAAGTTTCATAATTTTTTGATGAGTTTCGATCTCTGAAACGTGTGGTTGCGGTCGAGTTTATAACTCAGCCGGCCAACCAATCTGAGCGAAATAAAAATACATTGAGGGGCTTGTTTGCAAATATTCTAAGCACCTCAATTCATCTATATCACTAACCTAACACACAAGGATCTCTCATAACTCATCCTTTCTATCAAAGAAATGAAATTCTTAAGAGAGGGGAGAGCTGGGGTTTTGTGAAGAGAAAGTGGTGGAGATGTTGACATAGGGTTTCTCTATCCAAGATATGATGAAATCAAGTAAGTTTAGCTTCTTTGCATAGAATTTCATGGTGAATCTTCTCTCACATATAAATATTCCATCCCTCCCCTGATTTGAATTGAAATCACATCAAATGTCCCCCTTTTCTCACTCTTTCTCTTCTAATCCTCATTTCTAGGGTTTCCGAGTTGAGAGGAGAAAGAATTGGATTCTTTTGCGAGTGTTTTATTGGGTTTCCAAAAATTCAGAGGCTGACCTACTTTTTTAAGGTGGTTGGCACCTAAGGTGAGAGTTTTTCTCCCTCCTAAGCTTTGTATTCATGTTGAAAGTCTAATTCTATCTGGCTAAAACAATCAAAAACCTTGCTTGTATATGTATGTGATTGGATTTGATTTGGGAAAGATATTAGTGGATCAAATTCTACTGATTTTGATTATTTCTCATTGATTGGAACTTGATTTGTTCCTGATATATTGATTGAGGATCCATGGGTTTTCTTATGGGTAGATGACTATGCTATTTCATGTGAATTTTGCCTAAAAATCAGCCCAATGGCCGATATGCTTGGAATTGAATTGACATGTATAAATCATATTTGAATTGTACTAGATTGTATTATACAAGTGTATTGTTGAATGTTAAAGGAATTGAATAACCACATATTCTGATTAGGATTTGTGTTGAGGAAGTGAATCAAATGAGTCAATTAATCAATATATACTTATGATTGATGAATAAAATGTGTGAAAATGGAAACTAGGGTTTCCATGTTTGTGAATAACCCTAATGAACCCTTGAGTCGTGATTGGATTACTTGAATGATATGATATGTTGAACTAAGGAATGACTTCTTGAAAACCCTAAAAGTTTATTATTAAGACAATTATTAGTGATAAAGCTAGAGCTTGTAAATGATGTTGTAAATGTGATCAAATGTTGAAGTTGAAAGTATTAATACTTCAATTGAATATGATGAGTCTTAATAATATCATCTAAGTTTAATGGATTTGTTTTAGTATAATAAAGAATGATCATTGTTAATTATGGGAATGACATTAGTAGTCAATGACAAGGTACACTTATCTTAATATAAGAAACAATATGAACAAGATGTATTTAATGGTGATTCCAAGATAAAGATGAAACTAATGAAGATAGTATGATGAAGTATTTTATCTTTTATTTTAATTACATGTGGCTTAACCCAAATTAAATGAAGTAGACTAAGAACTGTATTTTGATAAGTGTTATGTATAAGAGAAGCATTTTATGTAAAGTGAATCAAGAAAGATTGGTCCAGATAATGTAATGAACATGAAATGAAAGAAGTTGAGACTACTGAGTATACAATGATGGAAAAAGATAGGAATTAGTAGATTATTCTAAGAATGTAACTATGACCCTAAAATGATGAGTTTGATGATGCTAGTGAATGACAATCTCAAATGGGGGATTAAGATATGCACATAATTGTAGTTGAATTCAACTAAAAGATGAAAGTCAAGTATTTGAACTGATTTACAAGAATGTGTTCTTGAATTGTGAATTGTACATAGAGAATGGACTAATAGTACAAACTTCAATTGATAGTCAACATGTGTTGATTCGTAAACCTATATGAAGAATGTGAAATAAAATAAGAAGAGAACTAAGTCTGTTATGCATGTATATGCATGAAATTATTGGCATCTATTCAGATTGGATGTAACATGAATATGTTGTATGATAAATCTATTCTGAGTATGAGGAATGATACAAGATATCAATATGCTTTTACTATTTCTAGTTCTAATGCCTCGTCTAATATTTGTTCATAACTATGATATACAATGAACTGATAAGATTTATGTTGAAATTGAATTTAAATACACTCTGTACATTGAGAAACCCTGATAAGGGTAAATGTTGCATAATGATATTATGTTTAGGGCTGAAAGCCCACTGATGATGATAAAACCCTGATGGGGTAAATGTTGGACAATAAGATTATGTCTCGGGCAGAAAGCCCACTATTGATGATTGATGTGAGATGTTGTAGAAGATAGAAATAATCATATATGTTGCAATCTACAGATTTATTGTGCTTCTTGTTTTGATCATTTTCTTTATTAATAAACTTGATATGTTTCATGTTATTCTGGTTATGCGAGAATACACATATATGATATATTTTGTTTTGAATTCTTTTAAGATGAGTAAAAGAGACTAATAACAAGTGAAATGATGGAACATCTAGTTAGGTACACTGAACATCATAAGTTTCCCCCAAGGACCACACTGGGGAAACAAAACGGATCTCCTTGTAGTAATTGATGAATTATGAGAAGGATTTCTGGAGTGTGGATCGAGACCTTAAAGGTTAGACCACCAGGATTTAGGAGTGAGTCATCTGGAGTGGCTCTGGCCCTAAATCCTTGCTGTGAAAGTCTATGTCCAGATGGAATAGACTCTGTTGAAATGAAATATGTGAAATGTGAAAAATATGTGAAATATTGTGATATGTGATATACTATTTTGCTTATTCCTATCTCATGTACCCGAGATGAGGATGTGAGCCTCTTTAGGCAACCCTGAGGTGGTCAGGGTCTGTTGTGGATATCTTAGGGTGGCCTGCTAAACCCTAAGATAGTGGCGGTGAGTCGTTGACACAAGAATCAGGCGTGGCGACTTCTACTTGGTGAGGTACAAGCCAAGTAGTTTCAGGGCAAATGAATAAAACATGATAAGCCATGTAGAACATGATTTGAATGATTACTACATTCCTTGTACTGCTAGTTGATGATTTTTCATTATTGACTATATTTATGTTGTGGAAAGTAATCATGTTGCTATGGACAATTTCTATTTCATATTATGATCTGTCATCTGGACAAGTTATAAATGTTGGGATTTATATCCATTCCAAATATGAGTTGGATTGCTTGCTATTTGATAGTATTGTTTGGCAGATATGTATTATGTGTACTTTAGCTTCAGGACTGTAGGATGTGTTCCTGGTCCCACTAGTGGAGTGTCACAAAATTAATGTTATTGTTATGTATTGATTCAAAATGCATAGAACTTGACTTGTTACTCATGCATTAGGATTCTGAATCTGAACTAAGAAGTATCTATTGATTTGTTCATAGACATGCTTTAAAAGATGTTTCAAAGTTATAATTGGTTTAAGTGATTACCTTATCTGTTGGATTAGATTACCATTGTAAGTTAGATATGACTTATGATAGAACTATATGTTAGGTTTTTCAATATGTGCATGTTTTTGTTAAGTTTATTATACTTAATCTAATGTCGATGCATGTACCTAGCTTGAGTGGGAGGTATCCACTCACTGGGGCTCTATATGGGTCTCATGAGGTTGTTTCAAATATTTTTAGGTATAATGCTATCTAGCGGAGAGTTTATGACGAAGATGATATAAATAGCATAATGTAGATAGATTAGAATGTCCATGTACTCTCTCTTTCCCGAGATGGGTTGTAGATTAAGTTTGTTCATCAATGTACATGTATCTGATGTAAACTGAACTGCATATGAGAACACGATTTGATTCTGGATTTAATGGAGTTGAATATGATTTGTGATATCTGAATGTCATGTCCTTGATGTGACATTGATTTATGAGTTTGTGAACAAAGAAAAAAAAAATTTATCTGTGTTTTTTGTATTTTGTTTATTCGTCTTTGTCAAGAATTCATTGTTTTATTTCATTATCTGGGTTTAGGTTTTGGGATTATCTCTAATGATTGGTATTTATACTGATCAAAAGAGTGGGTCCTGACAGTAATAGTTGGTGGAACATAAGTCCTCATCGTCAGTTTTTTCCATCGGGATGAACCTGTTGATATGGGTTGAACCATGGTTTTCGGTGTCACCCAAGAAGATGATAGGCCACCATATTTTTCCCTATAACCTATAGTCATGGAACTTTAGGTTTCCAAATCATAGAGAACACCCTGGAATTGCTCTATTTAACTGGTGGAGAGATCATATGCTCTAAAAGAGGGACAAGGCATCAGTCTCCTTCCGCTTACATTGAATTTATTATTGGTTTTATTCGTCATAACTGCAATTTACCTTATAATATGTATAACTCATCAAGACAAATCCTAATGCTATGAAATTTTCAACTGGTAGTCCATGTAATAAAATTTCTAGATATATGATACTTCAATTATATCAATGCAAGGCCACATATTTACTCTCCCTCCTATCTAATGAGAATGTTAAGAATAATTAATTCATATTTTGTTTAGGGTGTGATTCCAATGCCAAAAATTCATAAATAAGTTGAACTCTTTGATTGTGGGTCTCAAATGGAATGATTAGATCAAAATGCGGATAATTTACATTTTGGTTCTCAAGTTTCAAGATAATTCAAATGGCGTGTAAATATGAATGGAAATTTGAAAGAAAAAAAATCAATTTTGAAGGATTATTAATCATAGCCCAATAATTAGATTTTGTACCAAATTTTGGTATGTTACATCAAGGATATAATCAATAAGAAGTGATAGACTTTGATGAAACCTATGCTTCCCTTGATAGACTTGAAGCTATTAGAATGTTATTAACTCTAGCTTCCCACAAAGATATCAAACTATTCCAAATGGATGTAAAAGTGCCTTTCTAAATTGAATCATAGAAGAGGAAGTATATGTTGCTCAACCACCTGACTTTGAAATTCCTGATAAGATTGACCATGTATATAAACTTAAGAAAGCTCTTTATGGTCTAAAACAAGCACCACGAAATGTGTATGAAAGACTTAAAAACTATCTTTTTGATAATGGCTCAATAGAAAAATCAGATTCTACACTATATTTTAAAACATATGAATATGATTTTCTTGTTGTTCAAATATATGTTGATTACATAATATTTGGTTCATCAAATAATTCCTTATGTAATCAATTTAGTGATATCGTGCACAAAGAATTTGAAATGAGCCTTATGTGAGAATCATGATTTTTCCTTGGTTTTCAAATAAAACAAATGCCCTCCAAGAGAAATACACTAAGGAACTCTTAAAATTATTTGGTATGGAAAGTATCAAACATGATATGACACTGATGGCCACTTATTCCAAAATTGACAAGGATGAAGACAATGAACCCATTGATGATTCCTTATACAAGGCCATGATAGGTAGTTTGCTATATTTAACTGCATCTAGACCGGATGTCATGTTTTCTGTTGGGCTTTGCACTAGATTTCAATCAAAACCAATGCACTCTCATTTTCAAGCAGTCAAAAGGATCTTAATATATCTCACTGGTACTATCAAGTATCAACTTTGGTTTGTGGTATCCTAAAGGACAATTGCTAGACTTAAAACCTTACACTGATGTCGATTATGCTGGTTTTTTTGACTTGATTGCAAGAGCACAAGTGGTGGTTGTTTCTTACTAGGAAGATCCTTAGTATCTTGGTTTAGTAAGAAACAAAATACAGCTTCCCTATCCACCATTGAAGTTGAATATGTGGTTTCTTGTTCATGTTGTGCTCAAGTACTCTATATGCAACAAGTTATGAATGACTATGGCTTTGCATTTTCTTTTGCGTTGTTATTTTGTGATAACACTAGTGTTGGTTATGTATTCCCATAGAGCCAATCATATGATGATTGTAATGGTATATCATGTAAAAATGATTTGATTATTAATAGAAGGCAAGCTTCCAATTTATTCTATTTGTTTAGTTATGAGATAATGAAATAACATGATAAATGTCTAAAGAGTAATATTACTCAATGACGTAAGTCTTTAGGTTGAGGACCTGAGAAATGAGATCATACGAATGTTAAGAGTACATATATATATTCTCATTATGACCCTGATCGATTGTTATTGTGGAAGGTTGATAGACAACCATGACACACAAGATCAGAGTGTAAGCGTGTTGATGAGTGAGTCTCATTGGTCATGATATGGCAATATCAAACCATTCACACATATACATGTCAGAGAACATTGTATCAAATAGACCCATCATGATACTGACCCATGGAAGCCATGATCATGGATGTCATAGTCAGCACTCACATAGATGGTGGTGGTTGTGGTTGTTAGAGATGAAATCACTACACTAAACACATGTCATTGGGTACACTTTGACATCATCAAACGTAGTCCTGAAACATGGGTTGTCATAACGGTGATGATTAGGTGTCTTTGACACATGGGGATTGGCTGTGAGTGATAGATATGGGATTTGTCCCTCCTACTGGAGTGTGATGTCCTAGGCCTCTTGATAAGTGAGACTGAGAAAAGCATGGCCATGCGCATGTAAGTCAATATGTGATATTGAGCTTACATATATCTCAAACAATCTACTCTTGGTTCTAGAAATAAGATTGAATAATAATGAGGGTGACTACTCCATGCCTCTAGTTCAATCTGGACATCAGTGAGAAAGGAACTATAAAAATACTATAACACCATACATAGATTATAGGTTGAAGTTGTTCCCCAACTTTTCCATTTACTTGGGTAGAAATGATGTGCGACTAGGTGCCACTCTTTGATTTTGATTTCATAAGTTGTTATGGACATTCACTGGAAGCAAAATATGGAACCTATAGAGTCACACACATAGGTCTTGACCTAGAAGAGGAGTTCATATCTCAAATGACAGCTGAATTAAGTGCCAAAGTGTTTCGACATTTGATTCAAGCAACAAACATGCTAACAACACTGCCAAACGCTGATCTCAAGTGTTGAGATGGAAATTTAGAAGTGTCAAACAGCCATCTCAAGGGTTGAGATAGGCGTCTGGGTGTCAGGCCTGGTTGTGAGTTGAAATTGGCAATGGAGTGAACTGACCCGGCCAAAATCTCAGCTTGGTTCACTAGATGACCATCTCGGTGAATCGAGATGGCCGTCTCGCATGGGAGAGATGGTCCATCTTGGTCGGGGAAGGTTCTAGTTGTTTCCCAATCAATTTTGTTTGAGAAACACTTATTTCACAAGGAAATAATATTGATGGGAATTGATTTGCCAAATTCTTACACAACTAGAAACTATGAAACGGCCATCTTGAAGTGTGAGATGACCATCTAGCTCAGCCAAATGGCTATTTCAGCTATCACAGGTTGTGCAATTTCTAGAATTTTTTCAACAAATCAAGTTCTACCGGTCCTTTCCACTCCCACACTTTAGTCCCACATTGGTGGGGACTGGGAACCTTGACCCTAACCCCTCCTATATATAGAGGGGTAATGGGGGCTTCCCAAAGGACAACGACAACACAAACAACTGAGAATCAGTTCCTCTGACAATTGTTGTCTGCTTTGGTTGTGGTAACCATGAGAGCTCAGACAAGTCCTACCCATCAAGGGAGGGATAGCCACAGGAGAGAACAATTGAGAGTTGTCATTATAGGAGAGCAAGTCAGCAATTAGTACACTGACAGAGAGGAACAACTTCTTCCTGTCCAGTCCAGCATGACGACATGAGTTCTAGGCAATCTGTTTGGACTACCATAGAGGTGGGAAGATGATGTTTTCTACTTGGAGGACAACATCAACCAGCAGTCTGTGACAAGAGGAGCTCCTGAAGAAGACGACATTTGTCATTGTAGTCCATGGTGCAGACCAGGAGGTGCAGCAGTCAGACGAGTCCGAATGCAACTAGGATTCATAGTTGCGCATCAACAATGACGAGGATTTTCGCTAGAAATGCTCCAAGACCAAGTATATCCCATAAACCATCCTTCATGCATTATAGTTATTGACGTGATCTACTATTTATGAGAATATGATAATAAAATTTTAAATTCCGCTTCCTGCTCTGTACCATATTTCCCGACAGTGGTATCAGAGCCAACATAAATTTACTATATTACAGGATAATCAATATGATCGGATTTTGGTTTTATCATTCTATTATTACATGTGATGCGAATAATATCTTGTCAAATGCAAACACCATGATAGACCCAAACTTTATATATATATATATATATATATATATATATATATATATATATATATATATATATATATATATATATATATATATATATATATATATATATATATATATATATATATATGTGTGTGTGTGTGTGTGTGTGTGTGTGTGTGTGTGTGTGTGTGTGTGTGTATATGTGTGTGTGTATATATATATATGAAATTTACACACATCTCCCTAAAATGGTTTTGATGGTGGATGTGTAGCATGGTTATGGCCAAAAACCCTATATGTGCATGGTTGTATGTGGTTGGTTTATCCATTTATCTCATCTACGTACCGAGCCTCCATCTCATCTTCGCAATGTAAAGCTAATACTCTTGTACCTTTACTCCCCTTGAATGTAACTCGAGGTTTCCCTATAATCATGTAAAAGTAGGATAGTTTACTTTCCTATTATGATGAAGATGAAGGCATCCTGAAGACAAGTCGACTGATAGAAAGACCTTGGAGGACATAGTGGACAAGCCAGAACGATCGCCTAGTGGGATCGACCAATCAGTTGGAGGAGCTAGCTGATGATGGACAGAAGGACCAGACGACCGGTGAGACGACCTAACAACTAGCTAGGAGGTGAGCCGATTGGTTTAAGGGTTGAACCGATCAACCCAGATTGGTAAGCAAAAATCTTCAACAACAATAGGTTTCTACATGTTATGCAGACCTAGATGACCGTAATTCCTTGTGCCTCCAAGGGATTACATTAGGACTCACCATAACTATCACTTTTGTTTTTTGCATGTTTTGTTGTGGGATATATCATGTATATGATATATACTATATATGTCGTGATTGGATAAAGTATATGTATATACTTATAAAACTCCCTCAATTAAAATATCAAGTCTTGGATGCTTTCCAAAAGCGGTACACATAAAAAGCTTGATCGACTAAGCGTAGGTTCTACCTCCGTGGGGTGTACCATCTATCTCATGAAAGTGTGATGGTAATGATGTAGGTTTCGCCTCTACGGGGTGCATTATTATTGTGCAGGCTTTTGGGTCAGGCTTGACTGGTGATTCTCAGAACATCTGAGCCCAGAGGCATGTAGATGATTATGGCAACAGGTTGTGCATATCATGTATCCAGAATTTCATATGATGCAATTGGCATGAGTTACCTACCTTGATGGTTGACTGTGTTTGTGGTGTTGATCACGCCACAATTAAATCATCTTGGATATGGCCCATTGGAATATTGTATGCTGCAATATTTTGAATTGATATTGAGGGTTGTCAATTTGAGTAAAATAGTGGGAGCCATAATAATTAAAGACCTAATTATATCGTCAAAAATTTTCAATTCAAATCAAATCAAAAAGGTTTTTGACAAATGAAAATTTTATCTCTTGTAGAATCAAATTACAAACAAATCCACATTGCGATTGGATGAATTATATGAGATTTATTTCCATAACTAGTTCAGGACCTTGAGAAGTGTTATGTATGATCCTGAAATACCAGTGCCAATATCCACTCCAAATTACTAACATGGATGCTTCTTTGAAGCATGCCAATGATGTTGTGAACATCAAGAACCTTATGATGGGCTGCATGAACTGTGAGTTTCCTAAACAACATGATAAGCATGAAAGGTATAATGTATCTAAGGCTGTATTTGAGTGCAAACTGATAGAAAGATATCCGGTAGAGCCTCATGTGCTCAATATGATTGGACATATGAAGCATCTTTAAAGATTGGGATTTCCTTTAGGTCAAGAGTTGGCCACATATATGATTTTGCAATCTTTCCCCAAATCATATAGCCAGTTTATTGAGTGTTACCACTTAAGTAACATGGCAAGACCACTGTCAGAGTTGCTTGACATCTTGATTAGTGTCAAAGAACAAATGAAGAAGGACAAATTCGTGATGATGATCAGTAGAGTTGAGTCTAAGGATAAAGGCAAGGACAAGAAGCATTATGTGGCTAAGCTAAGGTCCAAGTCATCAGCACTTAAAATTAGGAGATGGATAAGGGAACCTAGGAAAAAAGGGATTGAGATATCTACTTATTGTGTATATGTTATTAAAGTTAACTTCACTACTTCCTCATCATGGGTACTACATACCGGATGTGGATCACACATTTGCTCAAATGTGAAGGATCTGAAAAGAAGTAGACCTTTAAAGAAAGGTGAGGTTGAATTGCCTATTTCTAATGGCGCAAGAGTTGCGGTCATCGTAGTTGGAACCTATGAGTTATCTCTACCTAGTGGGCATGTAATAGAGTTTGAGAACTACTATTACATACCTGCCATTAATAGGAACATCATATATGTATCTTGTTTAGACAAGAACGGATTCGAATTTCTTATAAAGAATGCAAGATGTCCTATTAGTAAAGATGGGATCTTTTATGGTAGTGACCCTATGTCTTATGGTTTATAATTGATAGATCTAGAGACAAGTGTATATAATGTAAATATGAAAAGACAAAAACTCAATGACTCAAACCAAAAATACATTTGGCATTTTCATCTGGGGCACATAAATGAGAAACTCATATCCAGACTCCATAAGGATGGTTATCTGGACACTTTTGATCTTGAATCAATAGAGACGTGAATCTTGTTTGTTGGACAAGATGACCAAGACTCCCTTTACTGAAACGAGTGAAAGGGTTAGTGATCTATTAAGACTCATACACACTGATGTATGTGGCCCTTTTGGAACAGATGCTAGAGGTGGGTAGAAGTACTTCATTACCTTTATAGAGGACTTTAGTAGGTATGGCTATGTCTACTTATTGAGACACAAGTTAGAAACTCTTGAAAAGTTTAGAGAGTTTATGAATGAAGTATAGAACCAACTTCTCAAAACTATTAAGGCACTTTATTCCAATCGAGGTGGAGAATACTTGAGCCAAGAGTTTGAGGACCTTCTGAGAGCCCATGGGATTGTATCACAATGGACTCCACCTGGAACACCACAACATAATGGTGTATCAGAAAGAAGGAATCACACATTGTTAGATATGGTACAATCTATGATGAGTTTTACTGATCTTCTGACTTCCTTCTAGGTTATGATCTTGAAACCACCATGTTTACACTAAAATGAGCACCATCTAAGTTGGTTAAAAAGACACCATATGAGATATGGAATGGGAAGCATCACAATAAGTCTTGTATGAGGATTTGGGGTTGCAAAGCTTATGTCAAGAAAATGTTTCCTAAAAATCTTGGCCCAAGATCTGATAAATGTTATTTTGTTGGATATCCTAAAGAAACAAGAGGATATTACTTTTATTTCCAATCTGATAACAAAGTGTTTTTTGCTAGGGATTCTACATTCCTTTACATGGAATTCATTTCTAAAGCACTACTACAGAAACCCCATTTGGCGTCGGTCTTTTAACCCCATTTGGCGTCGGTTTCCGACCGACGCCTATGTGGGCGCCGCTAAAGGTCGAACACTTCGGCGTCGGTTTTTTAATCGACGCCTATTTAACCTATAGGCGTCGGTCTTTTAGTAGAAAACCGACGCCAAAATGGTTCGCGCCACAGAAAACGACGTCATCTAGGGCACTTTCTGCGTCGGTGATTTACTAAAAGACCGACGCCTATATTCCATGTAGCGTCGGTCTTTTAGTTGATAACCGACGCATAAAGTGTCCTAGATGACGTCGTTTTCTGTGGCGCGAACCCTTTTGGCGTCGGTTATATACCAAACGACCGACGCCTGGTTGTTTAAATAGGCGTCGGTTCGATATGAATATCCGACGCCATTTGCAGGACTGCTTTGGCCACATCAGGCATCGGTTATCTATAAATAACCGACGATGTATGTCTTTGCTGACGGTTATCTATAAATAACCGACGTCTATTTATATTTTTTTTTCATATCAGTTTGTAGGCCTGCTGTGGCTGGTCAACAGGATGAAAACCTGCAGTTCAGTTTTCTGAACTGCAGGTTTACGACATCCACTGATATCAGCCTACAAACAGGCCGCAAACCTGCAAAAGTCACAAAGAAAATTTCACACAAGTACATACATTCAGACATCAATTCAATTCTCACATTCACACATATAGAAACATTCAAATACATGTATTAACATTTAGAAATATTCATTTACAAAGTATCATTCATTATCGCTATCAACATCCCAATTATATCTTACTGTTGCCACTACTTGTATGGCTTTTGCCCATTCTTCTCTTACTTCATTTAATGCTTCCATCGTATATGGAGCATGTATATTTTTTAAGCGTTTACCTGTAGTGTTTTCAGTTTTAAACACCTGCAAAGAGAATGATGTATATATATAAGTAATAATATAAAAATAAGATAAGATTGATATATTTCATACTAACTAATGAGACTATATATAATACCTCATGTATGATATCGATGTCCAATGCGGCATATTTGATAATCATCTGCATAAATCGCATCACATAGTATGCGCATGCCCAGCCATTGTCTTGTGTAGCGCACTATAAATTGAAACATCCAAAATCATACAACTAAGCACAATTCACATCAATAATATATACATTGGAGTCGGGAACTTACTTGTACGTTCTCCCAATTTATTGGCTGGTTCTTTTTCCTTGGGACCGTTCCTCCAGCCTTTTTGAATGCATCTAAACCCCTACATGTTAATATAACATAGTAAATTACATAAGTAAATAGTAATGTAATAACAGATGGTAACAGATACAAAAATGAAATATTTCTCACCAGAATAATGGCATTCTCATTACGTGTCCAATTTTAGTGTTTAATGTACTTCCCGCGGGATCTAGATAATAAACAGTGAACGTCCTGGGGACAATAACTAGTAACTCCCAATGTTTACCGCTAGAGGTAAAAAGTTAACAATTAATAACTCAAAATGCACAATAAAAATGGAATTTTCTTAAGTCCAAATTATAAATAAAGTAAACTTACTTGACATTGAATGGAGCTATTATTATCGTCTTCTTTTGCTGACCAAAAATTGTAAAAGCATCTATACAGTATTGTTGAACATTATCAGGGTCTTTAGCTACCATACTAATCAATGATGGAATCAAAAATCCCACATGATCAAATGCAAATTGTTTGCAATGATCTTCGACTAAGTAGCTACAAAACATGTATTACGTATGCATTAATATATAAGAAACCAGATCACCGGATCTTACACAAGGTATATGGATGTATAAACAAGATCTCACCTTATCCATGTCTCTATCATTGATGTATTCATCCAATCATACATAAACAGCTCAATAATATCTTGTATAAATAAAGAGCTATCGTATGATCGACCTGCATAATCTGCATCTAAAGAAACTATTATAGGGCAATGTATATTATGTGCACGTAGCCAACATGCCATTCCCCTACAAGCAGGACCTAACGGGTATGTTAGGTCAGTTGGAACCCAAGTTGGTAATGCGGGAAGTGGAGGTGGAGGCCTAGGTGCTCCTGGTGTCTTCTTTTTAACCTGTATATATAATTTCAGATCAGTTGACATAATATATACACATTAACAGTCTAAATCAATGTAAATTTATCTTACAATTTCAGTCGTGTAGACGACATCTGCTTTGGGCCACAATATGACCCCGCCTTCTGCCTCACCAAGTGTATCAATATCTGGGTGGGCATATGGCAACGCAACTTCCCTCCAATTGGGTAACACACGTAATGGGCCCACACGAACATAGCCCTGTGGCATTGGAGTCCCGTGAAACCTTTCCCCAGGAAGGGACGGGTAATCTTGCGCCTCTGCAACAACATAGTCTTCTATTCTTAAGCAGCATGGCTTCAATGCCTACAAATTTACGTAAAGAATGTTATACATATATACATATAATCTTGAAAACATGTCATCTTGAAAAGACTAGCTACAATGTCATAAACAATACTTACAACAGACGTGCTAGGCGATGGGTCTCCAGGATTACTCACAGTCTGTGCATCAGGTGAAGAGTGGGTTGCCATAGGCGTATTGGAAGCCTGAGATGCCTGCCACCGCAGCAATTCTTCCTTGACCTTATCAGCAACTACATCGTTGACCTTCTTAGCAAATAAATCCTCAACTCTCTTATTCTCCTATACATGGATAAAAGAAACATTAGCTTTTTATTAATGAATTTCCTTTTGCAGTAACATTCTAAAAAAAGAATAGGTTACCCCTTCTTGAGAAAGTCCCGCTCTGGGTTTGTGCTGGGATGGCCCAAAGAATGCTTTGATGCCAACACCAGCGCCGGCACCTCTAACACGTCCAGGATGCTCTGGGTTACCCAGAGCAACTGTCAATTCATCCCTTGTGCCCTGAGGGATGAACGTGCCTTGTTTCCTCTGCTCGTGCAGCTCCCGCTAATCACCATAAATAGAAATTGGTAAGTTAACACCACAAATAATCAATATTCAAACGATTTCTCTAAGAGTTGTATTTTACCATTTTTGCAGCCGCCTCAGCAGTTACAGGCTTCTTTATTTCACCCTTCTTGTTTTGCCTGCCAGCTATCTAGATATCATGGCGAGGCATGGGTGTGGCAGACTCCTGAGTAGGAGCAGACTCCTGAGTAGCCGCAGACTCCGCATGTAGTCTTTGGCGAACGCTTGCATAGCCTTTTGGACCCATAGTGTGGTCATGCACATTCAGTGCACGCCTTGCTTTTTGTGCGTCACTAAGGGCCTAGTTAGTATGCACATTAAAGATTTGGTTAGTAGAACTAAATGTTAATCTTGAATAGGTGAATACAATGTATATTAATTAAATTGGGAGTGACGCCTAATACCTTGAATTCTTCAGATTTTCTTGAAGCAGCAAAATTGTCCCAATCTTCTTTGTCCAAGAAGTTCCACTGTTCAAGGGCTGACTTCTTCTTCTTATCACCCTCTTTTATGTATTCTCTGTTCAGATTTGTCCTATAATTCCTAAGCATCTTTCCAGCGCGTTGCATCACATTTTTACGATGCAACTTCTCATCCAATGCAAACAGATTCTGTAAAATAGAAATGTTATTAACTAGTATCCAAAATAGAATTGTAAATAATAGAATTTGTAATCTACAAAATAGAATTGCAAATAATAATAACTCACGCATAAATCCTTCCATATCAAGTCTTTTTTCCCTTGAGGAACTTTATGCCAATTGTCATACTTAACACCACAATGGCTCCAAGTGGTACACCCAAGATAGTTTACAAAATTATTGCGGTTCACTCCAATTGGATTTCCTCCATTATCAAACTCCACCACCAATTTGGATCCACTACCACTTAGCGCTAATAACTTCTTCAACAGAGTGATGCCCCTTTTCTTGTTAAGTGTTTGGTACTGCGCATCAAGTTGCTCCAGTGCTTCAGTGGGTACAGGTGCATCAACCTAAAATTTGACAAAAATAAAACACACTAAATTAGCCATGATCGTCATGAACAACATGCTCATCATGGACTTGACATAACTAGAAGATAATGAATTTTATAGAAATACAGGATATGTTTTTAGAACTTACATTAGTATCCTCGCCATGCTCGTCATGGACAGCATGCTCATCATGGACTTCATGCTCATCATGGACATCATGCTCATCATGGTCAGCCATCTGAAAATGTCATTTAAAATGCAAACATTTAGCATTTGTATTAACTAGAAAAAGGCAAACATTTAGCATTTGTATTAACTAGAAAAAGGCAAACATTTAGCATTAGTATTAACTATAAAAAGGCAAACATTTAGCATTTGTATTAACATACATGTCTCTAAAATTGTGATCTTTTATCAATTAACAATCCTTCATTGTGATCTCCGCGCACATATAAGTCATCATTAGCTTCAATATTTTGTGGAGTGGGCAACCCAACTGAGAATGGACTGGAGTCATCATACTTATCATAGTACTCTTCTTCATCTATAGGATCTTCAATGAACTGTCTTTTACCATGAAGAACAACCGACCATTTATCATTCGTAGGATCATCGATATAGAATATTTGTTTCGCCTGTGATGCCAATATGAATGGTTCACCCTTCTCGCCAATCTTTTCAAAGTTCACCAAAGTGAAACCCAATTCATCCACTATAACTCCTTTGGTGTTATCAACCCAATTACATTTAAAGAGTGGAATTTTGAAATCTATGTAGTCAAACTCCCAAATGTCCTCAATGACACCGTAATATGACATTTTAGCTTCACGTGGACTCTTATCCTTTGCACTTGCAAAGTACATAGTCGACGCTTGAAGAGTGACCCCACTATTTTGGATGACACTCTTATCATCTTGGCGCTTGGTGTAATATGTGAATCCATTAATGTCAAACCCTTCATAAGACATAACATTCGGTTTTGGTTTAAAGGCGAGGCATTTGATAGTTTCTGTAATATCATTTTGTATTTGAGATAATTGATGTAAGACTTTATCTTCAAACCACTTAGTTAAAGTCTTATTATGCTCTCTAGCAAGCCACATTGAACTTGCTCGAGGATGTTGTCTCTTTATGAAATTGGTATGTTCCTCGATATAAACACTCACTTCGTCCATATTGTGTAAAATATACAAGTGAGCTTGTTCCAACTGCTCACGGCTGATTACTTTCACCCGTGATCCCAAAATTCCTTTTCCCTCCTCAATATTCTTGTCATTATCAGGAGTGTCATTACCACTGAGAAAGTCATTGCAAAAATCCATAACCTCTCTTGCCACATAACCTTCAATAATACTCCCTTCAGGCCGATAACGGTTTCGAACATCACCTTTAAAAACGCTCATGTATCGTTCAAAGGGATACATCCAATGCAAGAAAACTGGTCCCAACATTTTCACTTCCCTAATCAAGTGGACAACAAGATGTACCATGATATCAAAGAACAAAGGAGGGAAATACATCTCAAGCTGACATAGGGTAACAACCACTTCTCTTTGCAAATTATCGAGAGTATCAGGGTCAATAACTTTGCTACATAGACTGTTGAAAAAGAAACAAAGTCTGGTAATTGCAAACCTTACACGCTTCGGCAATATAGATCGAATTGCCGCGGGCAATATTTGTTGCATTAGAGTGTGACAATCATGAGATTTAAGACCTATCAACTTCAGATCTTTCATTGATACCAATCTACGGATGTTGGATGAGTAACCATGTGGCACCTTAACATTTATCAAGCATTCACAAAAAGCTTTCTTCTCCTTTCTAGACAACGTGTAACAAGCGGGAGGTAAGTATGTTCTTTTATTACCCATTTCACGTAATTCTGTTAATTCTGACCTTATTCCCATTTCACGTAGGTCCAGTATGGATTTTATCCCATCTTTAGTCTTACCTGGTATATTTAATAGAGTACCAATGATGCTATCACAGACATTTTTCTCAACGTGCATTACATCGATACAATGCCTGACTGTCAAAGAACTCCAATAAGGAAGATCCCAAAATATTGACTTCTTCTTGAATGAAGAATTGTCACTCCGTGTGGCCATACTACATTGTGATTTCTTACCAAATTCATTGACAATGTCTTTTACTCTTTCATAAACAACATCCCCTGGTATAGGTTTAGGTGCACTCCGTTCATCATTCCATCCATTGAATGCTTTGCACTTCCTACAATACGGATGGAGTTTTGAAAGAAATCTTCGATGACCAAGATATACATTCTTGCCGCCATGTTTTAGTCTTATTGAATCAGTGTTTTCTTCACATATAGGACACGCTTTAGCTCCTTTGACACTATATCCAGACAAATTCCCATATGCTGGAAAGTCATTAATAGTGCAAAACAACATAGCGTGCAAACGAAATGTCTCTCTTGCTGAAGCATCATAGGTCATCACACCTTCAGCCCAAAGTTTCTTTAAGTCATCAATCAAAGGTTCAAGATAAACATCGATATCATTTCCGGGTTGTTTAGGGCCCGATATCAACAATGACAACATAACGTACTTATTTTTCATACACATCCAGGGAGGAAGATTGTATATAACAAGCATGACTGGCCAAGTGCTATGTTGGCTGCTCAATGTCCCGTACAAATTCATCCCATCTGTACAAAGCCCAAGTCTTAGATTCCTATCTTCTTCACCAAATTTAGGGTACAATAGATCAATCTTCTTCCACTGTGGGGAATCAGACGCATGTCGTAGGATCCCATCATTATTTTTATTAACATCTGCATGCCACCTCAAATTCTTCACATCTTTCGGATTTGCAAACAAGCGTTGAAACCGTGATATTATAGGTAGATACCACAACACCTTGGCAGGAGAACCAGTTTTGGACTCCCCCGAAGTCGTCAATTTATACCGTGACGCACCACATTTTGGAAAATCTTTCAAATCTACATAGTCCTTTTGAAATAATACACAATCATTCGGGCATGCGTGTATCTTCTTGGCCTCCATTCCCATTGGGCACAACATTTTCTTTACCTGGTATGTTGAGATTGGAAGCTCGTTTCCTTCAGGAAGCATTTCTTTCAACAAAGTCAACAATGAAGTGAAGCTTTTGTCGCTCCATCTATTGTTAGCTTTCAACTTATACAATCTCAACACAGCGCTAAGCTTCGTAAACTTAGCACAGCCTGTGTATAACGGTGTCTCAGCATCATGCACAATGTTTGTAAAGATAGGAGGTGGATCAGTGTCCTCTACCCTACAACTATCCAGCATCGCATCAACGATGTCTGCTGGAACTGGTTCGTTCACATTTACGTCATCGAAGGCAATTTCTTCTTCCACCCAAGCACTGCTATCGACATCTACTGGTTTCGATTTTGAAATCTCTCCATGCCAGTGCCATTCTGTATAGCCTTGTACAATCTCGTTGCACATGACATGACTTTTGATTTCCTCACCAGTGTTGACTTTCAAGTTGTTACCGCAATGCCTACATGGATAGTAGAACCTATCTGTAGGTTTTTTTCTATGTTCCTCGGCAAATCTAATAAACTGATCAAGACCAGATATAAACTCTAGGGTGCAACGATTACGAATGGACATCCATGATCTATCCATTCTATGATCATAGAAAACAAGTATATATTAGGAAACAAGTATATATTAGGAAAAGATTAGGCAGAATTTCCCCGCTGTTCTCTAAGTACATATGTACTTAGAGAACAAACGGGGAAATGCCAACAAACACATGTGATTTCATTCTTATATATAATAAATGTGTACCACCTATCCCATCCTTGAACACCTAATCTCACTAGTAAGTGTATAATGTGTATTGGGTTTTCGAGAAAATTTCGGCAGCATTTCCCCGCTGTTCTCTAAGTACATATGTACTTAGAGAACAAACGGGGAAATGCTACCAAAATTTTCTCAAAAACCCAATACACATTATACACTTACATCCTAAGTGAGATTAGGTGTTCAAGAACAGTCCCAAACCGGGGACTATCCAAGATTTACTCCTAATGAGTCAATCTTGGACGGGTTTCTAGGCCAACAAACACAATAATAGATATCTACAATGAAGCCGGACTCCATACAAACAATATATAATTTAGTGATTGTTCATTCTAATTTATACCAATGTACAAGTAATATAAAAAACAATGATTTTTCACATTCTAGGCCAACAAACACATGTGATGTCATTCTTATATATAATAAATGTGTACCACCTATCCCATCCTTGAACACCTAATCTCACTAGTAAGTGTATAATGTGTATTGGGTTTTCGAGAAAATTTCGGCAGCATTTCCCCATTGTTCTCTAAGTACATATGTACTTAGAGAACAAACGGGGAAATGCTACCAAAATTTTCTCGAAAACCCAATACACATTATACACTTACATCCTAAGTGAGATTAGGTGTTCAAGAACAGTCCCAAACCGGGGACTATCCAAGATTTACTCCTAATGAGTCAATCTTGGACGGGTTTCTAGGCCAACAAACACAATAATAGATATCTACAATGAAGTTGGACTCCATACAAACAGTATATAATTTAGTGATTGTTCATTCTAATTTATACCAATGTACAAGTAATATAAAGAACAATGATTGTTGACTTTTCTAGGCCAACAAACACATGTGATGTCATTCTTATATAATAAATGTGTACCACCTATAACAAACACATTGTCCAACATTAGGTTCAACACTTGAAACATACATTCATTTTCAACATAAAAAATTTGTATCATTAGGGTCCAACATGTGGATTATATGGGACATACACATCAAGGTGGTCATAAGGGAGGATATTTCCTTATTTATGAGTAAGCGATATAAGATTAAGATCCATATAAAAATTAGGGCAGAAGTAAGAAATAAATCTTCTTTAGGATACAATAGACCCTTATGGATGTATTTAGGGTCATAGGTACCATCATAGAACAAAAGGGGTACACTCTAGGATTTAAGATCACACTACATCATGTATTTTATACAAAATTACATGTATGTGTATATAAAAAATATATTTATAAGGAACTTCTATACATATCTAATCAACAAATCAGTAATTAACTAAGTATTCATCAATACTTACTATTAATCAGTATCTCTAATCATTAAAATCGGCAAGCAGATCAGTAATTGTAAATAACAAACTATGAATTGTTGAATTAAAGTAATCACTAAAGTAATACTAACCAGTAGTACCAATCATTAATCACTGAAAGCAGCAAGGAAATCAGTAAAACTAATCATGCATTACTAGTATATAAGGAAGCAACTTACATACCTTTTCCAGCAGTGGTGGTCGAAGCAGGAAGAAGGGGGTGGCGCCGGGCGTGAGCAGGTGGTTGGAGCTAGGGCAGCGGTGGGCAGGCAGGTGGGCACCAGGCGTGGCGGCGGCGCCGGTTCTCAGGCGTGGCGGCGGCGCAGGCAGTTGGAGCAGTATGGCGGGCAGCAGGGGCGGCGGAGAAGAAACACGCCGGAGAGGGGCGCCGGAGAGGGGACGCCGGAGATGGGGCGCCGGAGAGAAGCGCCGGAGAAAAACTAGCAGCAGCAGCAGAGAAATCACCGGAGAAATCGCCGCAACAGGGAAATAGGGTAGCAATGAAACAGAAGAAAGGGGAAGAGTCGGGCGATCGCGGGTTATGAAGTTCCCAAATAGCGTCCGGTTGTTTACAACAACCGACGCCTAAATAGCTTTAGCGTCGGTTGTTTGCAACAACCGACGTCCAATTGGACGATATTTTCATGAAAATGTTTGGCGGGAACCACCTTCAGTGTCGGTTATACAAGGATAACCGACGCTGAAAGTGACATTTTCGGCGCAAATTTTCATCGCACATAGGCGTCGGTTTTCTAGGTATATAACTGACGCTGACAATGACACTATTTTTTTATCGAAAAATGGATTTCGCGGGCGACTTTACGCGTCAGTTTTTTATAAAAACCGACGCTTAATACAAAGTGGTACCCGTGTCTGGCTGGTCTTCGAATATAGACGTCGGTTTGCTTAAACAACCGACGCCTTATATGATAGACGTGGGTTTTCCTTAATAACCGACACCTAGAAAAGCGACACTGAATGCTATTTCTGTAGTAGTGAAGGAACCAGCAGGAGGAAAGTGGAACTCAAAGAAGTTCAAGACCAACAAGAGAACATAGAACCGATAGATGAACCAGAGGAATTTAGAGAATCACAAAGTATTGTGGAGACTCAAATTCCTCAGGTGACATAGGAACCTCATAGATCTAATAAGACATGCCTTGAACCTGAGAGATTTGGATATCTTGTGACTCAGGAAGGCAGTGAATTGGTCATCGATGATGAGTCAATAACCTATAAAGATGTTATAGAGAGACCAGAGTCAGAGAAATGGCTTGAGGCCATGATATCTGAGATGGAATCCATGTATATCAACAAAATATGGATTTTGGTGTATCCACCTGAAGGGGTAAAACCCATAGAGTGCAAGTGGGTATTCAAGAAGAAGACTGACATGGATGGAAAAGTCCTATAAGGGCAAATTGGTTGCAAAGGGTTTTAGACAAGTTCAAGGTGTTGACTTTGATGAAACCTTTTCTCTAGTGGCCATGGTTAAATCCATCAGGATCATGCTTGCTATTACAGCTTATCATGACTATGATATTTGACAAATGGATGTTAAAACCACATTCCTTAATGGAAATCTTATGGAGGATGTATACATGACACAACCTGAGGGGTTTATAGATCCAAAGTTTTCCAATAAAGTTTATAAGCTACAAAGGTCAATCTATGGATTGAAGCAAGCATATTGGAGCTAGAATCTTAATTTTGATGAAATAGTCTAAGGGTTTGTCTTTGCTCAAAATGAAGATGAACCTTGTGTGTACAAGAAGGTTAGTGGGAGCACAGTGACATTCCTCATATTGTATGTAGATGGCATACTATTGATGGTGAATGACATCCTTACTTTACAAAAGGTAAAGACATGGTTAGGAAATACATTCTCTATGAAAGACTTGGGAGAAGCATCCTACATATTAGGGATAAAGATCTATAGAGATAGATCCAAAAGACTTCTCAGACTAAGTCAGAGCAAAAACATTGACAAAGTGCTATAGTGGTTCAGCATGGAGAACTCAAAGACAGGAAACCTACATGTGTGTCATGGTGTCCCCATCTCTAGAGCTCAATGTCCCAGTTCTTGTGAAGAAAGGGAATGCATACATGAGTGTGATTCCATATGCCTCGACAATTGGATCAATCATGTATGTGATGTTATGTATCCATCCAGACGTCTTGTATGCCTTGAGCATGATGAGAAGATATCAGTCAGATCTAGGTAATGCTCATTGGATAGCCATGAAGAACATCCTCAAGTAGAAGGACTAAGGATCAGTTACTAGTCTACGATGGGGAGCAAGAGTTGGTGGTAAAAGGTTACACTAATACAAGCTTCCAGACTGATCAAGATGATTACAAATCAAAATCGGGATTTGTGTTTTACCTCAACAATGGAGCTATGAGCTAGAAGAATTCTAAGCAAGAAATAGTTGCCGATTATACAATAGAGACCGAGTATATTGCTGCATCGAGTACAACAAAGGAGGTTGTATGGATCAAGAAGTTCATCATAGAACTTGGGCTCATTCCTAGCATCAATGAGGCAATTGAGATATATTGTGACAACAATGGAGCTATTGTGTAAGCTAAGGAACCTAGATCACTTCAGCACTCAAAGAATATACAAAGGCAATATCATCTCATACAAGAAATTGTACAACAAGGAGATGTTAAGATTTCTAAAGTACCAACTGAGAATAGCATTAGTGATCCCTTTACTAAAGCACTTTCACAGCAGAAGCATGATGGTCATGTAAGGTCACTCGGAATAAGATTTGTGGGTGATTGACTCTAAGTGCAAGTGGGATTCAATTGGTTATGTATGCCCGAAGATCCAATCATATGATTATTGTAATGGGATATCATGTAAAAACAATTTGATTATTAATAAAAGGCAAGCTTCGAATTTATTCCATTTGTTTAGTTATGAGATAATGAA
Source organism: Alisma plantago-aquatica (assembly GCA_963693085.1). Taxonomy (NCBI): domain Eukaryota; kingdom Viridiplantae; phylum Streptophyta; class Magnoliopsida; order Alismatales; family Alismataceae; genus Alisma; species Alisma plantago-aquatica. The sequence goes on from OY856409.1 coordinate 920,608,448, forward strand.
ATAACATAATAAATGTCTAGAGAGCAATATTACTCAAAGACGTATGTCTTCAGGTTGAGGACCTAAGAAATGAGATCATACATATGTTAAGAGTGTATATATATGTATATATATATATATATATATATATATATAGAGAGAGAGAGAGAGTCAGGCTAGTGTACACTCGAGTGTACCAGAGGCACCAAACACCTCAGTCAATTTTAAAGATGCAATAACTTTTTGAAAATTATAAACCATTGATCTTCTTAAATATCTTAAGAACATACTATATAATAAATTTTAGCTCATTTGGACACTTATAGGTCGTGAATCTAAAGGAGGCAAGAATCATGCATTTCAAATTAGTTTTGTGCAATGATTTTGTTGTCCTTGGATGAGTGACTTACACTCATCCAAATGAGATCAAATTTTGTATTTGTCCTATTATTATTGTAACCATGAAGATCAATGGATTGGATTTTGGAAAGACAAGGTCTAGATAGGCAAAAACCATTGAGGTGTATGGCATAATCTTTACATTGGAGTGTATTCTAGACTGACTCTCTCTCTCTCTCTCTCTCTCTATATATATATATATATATATATATATATATATATATATATATATATATATATTCTCATTATGTCTGTGCTCAATTGTTACTGTGGAAAGTTGATAGACAACAATAACACACAAGATTAGAGTGTGAGTTGGTTGATGATGAAGTCTCATTGGTCATGATATGGCAATATCAAACCAATCACATAGATACATGTTAGAGAACAGTGTATCAGACAGGCCCACCGTGATACTGACACATGGAAGCCATGATCATGGATGTCATCGTCAACACTCACAGAGATGGTTGTGGTTGTGGTTCTTAGATCTAAAATTACTACACTAAACACATGTCGTTGGGTACACTTTGACATCATCAAACGTAGTCCTGAAACATGGGTTGTCATAACGGTGATGATTGGGTGCCTTTGACACATGGGGATTGTTTGTGAGTGATAGAAATGGGAGTTGTCCCTCCTACTAGAGTGTGATGTGCTAGGCCTCTTGATAAGCAAGACTGAGAAAAGCATGTCCATGTGCATGTAAGTCAATATGTGATATTGAGCTTACATATATATCAAACATTCTACTCTTGGTTCAAGAAACAAGATAGAATAATAATTAGGGTGACTACTCCATTCCTCTAATTCAATCTGGACATCAGTGACAAAGGAACTATAAAAACAATATAACACCATACATAGATTGTTGTTTGAAGTTGTTCCCCAACTTTTCCATTTACTTGGGTAGCAATGATATGCTACTAGGCACCACTCTTTGCTTGTTATATCATAAGTTGTTATGGACATTCACTACCAATGTAATATTGGACCTATAGGGTTACACACATAGGTCTTGACTTAGAAGAGGAGTTGAGATCTTGAATGACAGTTGAATTAAGTGCTAAAGTGTTTAGGCATTTGATTCAGGCAACAAATAGGTTCATATCACTGCCAAACGCCCATCTCAAGTGTTGAGACGACCGTTTGGAAGTGTCAAATGACTGTCTCAAGGGTTTTAGACGGGCGTCTAGGTGTCAGGCCTGGTTGTGAGTTGAAAATCATAATGGAGCGAACTAACCAGGCCAAACGGAATTGACTAGGGTCACCAGACGACCATCTGGGTGAACCGAGATGGCTGTCTCGCATGGGAGAGATGATCCATCTTGGTTGGGGAAGGTTCTAGTTGTTTCCCAAACCGTTTTGCATGAGAAATACTTGTTGTACAAGGAAATTAATGTCTAACATTGATGGGAATTGATTTTCCAAATTCGTATACAACTAGAAACTATGAAATGGTCATCTTGCCGTGCGAGATGACCATCTGGCTCAGTCAAATGGCCGTTTTGACTGTCATAGGTTGTGCAATTTCTAGAATTGTTGGGAAAATTTGAGTTCTATCGATCCTTTCTACTCCCGAACTTTAGTCCCTCATTGGTGGGGATTGGGAGCCCTGACCCTAACCCTTCCTATGTATAGAGGGGTACTGCGGGCTTCCCAAAGGACAACTACAACACAAACAATAGAGAATCAGTTCCTTTGACAACTATTTCCTCTCTGGTTGTGGTAACCACTAGAGCCTAGGAAAGTCCTACCCGTTAAGGAAGGGATAGCCATGGGAGAGAACAACTAAGAGTTGTCATTGTGGGAGAGCAAGTCAGTGACTAGTACTATGACAGAGAGGGACAACTCCTTCCTGTCTAGTCCAATAGGACGATACGAGTTTAGGCAGTCTGTGTGGACTACCATAGAGGTGAGAAGTTGTTGTTTACTACTTGGAGGACAACGTCAACAAATAGTTCGTGACATGAGGAGCTACTAAAGAAGACGATGTTTATGGTGGTAGTTCATGGTGCATACTAGGAAGTGCAGCAATCAGATGAGGCCCAGTGCAACTAGGATTCATAGTTGTGCATCCACAACTACGAGGATTGTTGCTTGACTTGCTCCAGGACCAGGAATATCCCATAAACAATCCTTCCTGCATTATATTTATTGATGCGATATATTGTATATGTGTGTGGTAATAAAATTTTGAATTCCACTGCCTGATCTATGCCATATTTCTCGACAAATAGTATTATAAACCTGGCCCATAATCTTGTTTTACATAGTCATGCCCAACATATTAAAATTAGGCATCATTTCTTAAGAGATCATATTTCTAAAAATAATAATCTCTCTATCATGTTGATACTGAAGAGTAATTAACGAACATCTTTGCCAAACCTCTTCCTCTTGATCAATTTCAATATATTAGAAAGAGGTTACTCATTACTCCCCTAGAAGATGTATTCTTTGGCATATGTGCTCAAAATTCCTAATAATTTTCTTAATTTAATTTCATGTGATTTTTAGTGCATAAAATTCTAGAACTATTTGTTTGGTTAGTCACAATATATATTATCATGCACAAGTACATAAACAAGCTCGAATCAGTTCAACAAAACTACTCACAGTCTCTTGTTTTGTCAAAAAAATTGTGGACTGAGAAGATACTCGGTCGACAAAATTATCGACTGAGTTCCACTCAGTGGGACCCTCGGCCAACAAGGTGATTTTCAACTAAGTTTATTCCAGAAATTTTTTAAACCAAAAATTTTGCACAAAAGCCCCTTCATCAAAAAAAATTCAACCAAATCCTCATCTCAACAGTCAAATTTTAAAATTCTAATGGTCGACCGAACTAGACATTACAAGGAGCATCAGAATAGAGTCATTGGGCCCTCAATCGACGAAATCGTCAACCGAGCAGGTCCCTAATTTGCTATAAAAGGGACCCCAATTAGCCCATTCTCTTCACACTTCAATTTCTTTCTTATCCATCCCTTCTCTAGTGATCTTTAGAGCTATTTTTTTAGAAACTCTCTTACACTACCATCTCTATCTCTTCTTCCACCTCAAATTGTTCAAGATGGCCTCATCTTTAGCTCACAGTGGGAAAAAATACATAGTTGTGAGGAAGGGAAGAACGATCACTCCAGCCTTGAGCGTCATCAATTGAATTCCCTTCAATGATGTTGCTGCTGTAGAATGCTACCTCAAGATCACTTGAAGACCCCTCTTCCTTGATGCCCAGTGGACACCAATGAATTCATCACACTCCTTGATCTCTCTAAGATCTTCAAGGTGCAAAAATTGATAGAATTTCTTACCCCATCCTTCCATTTTTGGTCCACCCAAGTTGTCGATGAGTTCTATGCTAACCCCACTAGGGACTCCAATGAACCATTTTCTTTCACCTCCATGATTGATGGTCTAGCTTTTTGTTTCACTGAGAAACATATCCTTAAAATGCTAGATATAGATGAGGAGGGGTATGGAGATTAAACCTAACCACCGGAAACCCTATATCCAAATTCTACATCGATGATAATTCCATTATCTTAGGAGACATCAAAAGGGCCATTTTCCTTCCTAATACATCATCTCAATAAAATAGGGGAACGTCCTATGCTACATCTTTAACCACTGAAACTAGGGTAGTAAACCTAATTATTTCCCATAACATCTACCCTAGAGCAAACAAAATTGAAATCCCACAATTTAGGATGTGCCTAATCTATGCTATACTAGAAAGCATTCCTATCAACTTCATCTGCATCATCCTATCTAATATGTTTTACTTTTCTAGAAATCCTCCCTATGCTAATTTTCTGTGCCAAATTATCCAATTCTATCTTGACAAAGACCTAGAGGATTTAAACTACAAGTGTGATAGGCATCCTCATAAACTTACCAAAAAACATTGTAGATAAAACTAGACATGATATTGGGTACAAGAGAGCGAGGATCGAATGAGAAACATCTAGTGAAGAAAATCCTCCACCTCCTACTACTCCTAGATACTCCATAGAAAATCTAGAAAATGATGTTTGTTATCTCAAAGGGGCTACTTATCACCTTGGGAGACAATTAGACTACAGTCACCATGCCATGACCTATCTCAATCAAATAATGCAAGCTTTTTCTCCCAATGTTTCTGACACATATCCATATACACTCTATCTCAGGGTCTCTATCCCTTAACCCTTCAATCCAATACACCCAAGTCCCATCACCACCTTCACATGATCTTTCCCATATCCAATACTCACCCTTGAAACTCTAGGATATAGTTGCTCATTTCAGATTTAATAGGGCACCTACATTTCTGGAGGCATATGCTCTTAATTGGAAAGCACTTGTCAAGTACTATGGTGATGCTCCATTTCTTGGGAAAGATCATGAGGTTAATGTAATCTTGCAATTTTTCAAGTGATGATGTTCTATGTAGTGAGTAGTAAAGACTATGTAATCATTCTAGTGAAGCTTATGTTGTTATCCTATGTTGTTATCAATGAAATTGAGATTGTTTGTGTTCTCTTGATCATGATAATGAAAATATATCTTATGGCTATAACATTTTCTATCACTTCATTTTTCTTTACAACTTGTGTATAATATTGAGGGGGAGTATCTCATTCAGGGGGAATAAAATGATTATATGGCTATGTTTTTGAAATGACAAAGGGAGAGAAATAATATAAATCAAAATATATGAGTTTCATGTTCTCTTGGCTAGACATTACTTGATGTTACATTCCTTAAGAGATGGATACTATGTTCCATTTCTCTTTAGGAATAATTAGCACACACGTTATGAAAATAAGAGAATATTTTCATCTCAGGTAAATCTCATGTATGACTTTCATCTCATTTAGATTACTTTGATTATATTTTAGAAATATTTATCATCTTCAAAAAGGGGGAGATTGTTGGCTAAATAGGAAATTAATATACCCTTTGTTTTGATGATGACAAACATTTCACACTTGTGGATCTAACATGTTATTTGAGTATTTTAGGGTTTAACAGAATAAGGAAATTCTACGAAGTGGAAAGTTGAAGATCAATGCAAATTGAAGATCAAATGTGCTTAATTGTATATACGTTCATGATTGTACTCAAATTTAAACACTTGTACAAAAATATAATGTACAAGTACTTAGACATCATGTAAATAAAGCGTTAGATATTCCCTATTCACTTATAACCCTTAGATAGGTTTCCCTAAAAGTTAGTGTCACCATCACTCATTAAAGCACACACTTAGTAGGTGATTCAAAAGTCTAAAATAGAGACACCCTCGGTTGAAAAACTTATCAACCGAGGCACACTCAATCAAAAATTTTGTCGACCGAGAACCACCTTGGTCGAAATTATGAGCAATGTTCAATAACTTACACATTTGTGTTCTAAAAAGGTCTTCGGTTGAAAATATCCTCGATTGAGAAAACTTTGGTCTAAATCTTGGGACCGTTAAACCAAGTGGTTGTAGTTGGGAATGGAAAATAGATGTTGTAACACATTTTCCTTAAAGCCAGGCTCAGTCAAAGAAAAGCTTGACCGAGACACAGTTCGGTCGACAAAATTGTTGACCGAGTAGGGTTCTGGATTGTTCCTTAAAGCACGAACAAATTAGCCATTGCTAGCCAACTAATGTACACCTAATGACTAGACAAGAACTAAGAACACTCTAGAGACTCCCTATAACATCCCTAAGTACTTGCAAACCATACATATAAATCGGAAAGGCCTTAGGAATCCTAAAGAACCTAAGCTACACTTGAGCATTCACTATTAAGAGCAACAAAGCTAATATTCACTTGGTGTCTTCTTTCTTGTGCTCTAGAGTTGTCTTATAGCTACAATCTCCTAGCCACCACACATAGACACAATCATCTTAAGTGGATAGGAGATCCAAACACTTGATATAGGATCAAAGCGATGTATACTCAATTGTTGTATTTTCTTCTTCTAATCCCCCTTCACATTTTCAAGGTACTTATGCTCCTTGGCTACTCTAAGATCTTGGAGGCTGCTTGAGGGAGCTCGGTTGAAGATACATCTTGGTGGAGAAGTCTGCTTCCAAAGGTGCTTGATATTACTTCAAGGAAGGCTGCTTGAAGGGTGGTTGGAGCTACTTCCAAAGGAAGGCTATCTCGAGGTGGTGGAGCTACTTCTAGGAGGAGAAGGCTACCCCAAGGGCTTGGAGTTACTTCAAAGAAGGCTGCTTCAAGGAGGTTGAGGATACTTCTAGGTGAAGTCTACTTCAAGGAAGGTGATCATATTTTATTGTAACATCCTTGAGAGGTAAATAAAATTAATCACTTTCAAAATCTCAATTGGAGACAATTGGGTAGTGGATTGAAAACCTTTGAATTCAAAGGTTGGAACCACTCTAAACACAAGTGTCTTCCTTGTTTCCTCTTCCTTCTTTGGTTAAGTGTTTTTAATTATCTTTAAATTATCAAAAACCTATATTCACCCCCCTCTAGATCTTTCATATGTATTAGTAAGAAAGAATCACATCATGATGAGTCATGATAAGATTATCATTTAATCTAATCTTTTAACTTCCTTTAGAAGCATACTTTACACTAAAACAATGGACCTTCCAAAAGGGTTTTAAAGACATCATATAAGATATGATATGGGAATGTCCTGATATGTCTTAAGGATTGAAGCCTACATAAAGAAAGTAGTTTCTTTGAAAAGGTTTATACACAAACCATAATTTGTTGAATGCTACCCATAATCCCAATACGATAACAAAGGTGTTTGTTACTAGGATAACTGAGATTCAAGAGAATCAGTGGAAGTAAAGTAGAACTTGAATACTTTGAGGTCAAAAAAGAGGTACAATGAGAATAATAGGGAATCACAAATTGTTGTGGAATCTCAAGTTCCTTATGTGACACAGAACCTTATAGTTCTAGTAGAACAAATCTGAGATGGAAAGATTATGAATCTGATAACTTAGATAGGTTGGTCATAAGATGATGGCCTAACAAGTCAACTAGAAGCTATTTACAACCAAAATCTGAGAAGTGCAGTAAGGCCATTATGCATTCCATGTACACTAACAAAGTATGAACTTTCTAGTACCACCTAAAGGGGTAAAACCCATAGGGTGAAGATGGCTTTTCACTGCAAAAACCAAAATGGATAAGGGTAGATTGGATGCAAAGGTTTTCACATCAGTTCCAATTTTTGAACATGATGAAATCTCTTTTACCAATTGTCAAGCTTGTTGTTGCAGCTAGTATAGATTTTGAGATTTGGTGTATGAAGCTTAAAACTGCATTCCTTAAAATATATGCAAGGATGTGTATGTCACACAGCCTAAAGGTTTTATAACTTCAACAATGCAAATAAAATCTATAAGCTAGAAATTTCAATCTAAAGATTGAAATAAGCATCTCATAGATGGGATCTTTTCCCTTGATAAGGCAGTCAAAGAGTTTGACTTGAATCAAGATAAAAGATGAAATATGTGATGACAAAAGATTTAGTGGGATCATATATGAATATTCTACATGTTGATGGGGAATAACATCTCGATAATGTAAAAATTGATACCTGACATGGAATAAAATTTAGAAAGGATGGATTAGGTGAAACATCATATATGTTAGGGATTGAGATCTATAGAGATAGTTATGAAAGTTTCATAACCAAAACTGACTACATACAATAGCAAGATGTTGCAAGAGTTCAACATGAAGGATTAAATGAGAGAGAATTCGAGATCAGTCTCTCAAGAAGACTATGTTCCAATTCTTATGAAGACTAGAAAGACATGAGTAAGATTCCATATGCACTAGCAATTGGATCTATCATGTATGTTATACAATGCACTCATCCCATAGTCTTATATGTATTGGACATGACAAGAAGATATTAGTTACCAATGAAGGTCATAGGATTTCCATTAAAAGAAATCCATTAGTACTTGAGATGCACCAAGGATTTGTTGCTAGATTATAGCACCAAGGAAGAGTTGGGTGTAAAGGGTTACACTGTTGCAAGCTTCTGAAATGATAGAAGTGATTGCAAAAAAAATATGTTTAAATTTATGAAAAGAGTTGTAAGTTGGAAGGGTTTCGAACTACACACCATTAATTCAATTCTACAGTAGAAGTCGAGTATCCTAGTGTTGTGAACACTCTATTTGATACATATGGATCTATAAATTCATATGGATGAACTTAAAGATGTTCCAACCATTGATGAAATAGTACATAAACTGTGAGAAGAATTGAGCTATCTGTTAGGAAAGGATTATCAGATAACATATTATGAAGATTTCATCTCACACTGAAGAGATGAGAAACATGCAATATACAAACTAAAAGCAAAGTGTTACTAACCCACTGGATTAGCACTTGTGTAGTAAAAACGTGATGGACATGGTTAGATCACTAAGAATGAGATTTGTGGGTGATTGGTAGTAAGTGCAAGTGGGAATCTCTTGGTATGTATGCTATGAGAGTCAATTATATGATGATTGTGATGGTATATTGCATAAAGGATTTGATTAATAATAATAAAGGCAAGCTTCCAATTCATTTTCTATCACTCACTTATGAATAATGAGGAAACACAATGAATATCTAACGAATGATATTACTCAATGATGTATGTCTTCAAGTACGTGACTTGAACAATGATATCATACGGAAGTTAAGAATATATACATTCTTATCATGTCCCTCGTTGGATGTTACTATGGAAGGCAGATGGACATCAGTAACACTAAAGGCAAGAGTGTGTTTTGGTTGATGATAGAATCTCATCAGTCATGATATGTGATATCAAACCAAGCACATAGATACTTGTTAGGGAAATGTGTATCATACAGACCAACATTGAGAGTGACACATGATAACCATAATTAGTGGTCACAATCATCTATCATAGTGAAGGTGGTTATTGTGGTTCTTAGACATGAATTCACTATTGTCATTCAATGTGCTTTGACATCATCCACCATGATTCTGAATAAGGTTTTTCATAATGGTGATGATCAGATGTAGTGAGACACATGGAAATAATTGTGAGTGATTTAGATGGAATTTGTCCCTCCTATTGGAGATAAGTGAGACTAAGAAAATCATGTGCATGCACATGTGAATCAATATATGATATTGAGGTCACATGTATCTCAAACAGTCTGCACTAGGTTCAAGGAACATGGATTGAACATTGAGAGGATGGTGATTCCATGCCTCAAGTTTATTCTGGATATCAGAGACAAAGGAATTATACATTCACTACAACACCTTACACAGATCGTAGGTTGAACTTTTTCTTTAATTTTCTTGATTATTTGGGTAGCAATGATGTGTGAATAGGCACCGCTCTTTTCTTGTGTTGTCATAAATTAGTTATGCACATTCAATTCCAACTTAACATGGAACCTATGGGATCACACACATAGGAATTCACCTAGAAGAGGATTTTAATCATGAATGATAATTTAATTGATTATTGTAGTGTTTAGGTATTCAATTCAAGCAAAAAATCAATTGGTTGTTCTCTCAAATGATTGACTCATGTGATGAAATGATCGGTTGGAGTGTCAGGTTGATTAGAAACTTAATTTGTTGAGTTCTTCCTGAACTGGGGAACGAAATAACTAGTTCACATAGTGAATTGATCGGCTCGGGGTCACCAATCGATCCTTTGGTTGGGTGAGACGCCCCATTTGTGGAGAAATTTGATTACATTAAGGATTAGTGTTGATGTCTTGTTATGCATTAATTGGATTCGAATTTCCAATTCATATGGCATTGGAAAACATGGCTAAATGACATGTTCTCTAAGAAAATAGATCGACTTGCATGTGAACTGATCGATTTACTTGGAGAACTGACTGGTTCACCGCTTGTGGGTTGCAAATTTTATGATATTTTGGTCCCTTCCACTCCCACAAAGGTTGGGAACCTTGACCTTAACCCCTCCTATACATAGAGGAGTACTAGGGGAATCTCAAACATAACTGAATTTCCTCTGAAAATTTTTATCTTCTCTCTTTGTGGTAACCAATAGAGAGCCCAAGCAAGTCCTACCTAATAAAGGGAGGGATAGAAAGGGAGAATAATTGTGGAAGAGAAAGTTGGTGACTAGTTCACCAAAGGGAGGGACAACTCCTTCTTATCAGTTCTAGTTGAACGATAGGAGTTCTAGGTGGTCCAGGGCCTCTCAAACACAATTGAATTACCTCTGACAGTTTTTGTCCTCTCTCTTTGTGGTAACCAATAGAGATCCCAAGCAAGTCCTACCCAATAAAGGGAGAGATAGAACGGGAGAATAATTGTATAAGAGCAAGTTGGTGACTAGTACAGCAACGGAAGGGACAACTCCTTCCTATCAGTTCTAGTTGAACGATAGGAGTTCTAGGTGGTCGAAGTGGACTTCTCTAGAGGTGTGGATATTTTTCTCACTAGGAGGACAATGTCAACCTCAGTGCATGGTAGAGCTTCTACAGACGCTGCCTAAATCTATTGTTCACAGTGGAGACCAAGAGTCACTATAGATGAGTCCCAGTGCAACTAGGAGTTCTACACTATTGTAACAAGTTATAGTTGTTGGACTTTCTCTAGGACCAGGTATAAACTCATTAAACCATCCTTTCCATCCTTTCCATTACAAAATTGTTGACATTATCTTCCTATTCTAGGAAATATGGATAGATATTTTTTTTGCTGCCTAGTCTATGCCCTTATTTCTCTATAGGCTCTAACTACAACTATGCCAATAGCCCTTATAATAATGAAACATCCACTTGAACGTTCATCTACTAAAGTGACACCAACATGTCTCAATTGTGACATACCAAAGCATGTAATTGTATTTTGTCTACATATGACAACAAAGATGACTTCCTGCTCAATGCATCATCCACCACATTTGCCTTCCCTGGATGGTAGTCTATCGTTCAATCATAGTATTTGATCAACTCCATCCATCTCCTCAGCCTCATATTCATCTCCTTCTTCAAGAAAATATACTAAAGGCTCTTGTGATCAGTGAATATCTCATATTTCTCTCCTTACATGTAGTGTCTCCAAATCTTTAAGGCATGGACCACAGCTACAAGATCTAGATCATGTGTCAAGTAATTCTCCTCATGTTTTTTAAGTTGGCACGAAGTGAAAGAAATCACGATCTTGTAATGCATCAGCACACATCCCAAGCCATTCTTCGAAGATTCACACAAGAAAATGTAAACTTTCCCTTGTTCTAGTAGCACTAATATAGGTGCACTCATCAACTTCTCCTCCAAATATTGGAATGACCTCTAACATTGGTCATCCCAGATAGAAGGAACACCTTTTACAATTAACTTTGCTATGGGTAATGCTACAACACTAAAATTCTTCATTAATCTCCTATAGTAACCTACCAAACCTAAGAAACTTCAAACCTCTGTCTATGTCTTCAGTTGATTCCACTCCAACATTGATTGGACCTTCATAGGGTTCACACAAATACCTTTAGAAGATAGGAAGTGACCTATTAAAGATACCTATGTCAACCAAAACTCACATTTTATGAACTTGGCATATAACTTGTGCTACCTCAAAAACGTCAACGTCCGACGTAGATGCTACTTGTGATATTGTTTATCTTTGGAGTATATCAAAATATTATCTATAAACACTACCTAAAAGTGAGCTGAATATGGTTTGAACACCATGTTCATCAGGTCCATGAAAGTTGTTGGCACGTTGGTCTACCCAAATGGCATAACCACGAACTCATAGTGACCATACCTTGTCCTAAAAGTAGTCTTAGGTATGTCATTCTTCTTTATCCTCAACTGGTAGTATATAGACAGTAGATCTATCTTTGAGAACACTATAACACCTCTAAATTGATGAAACATATTATCGATCCTCGGCAACAAATACCTATTCTTTATCATGATCTTGTTCAACTATCGGTAGTCTATACAAAGCCTCATGCAACCATCCTTCTTCTTCACAAACAACACGGGAGTGCCCTAAGGGGAAGTGCTTGGTCTGAGGAAACCCTTTATCTGATAGCTCATGTAACTATTTGTTCTACTCCAACATCTCTATTGGTGCCATCCTGAAGAGTGCTTGCTCTATGGGCTATGGTCTAGGAACAAGATGGATCTCAAAATCAATCTCTCTAGGAGGGGAAACATCAAGAAACTCCTCTAGAAATACGTCCTAAAACTTTCTCACTATGGGCACCTCCTAGATACTAGGACTCCTCACCTTGGTATCCACAACATATTCCAAGAAGGCCTCACACCCTTGTCTCATCAACCTCTCTATTGTCATAGCCTACACCAAAAATGTAGGAAGAAACTTCCTATCTCCTTGGAAGATCCACAAAACATGTCCATCATAGAATGTCACCACCTTGGAACTACAATCCAAAATTACCTTATACTTCTCCAACGTATCCATCCCTAGGATCACATCAAACCCATGCATGTCAAGTGGCATAAGGTTCACTTGAATGTTGCACCCTAAAAAAGAAAGAACTCATGATGGACAAACCTCCTGCAACTCAGTGGAACCAACAGGAGGAGTTTCTAATAAAAGACTATCATATCTACTACAAACAAGCATATTACATCTACTTATCACCTATCTGGTCACAAAAGAGTGTGTCGCACCCAGGTCAACCAAAACAGATATGAAAGAGTAAGCAAATAAGTTAGAATAGAAAAGTTCCATTTGACCTATCACGACTTGTGGATTGACCACTCCTTTGGTTTACTCATAGCATAGAATCTAGTCGTCACCTATTGTCATCCATGACCCTTCCATCTGGTCCAAAAGATCATGCCTGAAAATTTTGACCACGTCCTCTACCACCACCACTATATATAACTAATTGTTTAGGGAATTTGGATTATTATTAGGAATCTTAGGTTTTTTTATTGGATGACTGGTAGTTTCGAATTTTGGGATTTATTCACAACATTTAATAAATTGATCCATAATAACAGGGTCAATTCTTTATTTGCTACTCTATGTGCTTTCCTATTATTCCTTGGTGCAGTTGCTAAATCCACACAATTCCCCCTTCATGTATGGCTACTCGATGCCACAGAAGGACCTACTCCTATTTTGGCTCTTATACATGATGCTACTATTATAGCAACAGGAATTTTTCTTGTACCTTGGCTTTTTCCACTTTTCACAGTTATACCTTACATAATGAATTTCATTTCTATTATCGGTGTAATAACACTACTATTAGGAGCTACTTTGGCTCTTGCCCAAAGAGATATTAAAAGAGGTTTATCCTATTCTACAATGTCTCAATTCGGGTTATATGATGTTAGCTCTAGGTATGGGTTCTTATATAGCAGCTTTGTTTCATTTGATCACTCATGCCTATACGAAAGCATTATTGTTTTTGGGGTCCAAATCCATTATTCATTCAATGGAACCCATTGTTGGATATTCACCAGATAAAAGCCAGAATATGGATCTTATGGGTGGCTTAAGAAAATATGTTCTAGTTACAAAAATGACCTTTTTATTGGGTACACTTTCTCTTTGTGGTATTCCACCTCTTGCTTGTTTTTGGTCAAAAGATGAAATTCTTAATGATAGTTGGTTGTTATTGTTGCTTCTGGGAACATCACTGACTATGGTTCGATTGCTTTGTCACTTCTTTATCCTTTATAGTGAATGTCCACCTTATATGTCCTACTTTTCCACACTTATGACAAGTCCTTGAATTGTATTGCAACCTAAACAACCCTATCACTGACATAGATGCTACACTGTGTGCTCCTATTGGTAGAAAATTATAGCCTCTTCTCTTACTTGGGGACCACTGTGACGACACTCTTGATCTCGAATCAGATAAATCATATCGTTGTTGTGACAATGGTGAAGAAAACCTTGGCTTCTTAAATCCACCAGACGACTACCCCTAAAACTAAGTTGGCCTCTTCTTAGCATTGGCTTCACATTTCTCAATAGCATACCTCTCAATCCTCCTCGCATACTCCATGAATATAGAGAACCTCTCTTTGTTCTCCAAAGAAGATGTTGTCATAGACAACTCCGACCATAGACCCTTCTCAAACCTTCAGATCCTTTCCTTCTCTATCGCCTCCATACGAGGATAGAGCTTCAAAAGTTCCATAAACTTCACTACATGCTCGTTAATGGTCATGGAACCTTGTCATATCTTCTCAAACTGCATCGTCTTCTTGTCCTGATATGTCTTTAGGAAGTAACGACCCATGAACTCTCACCAAAACTCTTCCTAACCTATCACATCTCTTGGCCTCTTGTCCACCTCTATGTCCTACCAGTGGTCAGGAATACTCTTCAACAGATAAATGGCATGCTTCATCTTGTCCTCTTCCAAGATATTTAGGATCTTAAAAGCCTTCTCAAGCTCTGTCAACCACATATCTGCATCCTCTGAGTCTGTTGTGCCTACATACTCAATCGCTCCAACACGTCTCTGCCTTTGTAACGTCTTCCTAGAACCATGATATTCCACATTAGGGACGTCATCCCTAGCTTGAGGTGTAGGCTCTCTATCCGCTATATGTGTAATCCTCGCCATCAGCTATCTAAACATGGACTGAAAAGTAGGATTTGCCATGGCTTTAGGGTCGAACTGAGGCACCGTCAGCTTCTCTGGCCCCATTTTAGGCACTCTATCTTCATGTGCCTAACTCCTAGAGCCACCTCTTGGCATGACATTACTACTCTCAACATGTTCTTCATGTTCTCCAGACATATCTTCATAAGCATAAGCTATAATTGATATGTTGGATTATGTAAGAATAGGCACAAAACCTAATCCTATGTCCATGTACACTCAATGAACCTAAGGCTCTGATACCAACCTAAAGTGTGGCAACCTGCCACGCTAAATGAGATTACTCAAAATAAACCATATGATCAAGTACTAAATAACCACATTACCAAGAAAGTAGATATATTAAAACCGATTTCAACATTACCATCATATTTAGAAATGTACATAAAATTTCACAACTTATGTATCATCACATACCATATCAGGTATTTACATGTTTGTCAAGTGGCCTCAACCACAACCTATATACAAAATATATGTTCCACATATGCGTGCCATATACAAAACATAGGCACACTGCTAAAAACTCAAGTCAATGTACATCATCTACGAAACATCCCCTTCCTAGACCTAAGAGTACAGAGATGACCTTAGGACACTACTAATGACTATCCAACCTTCAACTCTTACTTCTCTCCAAGCTACTCTTCCTCAGTGCCACGATCCTAACCACAGTATTGACATCCACCTAAAGAGATATGGTGACCGACTAGGTGAGACCTGTGTGCCAACGAGAGATATAACTCTCAACCAATGGTTATTGATTACAACAAGTAACTTCACTAAAAACATTAAGAAGGTAAAACTAACTAGGTAGGTTTAGCATATCGAGTATATTAAACACACTAAATCAGATTAATAGATAGGCATAGCAATAGGCATGACTAGCAAGTATATGAATGGATATGTAAGACTATTGTCTACTTGATACTTAATTTCTCTTACTGCATTATATAACAACTAAGCAATTTAAGAAACAAGGCAAGGGTTAGCATACAATGTAAAGCATGTTTAACCCTAAAAAAATATAATACATTACTATATTATGTCTTTTATTATGCCTTGGGGAATTTGAGGTATACCACTCAAATTCCAACTGACCACTACTAAGTTAAAATCAGTTCCATACACGATCTAGGAGAGCTGAAATACTGAAATCGCATCCTCCCTCGGTCAGTATGAGTCCACCGTAGAGACACATAAGGTCAAGATACAAAATAGCCTAGTCTGCCTTTGGTATATAGGTCACAACACTAGTGAACAACCTAGTCCATCCTCAAAAGGTCATGTTACTAGTGAAACTAGGGTATTTAAAATGCTAGCATCTGAGGTACAACCATAGTTGTCCTCAATCCTATCATATATACTAAGTCATAATCATCTGAGATATGACCTCGACCTTTCTCCTATCGCAGTATGATTGCAGCCATTCTAAAAAACATGCATATACTCAACAATACTCCTAGCTTCCATTATAGGAATACTCATTTCACCATCCAACAAAACCCGACGCCGTAATGTATCTACGACATAAGGAACTACATGGTTAGGGTTTCAATTGATAAGTTAATGCCAATTGGGTATCTTTTAACTGCATCAATCAAATTACATACAAACCCTAAAAATATTTTACAAAACATGGATAGATTGAAACTTCAAAAGATATAAAATGTATGAAATAGAAAGCTTATCACATCCTCACATGGTACTATTCCATTGTCATACACGAGTCCATACTCATCATCATACCATCACGGGATACAAGTCCTTGTCACATCATACAAAGGATAACACCTCAATTAGGCACAAAACCATGTCCAAGGTCATAAGACCATTCACATTGTTCCCTACAAAAACATCATTATCTCTCCATGCCTCATTGAGGCTCAACAACCATCACCATACATGTTACACATAAGTATGATACAACAATACATCTATGATATTCATAAAATAGCAATTTAGGGTTACAAAAACATATAGAGAGAGAAGGTATTCTTCCATCATTCTACTCACACAAGAGACTATATACCCTCATCACTTAGTAGTATTAGGGTTAGGTTCAAATAGGATAGTTGAATCAACATCACTAATCATCACTTCACAAAACCTTATGTCTTTATTCATTTTAGGGAAAAGGTAATACTATTAGATCATGTGTAACCAAGTAGCAACAAATTTGGGTTACTAAATCAAAACACCATCAATTATAGACCAGGTCATAGCGACCATAAAGATTCAGGACACCTTAGTGACCGCTAGGTTTAGGTGCTTTAGCGACCACTAGGGTTACAATTCTCAATGACCATCTATGTCAGAGAACCTCATCGACCATTAAAGATTAGAAACATCAGTGACCCACATGAATTAGAACTTTCATCGACCGTTGAAGATCAAAAAAGGGTCATCGACTGCTGAAGATCAAGAAGATTGGCGACCGATAAGGTTAGCCACTTAAACGACCTCTATGGTTGAACATTGGAGACTGATTGAAAATTACAATTATTAGTGACCATCAACATAAAAAATTCTTAGCGATCACATACATCAAAACTTAGTGACCCATCAAAAGAGAGAAAATCTTAGGTACCATCGTCTTAGAGAGAGAAAAACCATCATTTTCACAAGCATGCAAGGACCAAAACTTCCATCACTAAAGAAATATTTATGAACAAGGATTAGGGTTCATCTAGGAAGATTTACTTACTCAAGATCACCATAAACCATAAACCCTAAGTAGGAGATACCATCTTTCTACTTGTAGCAACGTTTCAGGGTAAGATTAGGTGCGTGCAAGATGAATGTAAGAAATATCATGGAGAAAGTTATATAAATAGCCTTAGAGATGATCTAGGAACTCCAAACAACAAGGTGTCATAAAGAAGGAAGGTAAGAAAGTGTAGCTTGAGCACTCTTCTCGGTCAATCTAGCTCTACCTCCAAGAAGGAAGCACACCCTAGGTCAAGGAAACAAGAAAGAGATTTTCTTAAAGTTCTAGCTCAAGCTCTACCATGGAACACCATGGGTTTGGCCAAGAAGAGAAAGAGAGAGAGTATGTAATAAAGAAAAATGAATGTATATAGGGAGATCTCACTTATTGAGACAAAGAGCAAGATAGCACCAAACTATCACAAGAAGGGTAGATCCAATCCCCATATCAACATGCAAGGAAGATCGACCGTATCCTTCAACCTTAAGATCCTCCTTCATCACCAAGAAATAGGGAACAAACTCCAAGAGTAATAATAGAGAAGAGAGGGTAATATAGGTATGCAAAGGAGTCTTTTGCATGCAAGGAGGGAGGTATATATGGCTATGGGCGAGAGAGAGAGAGAAAAGGGTGTAGGTGTCAAGCTAAACAAGCCATTTGTCTAAGATATCTCATCCATGAAAGCACCTCACTCATCCATGAAACTAGAGTGACCATACAAGAAAACAAAATGACCAAACTTTCTTAGAAAATTAAAATGACCGATAGGATCTTGGTGACCAAGAGAAATCCAAACTGTCACAAACCCAAGGTGTGTTGGTAACCAAAGATGAGCTAGAAACTTTCATTGACTGCCAACCCTAGGTGCACAAGGAAATCTTGGCCACTTACAACCTTTTAGGGCACACATACAACTTTTGTGACTGCCAACACAAGGGGGTTCATCGATCAACACACTTCAAGGTCAACCATTGAGCTAGGGCATTCATGAGAGCAAACCCTAACTCAACGTTAGATGTCATCATTCAAACCAAGGTGTAACAAGGTACCCCAAAGCACAAACATATCTAAAATTATGTGAAAACATGTGAGTCACAACAAGAATGTGACAAGTTGCAAGAAAAACTCTAGAATTGGGTAAGTTGCAATTAGGTCCAAAACAAGCACATATATGCATAACTAGTTGAAAAAAATGTCCAAATTGGACCAAACTTGAAACATAAGTTTGTCAAATGATATAAAATCTCATTAGAAGGTTTGATTATGGTTTTAAGTATCTAATTATAATAACAAAGTGTGTTCACCAAAAGATCAAGGTCAAGGGTCTTGCGTTACCCTAACTTTTCTTCCAACTCTATTTAGCAAAAGAAGAGCATAGAAGGTAAGAATAAAAACTCTAATTCAAATTAGACTCCATGATAGAGGAGATTCATCATATTGGAAAGAAGGAAAATATATATAAGACAAGAATAAAAGAAGAGTAACGAACTAATCTGGTTGATTCCAACCTAGATAACATACAAAGCTCTATGGAAGAAGAGTTTGAGCTAGAAACCATAGTTTTTTTCTTTCAAAATTCCCAATTCTCAACTCTTAAAACTTTCCCCTACATTTTGTATAGATTAGATTGACCTAAAAGGAAGAAGATATTATATATCATAATTCAAAGAGACAAAAACACCCTTCTAAATCTTAGAGCACCACTTGTCAAAGGTTGACCAATTGAGCTGCATCATGGGATTTGGTTGGTTCCTAGCCAAGTTAGGCAGCTCACAACCTAGCATGAGCTCTAAATACATTCAAGGTGGAGAGACATCCAAAAGGTGAGACCAACTTCTAACACTTCAACCCTACCCTCCAAACTCTCACTTCATTGATCTGACATTGGCTCCTTGAAGCCTACAAATAAGATTAGATGTCTCAAAGGTAGGTGTAACATCCCAAAATTTTACATATGTAATTCAGAAAATTTAATGGAGTTTTATGATAAAAAGATATGTAATGGACTCAATGAAAATAGTCACAACTTATAAAATTGTGTTTTATTAATGAGAAGTGATATATCTTGTTCCTTTATGCATTAAATAACTCAATTTTATCTTATTATGAAAATAAATCAGATATAACTTTTTATTTTCTCTTTCCTAAGATAATCGTTTGATATATACATTAAAAGATAATAAGTAAGTCCTGGAGTGGATAATCACTCTCAGTCTCTAAACAGACTAAATTAATTAACTAAGGAAAAGATATCACACTTCATCACATATTTTAGTATGGATATGTTAAGATAATTACATATATGAAATTGAAGGAAAAAAGTTTATCAAATCCTAAATATATTCGAGTAGGAAGATTGTAGACTCTTTAATTACCCCTGGTTCAAATTTGATGTAAGTTAGAATTTATTTGAATACCTAACTTAATTAGATAAGAGCCTTAACATTTTTTTATAAAAAAATTTAGTTTTGATAAACCTGACAAAAATTCCTAATTTTAACTCATTTTATTAGAATTTTAAAACTTTTTATTTCGTTGGGGTGGCTTTTATAGAGTTTAGTTAAACATGGACAAGTTTGATGCCTCTCAAGCGTCTCCCCTCCTCCCAGATTCCTTGTCTCTATTAAACTCGAATAGTGTCTCATTTCCTCTACGATCTCGATCTCTCGTTGAGATGAGTCTGTCCTCCTACAGACACCACCTTCATCTCTATCTTGTCCCCCATTCTAACTCATCCCTAATTTTAAGGGACTTCATGCCCTTTTGGAGAAACAACCATTAGGATTTGAACTCTCCTCACCCCATAGTTCATATAACCACCCCTTCCATCCTTTGCACTTAAAAGTAAGGATGCCAAAACCACCCTTTGACCCAAAGTGATGCTCCTCTTCTTCCAATTCAATCTTGTGTCCTCTGAGCCACCCTTACAAGCTTGATTTACTCCTCCTACATCTATTGCCTTGTCCAAGTCACATTTGTATCCCTCAGATCTAGTAAAGCTTAGGTAAGAATCTATTACCCTCCACCCTTCTTTCCTAATCATTATTTTTCCCCAAGGTTTCCCCAAACATCGCATGGATCAGTGTATTACCCTAAGTCTACACTCTTAGTGGCTAGATAACCAAAGGCGAGTAGACCATGTATCCGTCCCTAGAATGGATCACATCACATATTTCACTCAGGCAATATATATGTAAAAGCATTAACAACAAGGTATAACGAGATACTAAAAGGGGGTTGAGAAACATGTACCCATTCCATTTCTAACATCCTATTGGTGTTTCATTTCATAGAGTAGATCCTTGAATGTAGCGGATCTTCATTTTGCAAATATAATTTGATAAACAAAACATATTAATGCTAAAGCATTAAGTACGCTATGAAAAGGCATGTACAAAGTTTATGAGTATAATAAAAGTTGCTTGGATAGAAACATCACAATAAGAAAGAAGTAAGAATAAGGTAAGAACACTTCAAAACATTCTCTTATACAAAGCATGTTTTAGGTTTCTTTATCCATTATATTAAAATGTATTTCTTTATATCATGTTTCGGGTTTGTCAACATGTGATGACCAAACATTAAAGTAGTATTCATAGGAACCATAGCTCAATCAAGTAAGTTAGTAGACAAGCATTCATATAAGCATACATACAAGAAAGCCAACATCATAGTAGGGTCAAGAGAAAAACATACCTTATGAGTAGTGAGCAAGATATGATATGATTTCTAGATATGGTCCAACCCAGGTGGACCTAAGATGCAAAAGATACAATATAGAGTTTTAGATCACTATTGTTTGATAAGATACCATCATATGAGTCATGTGGATGTTTCCCCTAGATCTAGGTTTCAATTAATTCACTATATAGATCCAAACTTCCCAATAATCATGTTATTATTCAATATAGTCTGATGATCAATATTAAATCCTAGATCTAAGTGAACCATCAACATTAGCTTAGATGTAAACATGGAATCATATTTTATTTGGATATAGGGGAAGCATAATCTTTGGTTTATTATCATGTTTTGACATTCAGGGTCATGATTAAGTCATATTAGATCAATTCCAATAATAGGGTCATAACTCCAAATCATAGAAGCATTACCAACAACAATTTAAGATGTAGAGCCATACTAAGATTGTTCTACTGACTTAAAGTCTTTAAGGTATCATGGATAGCACTAGAGAATCTTTCTAATAATATTAGAGTTATAAATATTAACATTTATATTTAGAGACGGTTGGGTGTCGTATGTTGGTGGTGAGTGTGTTGTATTGAATTTAGTGTCACAAGTCATGATAGGGTCTAATTTGATGGTGAACTTAGAGATGTGATCATCTAGAATGCACTTTTGCACAAGTATTCAAGATTCAAGGATATAAGCAATAAACATCACCTATTAAGGCATAGAAAGGTACAGAAGTAGGTCATTAAGTTACATGAGTTACTAATTACAACAATATCATAACACCATAAACAAATGTGGCACAGAGGTTATAAAGATTACCGATTTCTAGATTAAAAGATTATATGGTGACAAGCTAGGGTTTAAGACTTGGTCAGGTTATAACATGCAAGTACATAAATGAGTCACTATTAGGCCAAGTATGGTCATATAAGGTCAAAAAGACATGAGTGTGCATATAAGGGGTCCCACACTTTGGGTCCCATTCACAGAGAGGAGAAATTTATTGACTTGCATTCATATAGGGTCAAAGACCATAAAATACATGAGGGGTGCATGTTCAAGTTTGATTAAAAACACAAGATCAAAAAGGCATAATCTTTACCAAAATAGAAGAAAAACATATAAAATTACAAATAGATATTAGTGACATTAGAAGGGTGATGATTTTGATCAAAATGGCATATAACATTGTTGGATTTGCTTTTGTGGTTAGGAAGATATTAGGGTTTAAAAGTTAAACCTTAATTAGGGTTTTATAAAGTTTTTTACCTCACTGGGTTGAGAGTGGATGCTTGTTGGGCATGCGACTCTACTAGGCTCACTATTGGGGCCTCACCACAACTCGATCGATTTTACATTTCTCCCAACCTCTCGGGGCAATCGCCAGAGCCCTGTGGTTATTGCCCACTACTGAACATAATCATTCTTTATTGTAGGTCAGTCATAGGAGATTGGGAGCAACCCTAGGTGGAAATGAATGATCGGGGGCAGGGCATGTAGGTCGGAATATCATACATAGGATAATGATCATGTGGCCCACACCTTGTCTCTTTCGTGGAGACTTCGTTGCGCCTAGGCCTTGAGCCACAACAATGGTGACTCTAAAAAACTATTGGTGAAGGAAGATCGACAACTCCAACAAAAGGCACATTAGTCACCTCAACTCAGAGAAGGTCAGGGAAGATGATGGAACTTTTGGATGAGCAAGGGGTGGGCTACGGATAAAAACCCTAAACCTAGATCCATGGCGACACTAGATAGGTGGGATGGATAATGAGAGGGATAATCCATGATCTGGGGATCAAGAGCGAGGGGAAAACCATGGAGAGGAAGAAAGAAAGTAGAATCAAGGTTCAATTGGGTATGAAATAGGGTAGGAAAAGGTGGAGTTAGGTGAGGTTGGCACACTTCTACCGAAAAGGTGTATAGAGGTAGGAGGAGGTATTGTGGCCATTGGATGAGGTCTAGATATGGGGAAAAAGGATCTAAGGGTTGAGGCTGGCCAAAATGAAAAACCTATTTGTGATTGGCCACAATGTTGAGAGCAGGATAACTAAGGGAATGGGTTTGGGGAGTAATGTGTTGTGCGAACACATCCATTTTTTCCTAACAAGGATAAAAATATATTTAAAAGATGTTTAAACAAGGTTTAGTCAATGTGATTTCAAATGAGCACAACTTCCTCATCCAAGCTCAGATTTGAGCATGAAAATATTCATTAGAAATAAGAGAGAGAGAGAGAGATAAAGACCCACATCTTGAACATGAGTTCAAGGTACATGGAACATCGAAGATAAGGTCAAATCCAAAGGAAATAATGTGGATGATTGAATAAGGTGAGACTAGGTTTTAACTAAATTGAGTGTCGATACAAGGCATACATACATTAGATAAACTAAGTATGTATCAAAATAAATTCAATCAAAGAAATTGAGGGATAGAGTGAGACATGAGTGAAAAGGTGAAGTAGGTGGTACATACTTGAGGAGTGAGAGAAATCAGGTTATCACATCCTCCCCACCTCAAAAGAAAATTGTGTCTCCAAAATTAAATCAAGTCATCAATCAAGACTGGGTTTTCATACTCCATATCAAAACAACTAGGTGTTCCTTCAACATAAACATTATTGGGCGATCGAGCATCATAGTCAAAGCATAGTCACATGAATCATAGCATTAGGAAGGTCATCATATGATCCACAACTTGGGTAGGACCATCCTATAGATCACAAATTTGGAGATATCACATTTTTAGGTCAAACGGATAGAGATCTTTGAGTCAAGAGTAAATATTGACTTTCATTCCCAACATTTAGGGTTCTAGAATCTTCATTGTCCTAGGTGGGGTTATACATCCATGATCTACTTTTTTGTATTTCAACAAATCAAGACATACGTCATTTTTCAATATCTTGATTCTGTGTTCAATATCAATGGATGGTCCCACCCTAGTCATGAGAGCTTATCTCTTAGTAAAAAATTGAGCGAGTCCACATAATTGTGATTTCAAATTTTTAGATTTGGAACAAAAAGTCATAAGTCATATATCAAGGGTGATCTCAAGATCCAAATAGGGTGATCATAGGATTCGAATCAAGATCATTAATCATGAGACTAGATTACATTATTAAGTATTGATAGTCAAGTTTGGACATTAAAGTCATAGTCCAAACATTTTGAAGCTAGGGTTTAGATTATTATTTTATACATTAGGGGTGACTTAGTGCTCTACCCTTTCTAAGGTTTTTATTAAGATTTCATTCTCAGTTTTCTTGAGGTTTCTCCAACAACATTTGAGCGCATTATTTTTTGTGTAATTATTTAACCTAGATTTTCTCCATCTCTTAGGGTGCACATCATCTTCTTTATGTCCTAGCATTGGGCTTATGGTGACCTTCCCTCTTGGGCTTGGTTTTCATGTTGGCCTTCCCTCCTAGGATTGACCTCTTGGCGACCTTCCCCCTTGGGTTTGGTCTTCATATTGACCTTCTCTCCTGGGCTTGGTCTTCATGTTGATCTTCCCTCTTGGGCTTGGCCTCTTGGTGACCTTCCCTCTTGGGCTTGGTCACCTACTATCTGCCACTTCCTCAGTGACTTTTTCTTACATCCCTTAGAGATGGCATAGTTGGGTTTTACAAATTATACTCAATATTTGTTCTTTCATGCTTTGTATACTTAACGCTCCAAACATTAGGTGACATTCGAGGTTATCTCTATTCTCAAACCAATTGATTATCTCACTCTTCTAGGGGAAACCATTCATCTATATACAACAATCGAGCAACATTTTGAGCATTATTCAACATTTCATGGCATCAATATCAAGTTTATTTTTCATGGTATTCATGGTTCATGAATGATCTAGTCCTAGGTCTTCCAGGAACTTGACCACTAGCTATAGTCAACATCATCTTATTCTAAGATCATCATTAAATCAGAATTTTGAGATCAAGTGTCAATATCATCTAGACATAACCTATTAGTGACATAGGTCAAGAAATCAAAATAGTATGAAAGGGGTAACCTTTTCAAGATCCAAATAATCTATAAGGTGGAAATTTAGAGGCAGTAACATAGGGATGTGACTTAGGTTAGGGAAGTCACGAGTCAACTACCACCATAATCTAGCACACTAGTCCATATTAATCATGACTCATCAAGAATACCCAAATATGGAGGGTATCAACTATTAAATTGTATTACACAAGATCATTAGTCAAATATCAAGATTATTAATAGGGCAACCATACTTCAAAATTTTACAAGGTCAAGGTCAAATAACATTCCCTTCCTTTCAAGATCAAGGTAATGGTAGCTTTTGGAATTCAAGAAGTCAATTGGTAACTCATGAGTTCGAACATAAAAGGGCTATATTTAGATCCACGTCCATTATATTATTCAAAATTGAGTTTACAAAGAGGATAAATAGCCAATAGGGGATTTTCCTCTTGTAACAAGTCTTCACATTATGATCTAGGGTCCAAATGCGTGGTCATCTCGTGGGTTGATCATGGTACATATCAAATAAGGGAAAAGTTTGCTTAACTATGTTTGAGGGTTCATCAATAATAGGGCAACATAAATTTAATCAACAGGGACCTCATTATCCATGAGGTATAGAACATGAGTTCCACCTTATTTCACCATATCAAATTTACCTCCAACATAGAAAGCACTTATATATAGTTTGTCATCATTAAGTTTGCATGAGTACATCACTATCATAAGTACTATCTTACATCGAATAGGGTTTTCAATTTAAGACCAGATTATGGCATTTTCATGTTAATCAACTTTCATAATTTTGAATGAGTTTTACTTTTCCCCATGCACAAGCTACCTATAATCAAGATGTCATATGATTAATAGTCAAGAGAGAAGAATCACAAGAGGGGATAAGAATACTAACTAATCATCATCTACTTGGGTGACTTAGATTGTCCTTAAAGAAGAGATGAGATGCTATAAGACTCTCTAAATTTGAAAGGAATTTAGTCCTTCATGGGTTCTTAAGATGTGTTCTGCCTCAAACATATATAGAGTCCTATGTGCATAGATCGGATACCATTTGTCATGGATCCATTTATTACCCTAAGTCCACACTCGTAGTGCCTACACAGCCAAAGGCGAGTGGACGGGCATTTGTCCCTAGAATGGATCTCATCACATATTTTACACTTGCATTACATATGTAGAAGCATTAAAAACAAGATATAATGAAATACTAAAAGGGGGTTGAGAAATATTTACCCATTCCATTTCTAACATCCCATTGGTGTCTCATTTCATACATTAGAGCCTTGACTATAGTGAATTTTCATTTAGCAACTAAAAATTCGATAAAAAAACATATTAGTGGTAAAGCATTAGGTATGGTATGAGAAGGGATGTAAACAGTTTAAGAGTATAATAAAATTTTCTAGTCTATAAAAATTACAATAATCAAGAAGTATAAACAAGGAAAGAACACTTTATGACATTCTCTTATACAAAGCATGTTTAGGTTTCTTTATCCATTATATTAAAATGGATTTCTTTATATTATGTTCTAGGCTTGTCAACATATGATGACCAAACATGAAAGTAGTATTTATAGGAACCATATCTCAACTAATTAAGTAGCCAAACATTCATACAAGCATAGATATAAGAAATCCAATGTCAAAGTAGGGTCAAGAAAAAAAATGTACCTTACGAGTAGTAAGCAAGATATGATAAGATCTCTATAGCCAGCCCAGCCCAGGTGGACCTAAGATGCAAAAGATACAAGATAGAGCCTTAGATCACTATGGTTTGATAAGATACCATCATATGAGTCATGTGTATGTTTCCCCTAGATCTAGGTTTCACTTAGTTTACATATAGATCCAAACTTCCCAATATGCATGTCATTATTCAACATAGTCTGATGATCAACATTAAATCCTAGATCTAAGTGAACCATCAACATTAGCTTAGATGTAAACTTGGAATCATTTTTTATTTGGATATAGGGGAAGCATAAGATTTGTTTTATTATCATGTTTCAACATTCAGGGTCATGATTAAGTCATATTAGATCAACTCCATGCAATAGGGTCATAACGTCAAATTATAGAAGCATTAAGGAAAACAAGTTAGGATGTAGAGCCATTGTAAGAGAATTATACTGATTTGAAGTCTTTAAGGTAGAATGGATAGCACTAGAGCACCATTCTTACAATATTAGAGTTCCAAATATTAACTTTATATTTAGAGTGGGTTGGGTGTATGTGGTGAGTGTGTTGTATTGAATTTAGTGCCAGAAATCATGATAGGGTCTGATTTGATGGTGAACATAGAGATGTGATCATCTAGAATCCACTCTTGCATAAGTATTCAAGAGTCAAGGATATAAGCAATAAACCTCACCTATTAAGGCATAGGAAGGTACACAAGTAGGTCATTAAGTTATATGAGTTACTAATTGCAACCATAGAATAAGACCATAAACAAACATGGCACATAGGTTATAAAGATGACTGATTTTGAGATTAAAAGGTTATATCATGACAGGCCAAGGTTCATGACTTGGTCAAGTTATGACATGCAAGTACATAAATTCACTATTAGTCCAAGTATGAATATATAAGGTCAAAAAGACATGAGTGTGCATATACGAGGTCCAACACCTTGGGTCCCGTTCATATAAAGGAGAAAGTTACTGATTTGCATGCATATAGGGTTAAAGATCATCAAATACATGAGTGTTGCATGTTCATGGTTGATTAAACGCACAAGACAAATAAGGAATAATATTTACCAAAATAGAGGGAAAACATACAAAATTAGCAATCATATTAGTGCCATTACAAGGGCGATGATTTCTGATCCAAATGGTATATAACATTACTGGATTTGTTTTTGTGGTTAGGAAGATATTAAGGTTTGAAATTAAAACCCTTTATTAGGGTTTTAGGGAGGTCTTTACCTCACTAGGCTGAGAATGGATGCTTTTCGGGCTTGCGACTCTATTGGGCTCACTCCTAGGGCCTCACAACAACTCAGCCAGTTGCACATCATTCCCAACCACTCGGGGCAATCGCCAGAGCCAAATGGTCACTGTCCACCATTGAACATAGTTCTTTGCTGTTGTGGGTCATTCACAAGAGATTGGGAGCAACCCTAGGTAGCGGTGAATGACTAGGGGTAGGACATGTGGGCTAGAAGGTCGTACACAGGATCATGATTTTGTGGCCCACACCTTGTCTCTTTCGTGGAGACATCGCTGTGCCCAGGCCTTGAGCCGCAACAACAGTGACTCAAGCAAACTATTGGTGAATGAAGATTGATAGCCCCAACAGGACACGGAGTAGTTGCCTCAACTCGGAGTGGATCGGGTAAGATGATGGCACTTTTTGATGAGTGTTGAGGGCTAAGGACAAAAACCCTAAACCTAGCTCCATAGAGGCATCAACTAGGTGAGGTGGAGAATGAGAGGGGCTAAGTTGTGATCTGGGGATTGAGAGCGAGGGTAAAACTATGAAGAGGAAGAAAGGAAGAAGAATCGGGGTTCAGTTGGGTATGAAATAGGGTAGAAAAACGTGGTGTTAGGTGAGGTCAACACCCTTGCCTTCGAAAAGATGTACAGAGGTAGGAGGAGGTGTTGTGACCGTTGGATGAGGGCTAGATCTGGGGCAAAAGGATCTAAGGGTCGTGATTGGTTGAAACGAAAAATATGTTTGTTATTGCTTGAAAAGTTGAGAGCCGGATAACCAAGGGAAAGGGGTTGGGGAGTAATGGGCCGTGTAAACGTTCCCATTTTGGAACCAACAAGGATAAAAATTTATTTAAAATATGTTTAAACAAGGTTTAATAAATGTGATTTCAAATGAGCATAATTTCCTCATCCAAGCTCAGATTTGAGCATGTAAATATGCATTGAAACAAGAGAGAGAAACCCACATCTTGAACATGAGTTCAAGGTACACTGAACTTCAAAGATAAGGTCAAAGCCAAAGGAAAGAGTGGTGATGATTGAACAAGGTGCGACTAGGTTTTAGCTAAATTGAATGTCGCCACTAGGCATACATACATTAGATAAACTAAGTATGTATCAAAATGCATTCAATCAAAGAAATTGAGGGCTATAGTGAGACACGAGTGCAAAGGTGAAGTAGATGGTACATACTTGAGGAGTGATAGAAAATCTAGTTATCATAGATGGGGTCTGGGATAAGCCATTGGATATTAAATAATAGTGTACATGTGGCTTTTACTTATTTCCTAATTGGTTTGTCCTTTGGAAATTATTAGTAAATCATTGGTTAACAAAATATTAAGGAAAATATCTTTTTGAAAGGAATTTTTATTAGGAATCAATTTTCTAGTTTTCAAAACCTAATATGATCAAATCAAACCCAATTTTCTTATTGGACTAATATTATAATTTAAGATGTAAATTAAGATGATAATCAATATATATCATGTTAATTTTAGGAGACTTAGGATTTGAATCAATATCAGAGAGACTAAGTTAGGATGTTCTTTCCTCCAGGTAAACATGCCATGTTGTTGTACAGTATTACTTTGGTTTATGTTTTTTATTATGTTATAAGCACATGATTATGTCATTATGAAAGTATTTACTCTTTTGAAGTGATGCACTATATTAACTATCATTGATATTTGATTTATCTTAGAGTTATAAGTATCATTTTCAACAAATTATTTTTATAATCTTATAAAGTTCTCATGTTAAGAGGGAGAAATCCCAATTATGTGCAAAAAGGGAGAAATCCCATCATGTTAAATATTCCAATTCAATGTTAATTTCATGTTCATATTAAGAACCATGTTATAAGAATTGATTATGTTTTATATACCATTGTAATCATTTTCCTCAAGTGGTCATTATAGGCTTTCATAGCCAATTATGGGCGTCGTAGCAAGTTATGAGATTTTCTAGCATTATCTTCTTTTAAGTGGGCTATCATAGAGAGATGAATATTATAGTTATTCAATTATTTATGTCAAGAAGATTTTTTATGAATGCTTAAGGTCAAGTTTAAGTGAAGTTTCCTTTGATGTCAAGTATAACTATTTTTATTATGATATAAAGTGTCAATATCGTTAACTGATGTTATGTTTTCCCTTTTCATGGTTGGGGCATGATGTCCCTAGGTATTAAACCAAGTAAGGATTATAGAAGAAAAAGATAAGGGTTAGAAGACCTTCATGATCATCTTGGTGGGTGCTATCTTAGATTAGATGATCCTATTATTTAGAATGTTACATTATATTTTCTATTTAAACCATGTTACTTATTCAATTTTAAATTTGATGAAGAAGTCAGTTTGTAGTTTGCATATACAATGAAAATTGTATGGAATATTTGCAATGGGTATAATGTTGTGACATTATCCTTCCAAGACAACTGATTCTTCTCATTTATGGTTTGTATTCAAAAGTGGGGTGTTACATTAAAGGTATAAAAGAAAATAAGTAGATGACCATCGAGAAAAAATCCAATTATATGTTCTAACCCTACGTATATATGCCCTTTTTCTAGATGGACCTAAGAGATCCGATAAGGGCAAGTATAAGGAAGATGATGGTTCTAGCTCATGTAGTAAGGGAAGTGAAGGAGGAATGAATCCTAGGGAAACCTAGGAGGACTTAATACTAGCACTCGCCAATGATCTAGGACAAGGGCAACATCAACCTATACACCATGAGCTGACATTGGTAGACTTCCTGAAGATGAGGCCGAAATTCTTTGTGGAAAAGGATAAGTTGATGTCATAACCAAGGAAGATGAATGGATTAGAAGCATGGTACATTATTTCAATGATATGGACTTCCCTCAACAATATAGGGTTTATTTTAAGACACACATGATGAAGGGAGATACTCATACATGGTTGGAGAATTTCCTAAAATCATGAGTAGTTGATGCTCCTGCACTCACATTGTAAGGATTTGTTGAAGCCTTCCAAGAGCATTATGTATATGAAGCTATGATAGAAAGAAATGAGGGATAGTACTCCAACCTAACGCAGACTGGTGACATGAGCATTACCAATATGCCATGATGTTCCACATACTCTACAAGTATTTTTATGAGTACACTAAATTTCATAGGGTCAAGAAGTTCATCAGAGGACTTAAACCTGACATGAGCTTTGCTTTGGTTGGACTATTGCATCTAAACTCTTAAAGAATCCCCCGACTCTGCGTTAGATATAGAAGAACACATTGGAAGTTCCTACCAGAAGGAAGTACCCAAAAGAACAATCAACACTCTTCAAATAGCTTGGCAATGAAGAGGAAGGCACCACAGTCTATAGAATCCAAATGATACCAATATCCAACATGTAAGAAGAGTCGTGTGAGTCCTTGTAGGTATGTCACATGAGTGTGCTATTACTATGGAGAGACAGTGCATATTAAGCCCATTTTCCTTAATCCCGTGAAGAAGGACAACAATCATAATCCATCACCTAAGAGACAAGCTAGAATTTTCACCATGTAAGTAGAGAAAGAAAAAGATGATCAAGGTAATAATTTATTCATGTTCATATAAATCTTTATCATGTAGATAAACATCTCTTTTCACATGTAAAAGTTTGGTAATCAATGAGCTAAACAGATGTTTCTCACATGCTAAGGGGTAAGAGAAACCTTGAAGTGTCTAGTAACCTAAGAGAAAATTTTGTGGATGAAATTTATGTAAGGTGTATAGAATTGTAAAATCTCAAAAATTTCACACATGTCTTGAATGGATTCTTATAACAAGAAGTTTATTGGACTTAATGGAAATAGCCCAAATCAATAAAATTTCATTCAATTAATGTGAAATAATATATCTTGTTCCTTTATGCATTAAATAAGTCACCTTTATCTTAATATAAAAATAAGATATAACATTTACTTGCTCTTTTCAAACATAATCACTTCATTTATAGATAAAAAGAGCACGTGTAAGTCCTATAGTAGATAATCACACTCAATCTTGAAACCAAAGATATTATACTTCATCACATTTTCTAATATGGATTTGTTAATATAATTGAATATATGAAATTGATTGATTTCTTTTTATCAAAACCTAAATCTAATTTGATAGGAAGATTTTAGACTCCTTAAATCCACCTCATGTTCAAACTTTGAGGTGATTTCGACTTTATTTGACCACCTAACATAATTACATTAGAGTCTACATAGATTTAAATTAAAAACTTTACTTTCAATCACCTTGACCTAGATGCCCTATTAACATCATACTCTATAAACTAGTTCAAGTTCCTTGATGATGATTCACCACTGTGGCTACCCAATGCCTCTCTAATCATGGAAAAGAATTTGTGAGCTTTGTTTTTGTAACATCCCTAACATGGGTTATGGCTTAACCCTAGAATTTTTTCTTAAGCAAGTTATTTACAAACTTGTTCTAATCTTTTGAAAAGTAATTAAGACTTTTTGTGAAGTTTATTTTCAAGTGTGAGCTTAATTGTAAACTATTTGTGCATTATATGATAGTTTGAGTGTAAAGTGCAATTTACCCAAGATGAGGGGTTACGTTGCAATATGTCACATGTTGAATGTGTCTTAAATGTTTTAATATTGTAAGAGAAAGAATGATGCTAAGTGGTGGATTGTGGAAAGCCTAAATTCCAAGTATTGAGTTTGTTTGAATAATGCTAGTGCCTTGTGTACCAATTTTGGTACAAATTGTAATTTACACAAAATATAGGGTTGATATAAAAATTACAACCTCCAGAGTGTACTTACGCCCTCTATGTATCATTTATAGGAGATATAAAGAAGGATACGCCATGTTTGAACCATCGTTGAGTAATGGTACTCTTTGTGATGAAAAGACTAAGTAAGGATTGAATTTGAAACCCTAACTTGAGTTGTATCGAGTTGTAGACTTGAAATGAGAATGCTAATTGGCCAAGGAGCCATAAATGGGATCCCATATCGGTTTTTGGACTCTTGGAAAAGGCCATGATGACCTAAGCACCTCAGGGAGGTAATCCATGATGAGTTAGATACTCCTTGCAAAAAGTGTATTGGTTTGGTTTATTTGTGAGATAAAGATGAGATATCTTATCCAACAAAATAAAGGATGGATGAAATGTCATCCCTAGATTATCCTCTATACTTTTACATGTCAAGATAAATGTAATAGAATGAATGGACATGTGTCAACCATTCATGGCCACGTGTCACCTAGTAGCATATGGTGAAGACACCTTTTATACATTCTCTTTCATGAACCCCAAGTATATATACTTCTCCTTCCACCTAATAATGGAAGTTTATGAACCCCACAACTCTCTTTCTTGGATATATCATGCATACCCTATTAGATATCATTCCTAATATCTCAACGAGAAAGGGGAGCTCGAGAACCAAGCTTAAGGTAAGGCTTTGGTCATCTTCAACCTTGGTTGAAGCATGATTTCGGGTTATAGTTATTCTTCTCTTTTCTTCTTCACCAAGTTCTTAACTATGGTGATTTCTTGAATATGTAGGAGTTGTGAACGAGCCTTGGACCTTGTATAAGCTCATATTCAACATTAGGAACATGAAGCTTCGGAGCTTGGAGCTTTGAAGTTGTTCATAAGGCGGGTTATGTAACTTGACCCAACAATGTTATTATTCACCTTCAATATTGTTGAACTTGTTGATCTACTTTCAATTTCGAATTCCTTTCATAAATTGATGATCCTTTGAGTTCCAAAAGTATCTTAGGAGTATTTTCCATAAACTAGAACAGTGAGAATAAGAATCTAGAGGTTGATGATGATGACATCATTAAAGCCTAACCCGATATTGGGTTAAAGACCCTCTACCTGATATGGTGAGGAGAATACACTACTAGCATGATATGGTGATGATTAGGTACCTCTTGCACGTTATGATGATAAAGTGCACACCTTGTGCACGATATGTTGTTAAGAAAACACTGTGTGCATGATATAAGGTTAAGTATACATCCTATGCATGACATGAAGTCAAGCATATACTCCACCCGATATATCAAAACCCTAGGTGATAAGTAATCTGACATGTTGATGTACACACCATAAACAAGATATGGTGAGGAGTGTATACCTCATGGGAAATATGAGTAAAACATATATACACTATGAGCACAATAAAGGGTCAAGTATTCACCTCCTACACGATATGGTGTTAGTATTATACCCTAACCCGATATGGGTGGAAACCCTAGTTGATGATATGAAACTCGATATGTCAAACCCAAGATGATGGGTATCTCGATATGGAGATAAGTGATAATCCATGAATGGTATGAGTGATACCTACTTGCACCATATACACAATACAAGGTTAAGGTTATACCTTTCACACGATATGGTATACTCTACCCGATATGGTTGAAAACCCTAGATGATAGATTGAAACCCGATATACCCTATCCTTTGTGTAATTGTAAGAGAATTCAACTAGATTGTCATGTAATTATATGATAGAACTGATCCTTGAAGGTATAAAACGTTATAATCCTAAGGGTCTACTTAACAAGGTAACCTGATATGTTACCTAACATGGTAACCCGATATGTTACCCAACATGGTGACCCGATATGATAATCCAATATGGGAACCCAAATTGGTATAGTGTGTATGCTACTAAAATGATACCATGATGAAGCATATACTCCATACCTGATATAGTGCACACATTGTGCACGATATGGAATCAAATATACCCTTATACCTGACATGAGGTCAAGCTTCCAACTCATAAATGATATGAGGTCATGTATCTCCAATTTGAGATGATAAGAACTAAGTGATAGCTAACCCGAGCTGGATACACAATATGGTTTTAAGGGGTACATCCTAAAACACGATATGCTGATGTGGTTATACCACATTCCCGATATGGATACACGATATGATTTGAAGGTTGTATCTTAAGCACAATATGATAGTATACACACATCTTGATACTCGATATGATGGGAAAACTTCAATCATATATGCTTGATTGAGTGACCTATGTTGTGTGTTGTGTTAAATGCAACATAAAGGGTAATGAGTTTAGTGCAAATTGATAATGGTGATCTAATGTACCTTAAAGTGGATAGTAGAGATAACTTAACAAAAGTATAATGCAATCAACATCTTAGTGAGGATGAAAGAGAAACTTATATTTGAATAACAATTGTGTATGAATATATGTTGATACTCCTAAAATGAGTGGAGTATGAATTAAGGTTTATTTCTTGATAACATGATCTTGAATCCTTAATTTGATTAATAAGGGGATAACCTAACCCTAATGAAGGGTGATGGTATGCACTTACAACCCTAATCGGTTAGATTGAGAAATCCTAACCCTAATAATGGGAAGGATTTATTTCTCATATATTACATAGTGATGATGTGAATTTGAAACCCTATTTGGTTAAAATAGGCAATCCTAACCCTAATAATGGGAAGGATGTATTTCTCTTGAATTGCATAGTGATGTCATATACTATTAGAGTTTTTATTGTGAAATGCAAACTATTCAAGAATCATGAGATGATGAGCATAGCCAGGAATGAGATATGATGTTTTATATGATACAGATTTAAATGAGCCTTGTGAGCCATGTTAAATATGTGTACAATAAAGTATAATGATTATACAGTATGATATCTTAAAAATAGTTGTTTCCTAGTGAGAGGTGACAAGATATTTAATGAACCATGAGACCTATGTGAAATACTTGTACAACAAGTGTGTTGAATACCTTGGTATGAGGACCAAGAGGTAATAGTTACCTATTACAGAGGTAACAATGCTCAGTGATGACCTAAGGGTTTGAATACCGAGATCGAGTAATCATGATGATGATATGAAAGGATGAGAATTCCCAGTTTTGTGATAAGGGACTGAGATCCTTAGTGTTATACATTCAAAGTGTTCTAAAGATCTTAAAAGTACTACCACCTTCTTTATAGCATATGTTATAATTCGTGTTTGAAACTTGTTTGATGCTAAAATATGTTGTAATGTACCTAATTCATCAAGTTAAATCTCATCATGTAGTTTCCCTGACCATAGATCCATTCAGTGTCAGAAATTGCTGATGGTGAAATGAGTTTAACTCAGAGAGCATATTTTTTAATATGCGGGGGTGAAGGACGAAGTATATCCATACGTCCCAATGAAGAATCAATGTCACACCTTCCTTATTTATCACGAGATGATGTGAATCTCCTGATCAAATGAGGAATTGATGTGTAAAATCCTTCTTCATTCTAAGTGGTATCGTGATTGAAGTATAAAATCTCCCGACCAGGTGACGAATTGATGTTTTATCTTCCTTATCCTTATAATCTGGGAAAGCTCAGTGGTCTTCTCATGAAGAGAGTACATGCAATGGCAGTAACTCTATAGAGAAGATGACACTATACCCTGACATGCTATTTGTAGATGACATAAGATGTCCTGCAAGCAGCTGACACGAGATGTCCTACTAAGTTGTGTCATACTGCATTATTTTAAGAGAAGAGATTACTCTGTTCTTCTTATAACAGTGATTAATCCTACTTCTTAATATAAAAGAACCTTTGCTAAGTTTTATACTATTTACATGTGATAATAATATTGTTAGCAGAGAGTTATATCTCTCGCTGGGACAATTGTCTCACGCCGTGGGATCCACAATTTTTAGGTGGATGTGTACAACGCGGTAGAGACCTTTCTGCAGAGGGAGAACAACCGTTGGGATATCAGTAACAACTCAGGTTGAGTGTACTATCTGTTGTGTCTTGTAGATAGAAGTACTATGGGTCATCTCTATACTCTTAGGTCCTTGGAGTCAGTACCTAATGGTTTCATGAGCGATCTGAGATTTTGGCTTGTATGCCTCGAGGTTTTATGTTGCTTTAGTATATGTTTTGACAGAGCAACTGTTATATGTTGTCCTCGAGATGAGATGAAACAATGTATGTACAATGTGAATCATGATATGTATAAGTTTTGGATATCTCAGTGAGAGTTTCCTGGTATTGGATCTCCTTGCAAAATGGTTCTAATTCTTAGTGATTTTTTTTACCTGTTGTTTATGGTTATTCTACAATTATTACTGGTGATGGCTTGATTTTTTTTCAGGTCATCACAGTTTTACCTCCTTGAATGTTTTATGAACTTGATGAATGTGTTTCCATTATGATTCTTTTTCACCAAGTCATGACTCCTTCCTCTATTTTTCTAATTCCTCTAATGTTTCAAGGATACATAGGCCCTTTCATTCCAAGGATTGTTCCCTTGTCTTCTTGTATTGCTATTTTTCATTTTCTACATAATGCACTTAGTTTTTTTCACAATTCAGAGTACTCTCATACTGTAAACCTCCGACCGAGGACAAGGCTTGGATGTAGAGCTCCAGTTCCCAGGAGAAACTCTCCAAAGGATTATTGTGTTTGTGCTTTTATAAGGGACTCACTTGAGACCTTGACTTTGCAAAAGAATCTAGGATGTGTTGGATTGTGTTAGAGCTTCAAGCTTAAGTTGTGATGCTCACATGAGCAATGGAAGAAGAAGTAGATCATCAAAAGTCATCTTTGCCCATGTGGTTTTAATTGTGTTATTTTTTTGTCAGATGGGTGATTCAAGTTTTTTCCACCATCTTTCCTTGCTACACATGATTTGGGTAGGAAGGGCCTACCTAGAAGTGGTCGGACCAATTAGGACACATTATGGTGGGCTCGTGCCCGAGATAAGCCATTAGAATTAAATAATATAGTACATGTGGCTTTTACATGTTTTCTAATTAGTCAATCTTTTAAAAACCCATACTAAATCACTAGTTAATCGTAACATTATTGAAAATTATGCTTCAGGAAGGATTTTGATAAGGAATCCAATATTATGATTTTTTAAATCATAATTTTATAATGTCAGACCATGTGTTACTAATGGACTAATATTTGGATTTAATATGTAAATTTAGAGGATAATTAATATGAAGCATGTTAATTTCAAGATGCATAGGATTTGACTCAAGATTAGAGAGACTAATTTATGATAACCTTTTATCCAGGTAATAGACCATGCTCTTGTTTACAACTACTTAAGCTTATATGTGCTAATCATTCTATAAGCACATGATTTTGTGATCACGAAAGAATTTAGTCTTTTCAAGTGATGCATTATATTAGACCTTAATTATGTCTATTATATCTTGGAGTTACAAGTATCATGTTCACTTAAGTATATATATGATCTTCTAATGTGCTCATATCAAGAGGGAGAATCCCAATTACATGCAAAGAGGTAAAAATGCTCTCATGTTAAAGATTCAAGTTCAATATTATGTCCATGTTCATATTAATAATCATGTTATAAGATTTGTATAAGTTTTATATTCTCTTGCAATCATGGATCTCAAGTGGTCACTATGGGCTTTTGTAGCCAAATATGGGCTTCCTAGCTAGTTATGAGCTTTCCTAGCATTATATGCTCTTAAATAGGCAATCATCAAAAGTTGCATATTTTATATTTAATTATTAGCATCAAAAGTTTATTTCATGAATTCTTAAGTTAATTAATGTCCAAGTCAAGTTTTCCTTAAAGTCGGGTAAAATTGTTTTGCTTATGTTATAAAGTACCAGTACCATATATGGATTTGATGATTTTCCTTTTGCATGGACGGGGATGCCATGTCCCAAGGTATTGGATCAAGTAAGGATCAAAGAAGAGCAAGGTGGGGATTAGAAGACATTCAAGATCATCTTGGTGGGGTGTCATCTACCTGAGATGATCCTATATTTTACAATGTTTTGTTATGTTTTAGTTATTCCATGTTTATGTATTAGGATTTAAATTTTATGAAGGAGTTAGTTCTAGTTTCTATATTTAATGAACATTTTATAGAGCTTATTAAGTCAATGTATGGTGATTTATTTATTTATTTGCAATGACTGTCATGATGTGATATCCCCCTTACGTGTTAAATGTTTCTTTTTTTAGTTATTGTATGTATGCAAAAGTGGGGTGCTTATGTAGGCCAACTTTGGACTTAATTGATGTCAATGCTTGGATCCATTTCCATTTCAATCCAATTTCACCCTTATAAGATAGAAAGTCAAAATAATCTATTAGAAGATCAGAAGGCATGTCTTCTTTAATAAAAAGGACCCCATTACAAGGTATATAAACTCAATGGAAAGCATCCTTGACCCAATCAAGAATTCACATATGTTTATAACATATCTTCATATATCTCTACCCGACAAGGCCCCAAAGGATATCATTGTAAACATATTATGGTTTAACCCCTTATTTGTTCAAAACACTATGATTTAACCCCTTATTTATCCAAAACACTAACCAAAATTGGGGTTTATATATCACATACCTACTATATATTTAAGATCTGTTAAGGTTCATGTTTCTTAGATATTTAAGTCAAACATTGTTATTTGTTAATAAATAAGTTGCAAGTTCTATAAAGACTACTTAATCATCATATAAGGATATCTAGGTGCCACAAAGAGATCAAGAGAATACAGTAAGAGTTAGAAGTAAACTTGGGTCAAAGTTTACAATTCTAGCAAATATAAAACTTTTTTTCATAATCAAAGTACTATAAAAATGGTTTACAAAGAGTGTCTCACAACACTCAAGGTTAGACCACCAAGATCTAGGGACGTGTTACATGATAAGTGTCCTAACATTTAATTCTCTATTCTTGAAGTCAACGTCCGCAAGGATTAGAATACAAGAACTACAAAGAATAGATGATTTATCTACAATTATATTACCTACATACATTTATTATGTAGTTACAAAATATGTCTATGTACAAATTAGATATTTGTAATAAAACAATCATAGGTAATCTCCCAAAACTCTATTAACTACACATTTACTTTCTATAAAAGATATTGTCAGGAACATTTTTGTGACGACTGGCGCTAAATATTTATCTACCCTCTTTAAAATTGTAGCCACCAGTTCCACCTTTTTTCTACCAACCACAAATGGAAAATTCATGATCTTACCCTTACTCATCCCTCTCGTAGTGATCATACACTGTAGATACATATTCTTCACTAATTCATCACTTTCCTAATGTATTCCAAAGAAGATCGCTAGTTCCCTCATGTAGTACATCACCTACCCAGACATTAGCTTGGGTATTTTGGTGGAGGGAGTTCAACTGCGCTTCATTGTTTGGGCCTGCAGCACCAAAAATGTCCCCCTGATCAACACCATCCAATTAATGTCATATGAAGTTGTGGATGATACATCATGAAACTATTATACAACATTGTTTATGGATGAGATATGTAACATCTTTTCTTAGATAAGAAAACTTCCTCTTCAACACACAAAATTCTCACTCAACAAAGTTTCTTAATTGTGCATGTTGGCAGTTGAACAACTCCTTGTTGTTGTTGTGTGCTTCTCTATTGCCACCTAAAAACTCAGCCAAGTGATAATATGTGTAGCAAAATGGGGCGAAAAATTAAGGGTTGTTATCATAGCCTACATACACAAGATAATACTTACCAGGAGGTAATTTATAACCCTCCATTATTGTTGTTGATTGGAGGACCCTCATGTCTGATGTGTAACCCTTCCACCTTGTTAGAATGTACATAAACTCCATGTCAAAATTTACAACAACCGTGACTTTGATTGAGACAAACCCTTTCCTGTTACAATAATGATTCTTCTTTTTCCTATTGTCCATCATAGGAATGTGTGTCCCATCAAGTTACCCAATAGCATCCTACAATAATTTAGTACCAAATTCCATTAGCAAATACCCATATGGTAAGTAAAATTATGTCATCATGTTAATTAGTTGCTTAAAGTATGGGTTGAACAATGGGTTGGATGTGATCCAATGGTGTGTCATTGTGGATGTGGTAGGTGTGATGATATACTCATGACACAACTCACATATCATGTCCAAATCCTCAATGAATTTTCTATGTATTGTCTCACCCAAGTGGATGTAGTCCTTTTCTAACGAATGATTGGTATGGCCATGACCAACCATATAGAGGATAACAAATAGTCTCGACTATTGATACCCCCATAGAACATTTGAACATCCCTTCTAGTTTGGCGTGTGGTAGACATTTAGTGGTGATGCATCTATTGATGAGCCTCCTTATCCTATGGCCAGAGCAATAACATCCTCCAAATGGAAGGGTAATCAAGGTGGCAACACAACAGGCCATAGTAGAGGGCTTGATCATGCACCTTCATAGGCACTATGGAAGTCTTGATTGCCCTACATTCATAAGAGCATTCCTCCTATACATTATTGTTTATTTTCCTACCATTTAATTTTGTAGCATATAATATTGACTACTATTTTTCCCTCCCATTCAATATAATGCCAAGTAATATTGACTATTATGCTTTTCAATTATATTTTAATTTTGGAGGATTTACTAGGTTTCATTTTCATGTACACCTTCTTGAGTGTGATCTCGTCTATTTAGTCATAGGCGTAAACATGTTAGATACTATTTTAGAACAATCAAATGTACTCAATGCATAAATATTATAATGAATTTTAGAATCCATCATGTATAATATCAATGTAGTTCATGAAGAGTCAAATACTACAATACCTAGGTTCATTAGTAGTAGGAGTGGTCACCAAAAGGTTTATCACATCATCACAGGACATAGAATGTGGGTGTATCACCTTTACAAAATGGAACTTCAAACTCTTCTATCCCTTGTTCATAAGCTTGAGACTTGTGGCTTGATCAACACTCAATAAAACCATAGGATTTCACTTTGATGTGTTTGCATTCTTGGTTGCTTAGAGAACCTTCATCATCAATGGGTACCCCCAAAGCATCGACTACATTACCTAATAAAAAATTTCCCACTGGGACATCCAGAATAGACCCAATGCACTTTATAATATCTCCTTCTTTAATAGCGGTGATGGATATGGGGTTTGTGAATGGCCTACAAGATGTTGTGGCATGTATTATGGAGGCATAGT
Organism: Alisma plantago-aquatica; assembly: GCA_963693085.1. Lineage (NCBI taxonomy): Eukaryota > Viridiplantae > Streptophyta > Magnoliopsida > Alismatales > Alismataceae > Alisma > Alisma plantago-aquatica. Next base: position 920,650,808 of record OY856409.1, read on the forward strand.
TGGTGTTGGTTTGTGTAACATCCCTGACCTGGGTTATACTTTAACCCTAGGTGTTTTGATTAAGAAAGGTGATTAAATGCTTAATCTCATCTTGTGAAAAGTAATTATGGCTCAAGAGGAACCTATGTTGCAATTCTAGTCCTTTTTGAACATTGTTGAAATTAATGTTTTGTTTGTTTTGGACTAAAGTGCAAATTACCCAAGTTGAGGGGTTTAAGTGCAAATTGTGCATGATAATATGTCCATCATGTGTTAAAGCATCATGAGAGTGAATATGATGCTGAGGTATGGCTATGGAAGCCTGGATACCAAGAAAGAGCTGATAAAGCAATGTATGTGCATGAAACCCTAGTTTTGGTGTAATGTGCAATTTACCCAAAACCTAGGGTGCAATATGTAAATTACCAATTCAATAAGGTCCCTAATGTTTCTTGACATCATGTAGAGCAAATAAAAAGAGAGGGGCGCCTCATTTGAATTAAGTTGGAGGAGAGAGAATCTTGATATTAAAATAATCAAGATTTAATCCTAATTGAAACCCTAATTCGATTTAGGGAAAAAATAAATGTATTAATTAAAGGGCCTTCAACCAAAACCAAAATGGTTGGATTCATATGTGTATGTGACGTCCTTGATCTTTGCAAGGACCACGAAAATATCCAAGGGAGTGGATAACTCACACACAATTTTATAAGAAAAAGAAATATCCACTCACATATGGATATTAATATAATATGATTTAAGGTGCTTGATTTTCTTTTCTTTAAATCATGGATAATTGAGAGGGATAGAATTCAAACAATATATCCTCATCCCTAAGGAAGATTAGGGGGAATAGGCGGCCACATATTTGGGATTAATTGGATTTTAGCAAAGTACATTCTCTCTCATTGAATTTTTATAAAAGAACCTTTTATAAGCCAAATGGAAGGCTTTTTCGACCCCACTTCTTCTCCTTGCTTGGGAAACGACCAAGGGAGCTTGGGAGGGTCAGAAGGACGACCCCCAACCTGTTGGTAAGCTTCTTGACCTTGGTTCACCATGATTCCATGGTGGAAATCGAAAATAAATTATGGATTTCTTCCTATTTTGATCTCCTCTTCAATTCTAACCATTCCTTTTCACTCAAACCTTGAGGACGAGCCTTGGAATGGTGAAAGGAGTTGCATAGACCATTTTTACCGTGAGAATGGAGCTTTTGAGCTCAATTGTAGGCAGGTTTTATAACTTGAACCCTCGATTTTGTTATTGCATTCAATTCCTTATCAAATATTGATCATTTCCATAATTGCAATAATTGATTTGGTTGATGGATGCAATTTCCATGGAAACCACAGCAGGTTTCGTGAGTTTAGAGGTTGAATATGATAATCACACACCTCTACAAATATCCAAGGAAAACTATCTTGTGTGGGTTACTCAAACAGTTTCCCAAACCGTTTGGGAGAAACAGTTTCAAACTGTTTAGAAGCAAACAATTTAATTAAGCCGCATGAGACCAAACGGTTTAAAAACCATTTGGGGGAGTTGAAAAAGGGTTGACTGTTTTATAATCCTATTAATAATTATGTTGTTTGATAACCCACCAAATTTTATGGATTAATTCCAAAGGAATCATGAGTTGAAGGCTAATCAATTAGGCAAACTCTAATTGGATTAAGTGCTGATTTTCAACTTGATCGATTGGACTTTTTGGGTTGATTAGCCCAAACGGTTTCAAAACCGTTTGGGGATCACCCAAATGGTCTCAAGACCGTTTGGGGATCACCCAAAACCGTTTGTAGGTCTAGGGTTAAGCATGGTTGACCAATTGAAGGTCTAAAGGTACCAAATCACTTTGTAATTAAATGTTGATTTGATGATCAACTCAATAGCTCAAACCCTAATGATTTTTCACTAGAATCCAGGGGTTGGATGAGCCAAACGGTCTAAAGATCTTTTGGAGCTCATCCAAACGGTCTCAAGACCGTTTGGAGGTCACCCAAGACCGTTTGGAGGTCTAGGGTTGAGTATGGTTAAGCAGTTGAAGATCCAAAGATACTAAGTTGGAGTGTAATCAATTGTTGATTTGGTGATCAATCCAATGATCCAAACCCTAATAGGTTGACTTGGATTTTGATGGTATGATGGGAAAATGGTCTCAAGACCGTTTGGAGGTCATCCAAACGATCCCAAGACCGTTTGGGGTCAGGTCATGTCCAAATTGGATGATGGTTCAAATCAATTAGACACACATTGAAATATGTTGAAGGGTTATTGATTCCAAACCCTAATCCAATTGATTCAAGCCCTAATTGATGATCAATTGAGGGTCAATTGAGGGTCAAATCAGTTGAAGGTTGACCTAATTAACTCAATTGATGATTGGATAACATATATAAGATCGATTGAGGGGATCAACATTGGAAACCCTAATACATTTGAAGTGGTTGAGACACTTTTTGGTCCATGCGGTTTTGAGGAGGTTTGGACCAAATGGTCTCAAGACCATTTGAGTCCAAATGATCTCAAGACCGTTTGGGGCCAAACAGTCTCAAGACCATTTGCGACCAAACGAACCCAAACTGTTTGTGCCCATGTGGTTTCAAAAGTCAAACTTGGGCAAACGGTCTTCACCTACTTGCTTTAGCAAACGGTCTTGAGTGTGCACCTTTACCAAACGGTTTCAAACCATTTGAACTTTGAAAGACCAAGCTGTTTGGGGTTCAAGTAGTCAAGGTTGATTGAGGAGTCAATGGGTTAATCCACTTGGACACCTATTGTAATCAAATATTCAATTGGTCAATTCAATTGGATACTTTATGTAATGAAGGTCCAATGTGATTGAATCTCTTGAGAATTAAAATGATGAATGATTCATTGATCCAATGATGATTAGTAATGATAATCAATGAAGGTACAAAGGTTAGAACCCTAATAGTACCTAACTGATTAGTGCCAACTAAGGGATGAACCCTAATTTATTATAGGATCAATGACTTGGTACACTATGTTAATCATAGTTGTATGTACTTGATTGAAGGGTTGATATGACCTAATCAAGTTGAGAAGATGTTAGCATGAATTCATACATGAATATGATTTATGTGGTGATCAAGGGTATGATCCTTAAGTAGAGAGATCATGAAACCCTAATTATGAACATAAACCCTAATTGTCAGGGCTATTGAGTTCTAACCCTAATTGAGGGCAATTCTAAATGAAACCCTAACCCAGGGTAAGGATGTATCCCTAATATAGGGTAGTGATGTGTGAAACTCCAATTTAAGGAAATGAGATGTAAAGCCCTAATTGGGATGAATAGTGAATCTCTATTATGGACAATTGAATGAAATCCTAATGGAGATGAATAGTAAACCCAAATTGTGGGAAACTATGGTGGAAACCCTAGTTGAGGGTGATTCCATGAGAAACCCTAGTTGAGGGTGATTCCATGTGAAACCTTAGTTGAGGGTGATTCCATGAGAAACCCTGACTAAGTATTAACACCACATGATGTACTAATGTTATGTTGTGATGAGAGGCCCTAAGAAGCGTGAAGGCATGTGAGACTCTAATGAGGAGTCATAATACATAAATCCCTAATCTTGGACAATATGACAATGAATCATAACTCTAATCTTAAGTAAGGGTATAAAGAAACCCTAATGATGAGATAGAAGGAATGGCCTTATAAAGGTGAAACATTTCATGTGGTTGATTATAAGCAACCTTATTTTAAACAATTTCTTTATCATTAGACAATTCCATATCATTAAAGATAGTTGGACAATTCTAATGTGTGGCCTATGCATTATATGCTATAGGTGAGTGATTAGTGATAAAATGTATTAAGAAGGGAAATACCTTAATACAAGATAAGATGGCTAATTCAGGAGAGTCTGAAGTGATGAGAAAGTGATACATCAAAATATGATAGTTATCACATTCATCACTTCAGGGTTTATATACCTTGATGTACTCCAAATCCAATATAATTGGATATGAAACATATGAAGTGTGTTATGCAACTATTACAATGAAATGTACTAAGTTGTTGCACTTGATGAGTGTTAATTAATGTACCTTGAGAATGGGTTAAGCCCAAATGATGTGTATGATATAATCATACCATGATGAGGATGAGAAATGAACCCATACCTTGAATTGATGATCATTAATGCTATATGATGAAAGTAATGTTCTTGAATAATCAAATATGATACCTTTGAATGCCTCAGAGGTATGGATTAATGAATTAAGGGTTGGATAGATTATATAATCATGAAACCCTAATTAATGAGAAAAGGGGAACCCTAACCCTGACTTGGGTAAAGGGAATGATAAGCCATGTTTGATAGTAAACCCTAATTCCTAAAAAAGGAATAATGGTGTTACTATTGTATCACATGATGTGATGAATATCTTGTATGACTGTTATCATGCCTAATAACCATGTAGGTATGATGAGATAATGAACATAGCTAGATTTGAGCTCTGACATTTATATAATAAATGTTGATTGGCATTATGAGCCTTAATGTTGTTGCTGCTTAGTAAAAGTAACAATGTGTAAGGATTCTATGAGTCATATGAGCAAGTTGTTGCCTAGAAAGAGCTGACAAGATATTTCATGGCCTTGTGAGCCAGGTGTGATGCTTGTGTAACAAGTATCATGAATGCCTTGGTCAGATGACCTGAAGGTGATAGTTACCTAATAAATGGTAATGATGCTCAATGATGAGTTAAGGGTTTAAATACCCAGAACCATATGATTATGGTGATGAGAATGTGAAGGGATGAGAATTCCCAGTATTAAAATAAGGGACTGAGTTCCCAAGGTCTTCGAAAGACTGATAAATATCTTATGAAAGTAGTACATGTCTCTTTATAGCATTGTTGTAATAAGTCTTGTTTGAGAACTTGGCTGATGCTAAAAGAATATGAAAATGTACTTAATTAATCAAGTGAAATCTTTTCATGTAGAAGCCTTGATCATAGATCCATCATCGTCAGGAATAGGTGATGGTTAAACGGGTGTTCCGCGGCAAAACTCGGAACACATATTTTGAATATGTGGGGGTAAATGGGCAAAAAATATCCTTACGTCCAGTGAAGAGATTGAGGTAAGGTAAACAAAAAACCTCTCAATCCTTCATGTGTCAGGATGAATGTCTCACTAATCTCCCGATGATTGGGATAGATGTCGTACACATCTTCCCATAATTCTTATGTCAGGTCGAGGAGATAAACATTAAATCTCTCGATGGCAGATGAGAGTGCAGTTGACGTTGTAACTCTATAGCAAAGTTCTAGTATACCCTGGAAAGCTATCTTGAGCAGTTAACACAGTCCTGCTTGTTGTCCCGCACTGATCGGGATGTGAGAGGTCATGGGAATCTGCCTCTTCCATTGGCCTATGTATGGTACCGATTCAACTTCACAGTGGTCGGTTGGAGTATGAGCGGTATACCTCATCTCCTCAGGGCATAAGTGTTCTTGTAAAATAAAATCAGCCGTATAGCATGTTTTCTTAAGGATTGAATACGAAAATTCATTGGCTGATGTTACATTATGTTATATATCTGTAGTTCATTGATGTTATTCATATATGTTGTATTCATTACAAATAGATGGATGAGCTATGAGTTTACCATGGGTAGATGCAATGTTATCCTTGAAAAAGGAGTTTACTTCACTCTGTTCATACAGTGATTTACCTACTGTTGATTTAATATATAAATCCTTCTTCTTAGTTCAGATAATAAAGTGCAATAACAATGTTTTGGCGGAGAGTTATATCTCCCGCTGGGACAATTTACAATTGTTTCACCCCCGTGGGATCCAACTTTTTAGGTGGACACGGACAAAGAAGCAGAATCCCATTGTAGGGAATGGGCAGCAGCTGTAACAACAAGGACAACAGTAATATATCAGGTGGAGATACTACCTGTCAAGTTATGTAGTTAGAAAGTCCTATGTGTCGTCTCTGTACTCTCAGGTCCTCAGAATTTTGATTCAGTGTTTTTGATGAATCGATCTGAGGTTTTGGCTTGATGCCTCGATATTGTATATTGTCTGTATATGATGTTTATAAGGCAGTTGATGATGTAGTCTCTGAAAAGAGATGGTACAAGTTATGTACATTTGAACCAGCATGTAAATGTTATATAATGGTTCTTGATGGAAAATATTTCCTATGTGTGGATCTCTTTGTAAAAAGTTTTAAATTTTCAGTGATTTTCAGTAATCCGCTGCAAATAATTCGCTTCCGCTTAAGTTAATCTTGTTTTTGTGAGTTGGTTGCCACAAATTAGTGGTATCAGATCTCTAGGTTCACTGAGTCTACAGAGACAGGACTAAGGTAGTAGAGTCTATTTTAGTGTTATCCAGTGTATCTGATAGTGCCTTCTGCTCATGTAAGAGAAGAAGAACTTAAAGATGACTGGGTCACATGAGGAGGTTGTTGTTGAGAGCAGCAATGTTGCACCAAGAAGAGGTGCATGGGAATAGGCAAGAGAGAGATAATTGCCTGAGAATGCCCTAGATAATCCAACTATAATAAGAAAATCCTTCCTTAAGTGTTACTGTTGGAGAATTTAGGGCAACAGTAATGAATATAGTGGATCAAGCATTGGCAGTGTAACCTAGATTACCAGCCTCAATGATGATGTTTTAGATATCAACAAGATTTGTAATCAGCATCTGCAAGTTGAAACAAAAGGAAATGATGAATTTCTGGACTTAAATTGAGTCTGTGCTCAACCTTAGCCTGTTGAATTAATCTTTAAGGCAGATTTAGCCTGAGGCAGTGAATAATTTATGAATTATGACAAGTTAGACAAGATGATGTTATTCAAATATGTCATTTTATGAATTCCTGGATTATTTGAGAAAGGAAATGATTAAAATTTCCTTGTGTAGTCCTATGAGGACTTATGTTTTGCATAGTAAAACATTACAAATGTTTTATGTTGTTCTCACCTCTATAAGAAAAGATGAGGTACAGAAGAGATGCCTGGATAAAATCTAGGGATGTTAAGCCTTATGCTTGTGATAATATGAAAAGGAGTATGATAGCATACAAAGTGCATACCACTTAATCTCAGTATTTATATACCCTGGCCAGGTATACAATTATTGATGATAAAGTGGGTATGGAAACTCTTAGATTGTTGTCTTTTTTATTGCTCTGATCAAGTAGTCATTCTGAGACAATCTAATGAGTATCATGAATCAGGAAAATGGAAAGAATAGATGTGTCATATCCCATGCATAAGAAAGAGAGTATGAGATAATCTCATATGAGCATGTTGTATGAGGAACTAAAAGTGTACTCCTCATAAGATAAGAATGTGATGTGTTCTCAACACAGGTGATAGATACCAAGGTGAAAGATCCTGGTATCTGAGAAATATCATATGGTTTAGGATTGGCTACCTGGAGTGGTCAACCATGAAATAAGTCTGATTATATAAAATAATATGAACATCATATGTTAGGGGTTTATGCTCTGCATAAACATGATAATAATAAAGAATGTATGATGTCTCTCTGAATAACAAAAGTGTTTCTTGACACAAAAGTTGACTCCATAGTCAATGATGAGGGATAGTGGAGCATGTGCCTTGTGTGTTGATTCTATAAGAATCCTATATGAAAACACTTTGTGATGATCAAAGCTTTATGGTGTCTCCATAATAAGGAGATGTTATGTGAAGACAAGGTGGTATAATGATTGAATAACATCTGTCTTCCTTTATCTGGGATTTCGAGGACAAAATCCTTGTTAGGGGTTTATGATTTGTAACATCCCTGACCTGGGTTATACTTTAACCCTAGGTGTTTTGATTAAGAAAGGTGATTAAATTCTTAATCTCATCTTGTGAAAAGTAATTAGGGCTCAAGAGGAACCTATGTTGCAATTCTAGTCCTTTTTGAACATTGTTGAAATCAATGTTTTGTTTTTTTTGGACTAAAGTGCAAACTACCCAAGTTGAGGGGTTTAAGTGCAAATTGTGCATGATAATATGTTCATCATGTGTTGAATCACCATTAGAGTGAAGATGATGCTGAGGTATGGCTTATGGAAGCTTGGATACCAAGAAAGAGCTGATAAAGCAATGTATGTGCATGAAAACCTAGTTTTGGTGTAATGTGCAATTTACCCAAAACCTAGGGTGCAATATGTAAATTACCACTTCAATAAGGTCCCTAATGTTTCTTTTCATCATGTAGAGCAAATAAAATGTGAGGGTGCCTCATTTGAATTAAGTTGGAGGAGAGAGAATCTTGATATTAAAATAATCAAGATTTAATCCTAATTGAAACCCTAATTCGATTTAGGGCAAAAATAAATGTATTAATTAAAGGGCCTTCAACCAAAACCAAAATGGTTGGATTCAGATGTGTATGTGACTTCCTTGATCTTTGAAAGGACCACGAATATATCCAAGGGAGTGGATAACTCACACACAATTATATAAGAAAAAGAAATATCCACTCACATATGGATATTAATATAATATGATTTAAGGTGCTTGATTTGCTTTTCTTTAAATCATGGATAATTGAGAGGGATAAGAGGCAAACAATATAGCCTCGTCCCTAAGGAAGATGAGGGGGAAAATATGGCCACATTTTTGGGATTAATTGTATTTTTGCAAAGTACATTCTCTCTCATTGAATTTTTATAAAATAACCTTTTATAAGACAAATGGAAGGCTTTTTGACCCCACTTCTTCTCCTTGCTTGGGAAACGACCAAGGGAGCTTGGGAAGGTCAGGAGGATGACCCCCAACCTTTTGGTAAGCTTCTTGACCTTGTTTCACCATGATTCCATGGTGGAAATCAAAAATAAATTATGGATTTCTTCCTATTTCGATCTCCTCTTCAATTCTAACCATTCCTTTTCACTCAAACCTTGAGTACGAGCCTTGGAATGGTGAAAGGAGTTGCATACACTATTGTTGAAATTAGAATGTAGCTTTGGATCTCAATTGGAGGCGGGTTTTATAACTTAAACCCTCGATTTTGTTATTGCATTCTATTCCTTATCAAATAATGATCATTTCCATAATTGCAAGAATTGATTTGGTTGATGGATGCAATTTCCATGGAAACCACAGCAGGTTTTGTGAGTTTAGAGGTTGAATATGATAAGCACACACCTCTACAAATATACAAGGCGAACGATCTTGTTTGGGTTGCTCAAACGGTTTCCCAAACCGTTTGGGAGCAAACAGTTTCAAACCGTTTAGAAGCAAACAGTTTCATCAAACCGCATGAGACCAAACGGTTTCAAAACCGTTTTGGGCATTTGAACAAGGGTTTACCGTTTGATAATCATGTTCCTAATTATGTTGGTTGATAACCCACCATATTTTATGGATTAATTCCAAAGGAATCATGAGTTGAAGGCTAATCAATTAGGCAAACTCTAATTGGATTAAGTGCTGATTTTCAACTTGATCGATTGGACTTTTTGGGTTGATTAGCCCAAACGGTTTCAAAACCATTTGGGGATCACCCAAACGGTCTCAAGACCGTTTAGGGATCACCCAAGACCGTTTTGAGGTCTAGGGTTAAGCATGGTTGACCAATTGAAGGTCTAAAGTTACCAAATCACTTTGCAATTAAGTGCTGATTTGATGATCAACTCAATAGCTCAAACCCTAATGATTTTTCACTAGAATCCAGGGGTTGGATGAGCCAAACGGTCTAAAGATCTTTTGGAGCTCATCCAAACGGTATCAAGACCGTTTGGAGGTCACCCAAGACCGTTTGGAGGTCTAGGGTTGAGTATGGTTAAGCAATTGAAGATCCAAAGATACTAAGTTGGAGTGTAATCAATTGCTGATTTGGTGATCAATCCAATGATCCAAACCCTAATGGGTTGACTTGGATTTTGATGGTATGATGGGAAAACGGTCTCAAGAACCGTTTGGAGGTCATCCAAATGATCCCAAGACCGTTTGGGGTCAGGTCATGTCCAAATTGGATGATGGTTCAATGGGTTCAAATCAATTAGACCCACATTGAAATATGTTGAAGGGTTATTGATTCCAAACCCTAATCCAATTGATTCAAGCCCTAATTGATGATAAATTGAGGGTCAATTGAGGGTCAAATTAGTTGAAGGTTGACCTAATTAACTCAATTGATGATTGTCTAACATATATAAGATCGATTGAGGGGATCAACATTGGAAACCCTAATACATTTGAATTGGTTGAGACACTTTTTGGTCCATGCTGTTTTTAGGAGGTTTGGACCAAATGGTCTCAAGACCGTTTGAGTCCGTTTGGCCCACCCTAATACATTTGAATTGGTTGAGACACTTTTTGGTCCATGCTGTTTTTAGGAGGTTTGGACCAAATGGTCTCAAGACCGTTTGAGTCCAAATGATCTCAAGACCGTTTGGGGCCAAACGGTCTCAAGACCTTTTGGGACCAAACGATCCCAAACCATTTGTTCCAATGCGGTTTCAAAAGTCAAACTTGGGCAAACGGTCTTCACCTACTTGCTTTAGCAAACGGTCTTGAGTGTGCACCTTTACCAAATGGTTTCAAACTGTTTGAGATTTGAAAGACCAAGCCATTTGGGGTTCAAGTAGTCAAGGTTTATTGAGGAGTCAATGGGTTAATCCACTTGGACACCTATTGTAATCAAATATTCAATTGGTCAATTCAATTGGATACTTTATGTAATGAAGGTCCAATGTGATTGAATCTCTTGAGAATTAAGATGATGAATGATTCATTGATCCAATGATGATTAGTAGTGATAATCAATGAAGGTACAAAGGTTATAACCCTAATAGTACCTAACTTATTAGTACCAACTAAGGGATGAACCCTAATTGCTTATAGGATCAATGACTTGGTACACTATGTTAATCATAGTTGTATGTACTTGATTGAAGGGTTGATATGACCTAATCAAGTTGAGAAGATTTTAGCATGAATTCATACATGAATATGATTTATGTGGTGATCAAGGGTATGATCCTTAAGTAGAGAGATCATGAAACCCTAATCATGAACATAAACCCTAATTGTCAGGGCTATTGAGTTCTAACCCTAATTGAGGGCAATTCTAAATGAAACCCTAACCCATGGTAAGGATGTAGCCCTAATCTAGTGTAGTGATGTGTGAAACTCCAATTTAGGGAAATGAGATGTAAAACCCTAATTGGGATGAATAGTGAATCTCTAATTATGGACAATTGAATGAAATCCTAATGGAGATGAATAGTAAACCCAAATTGTGGGAAACTATGGTGGAAACCCTAGTTGAGGGTGATTCCATGAGAAACCCTAGCTGAGGGTGATTCCATGTGAAACCCTAGTTGAGGGTGATTCCATGAGAAACCCTGACTAAGTATTAACACCACATGATGTACTAATGTTATGTTGTGATGAGAGGCCCTAAGAAGGGTGAAGGCATGTGAGACTCTAATGAGGAGTCATAATACATAAAGCCCTAATCGTGGACAATATGACAATGAATTATAATTCTAATCTTAAGTAAGGGTATAAAGAAACCCTAATGATGAGATAGAAGGAATGGCCTTATAAAGGTGAAAAATTTCATGTGGTTGATTATAAGCAACCTTATTGTAAACAATTTCTTTATCATTAGACAAGTCCATATCATGAAAGATAGTTGGACAATTCTAATGTGTGGCCTATGCATTATATGCTATAGGTGAGTGATTAGTGATGGAATGTATTAAGAAGGGAAATACCTTAATACAAGTTAAGATGGCTAATTCAGGAGAGTCTAAAGTGATGAGAAAGTGATACATCAAAATATGATAGTTATCACATTCAGCACTTCAGGGTTTATATACCTTGATGTACTCCAAATTCAATATAATTGGGTAAGAAACATATGAAGTGTGTTATGTAACTATTAAAATGAAATGTAATGAGTTGTTACACTTGATGAGTGTTAATTAATGTACCTTGATATGGGGTTAAGCCCAAATGATGTGTACGATATAATCATACCATGATGAGGATGAGAAATGAACTCATGCCTTGAATTGATGATCATTAATGCTATATGATGAAAGTAATGTTCTTGAATAATCAAATATGATACCTTTGAATGCATCAGAGGTATGGATTAATGAATTAAGGGTTGGATAGATTATATAATCATGAAACCCCAATTAATGAGAAAAGGGGAACCCTAACCCTGACTTGGGTAAAGGGAATGATAAGCCTTGTTTGATAGTAAACCATAATTCCTGAAAAAGGAATAATGGTGTTACTATTGTATTACATGATGTGATGAATATCTTGTATGACTGTTATCATGCCTAATAACCATGCAGGTATGATGAGATAATGAACGTAGCTAGATTTGAGCTCTGACATTTATATAATAAATGTTGATTGGCATTATGAGCCTTAATGTTGTTGTTGCTTAGTAAAAGTAACAATGTGTAAGGATTCTATGAGTCATATGAGAAAGTTGTTGCCTAGAAAGAGGTGACAAGATATTTCATGGCCTTGTGAGCCAGGTGTGATGCTTGTGTAACAAGTATCATGAATGCCTTGGTCAGATGACCTAAAGGTGATAGTTACCTAATAAATGGTAATGATGCTCATTGATGAGTTAAGGGTTTGAATACCCAGAACCATATGATTATGGTGATGAGAATGTGAAGGGATGAGAATTCCCAGTATTGAAATAAGGGACTGATTTCCCAAGGTCTTTGAAAGATTGATAAATATATGATGAAAGTAGTACATGTCTCTTTATAGCATTGTTGTAATAAGTCTTGTTTGAGAACTTGGTTGATGCTAAAAGAATATGAAAATGTACTTAATTAATCAAGTGAAATCTTTTCACGTAGAATCCCTGACCATAGATCCATCATCGTCAGGAATAGGTGATGGTGAAACGGGTGCTCCGCGTCAAAACCCGGAATGCATATTTTGAATATGTGGGGGTAAATGGGCGAAAAATATCCTTACGTACGGTGAAGAGATTGAGGTAAGGTAAACAACAAACCTCTCAATCCTTCATGTGTCAGGATGGATGTATCACTAATCTCCCGATGATTGGGATAGATGTCGTACACATCTTCCCATAATTCTTATGTCGGGTGGAGAGGATAAACATTAAATCTCTCGATGGCCGATGAGAGTGCAGTTGATGTTGTAACTCTATAGCAAAGTTCTAGTATACCCTGGAAAGCTATCTTGAGCAGTTAACACAGTCCTGCTTGTTGTCCCGCACTGACCGGGATGTGAGAGGTCATGGGAATCCAACTCTTCCATTGACCTATGTATGGTACCGATTCAACTTCGCAGTGGTCAGTTGGAGTATGAGCGGTATACCTCATCTCCTCAGGGCATAAGTGTGCTTGTAAAATGAAATCAGCCGTATAGCATGTTTGCTTAAGGATTGAATACGAAAATTCATTGGTTGATGTTACATTCTGTTATATATCTATAGTTCATTGATGTTATTCATATCTATTATATTCATTACAAATAGATGGATGAGCTATGAGTTTACCATGGGTAGATGCAATGTTATCTTTGAAAAAAGAGATTACTTCACTATGTTCATACAGTGATTTACCCACTGTTGATTTAATATATAAATCCTTCTACTCAGTTCAATTAATAAACTTCTATAACAATGTTTTGGCGGAGAGTTATATCTCCCGCTGGGACAATTTACAATTGTCTCACCCCCGTGGGATCCAAATTTTTAGGTGGACACAGACAAAGAAGCAGAATCCCATTGTAGGGAATGGACAGCAGTTGTAACAGCAAGGACAACAGTAATATATCAGGTGGAGATACTGCCTGTCAAGTTATTTAGTTAGAAAGTCTTATGTGTCATCTCTATACTCTCAGGTCCTCAAAATTTTGAGTCAGTGTTTTTAATGAATCGATCTGAGGTTTTGGCTTGATGCCTCGAGATTGTATATTGTCTGTATATGATGTTTATAAGGTTGTTGATGATGTAGTCTCTGAAAAGAGATGGTACAAGTTATGTACATTTGAACCAGCATGTAAATGTTATACAATGGTTCTTGATGGAAAAGATTTCCTATGTGTGGATCTCTTTGTAAAAAGTTTTAAATTTTCAGTGATTTTCAGTAATCCGCTGTAAATAATTCACTTCTGCTTAAGTTAATCTTGTTTTTGTGAGTTGGATGCCACAGTTTGGTTGTCGGCATTTGGAGAATGAAGGCCTGAAGGGTAAAACATGCCACAGTCCGCATCGGGGGACCTCCATTGTACCTAAATAAAGGTTATGCAACCATCCCAAAATCCTTTAAGGGTTGTGACTTATGCTAAGATATATTGTGCTACTGGTGGCCTCCTTCATGCTATTCACGACTGTCACGCCCAATCTCACATTAACCACAAACCACGAGATTAAGACGCGACAGGATGGGATTTACACATAAGCAAACCACTCTTCACTTTTATAACATTTTAAAGACATTAATAGGATAATCTGGTTTATGCTGTAAAATCTAACACCTTTTAGCATACCTAGGGCTCGCCCAATTCCTTGGCTCTCGCGATCGCGAAAGCGACCTAGGGCTTGCCCTCCGCCGACCCTGCTCGGGGGGGGAGGAGGCTGCCTCGGTGCGCAGCGCTCTCTGTCCTTCTCCCCCTGGGCTTTCTCCGTCCTCAACCGGGGTGGTGTGTGTGGCTGCAGGGTTTTCGTCACAGGACCTCCATTCCGTCGGGGGCTTCAATCAGGGATCGTCCGGCGGCCAGGCGGCTTGCTTCAGGCCGGCTGCGCCCGGCGGCAGTTGTTCTGGTGCCCAAGCTACTTCGGGATCGAGTTGGCGTTGGGGCTTGGCTTCGGCTGGGTCCTTTCTTCCAGCTCCGGTTCTATTCTCTGTTGGGTGACGCTGCCTCGCGTAGTGGTTATTTGTTAGCAGGTAGAGGGTCTGCTCCGCCGACGGTTCTGGTTTTTGATCTTGGTTGTGACCAAGCCTCTGCCCCGCCTCTGATCCTTAGGTTTCCTTTCTAGGTTTTATTTGTTCTGTATCAGTGTAGTTGTTTGTTCCTGCCCAGATTTTATTTCTAACGGTGCTATGGCGGTTCTCATGGGCGTTTCCCCTTCTGCGATCTCCGATCTCCGTCTTTCTATCTACTCCTTGAACGTTGTCAGAGTGAAGGTATCTCTTGTCAATCGCTGCTTCGATCAGCTGTATGTTTTAGAGATCTATCCTGAAGCTTTTCTTTCGTCTCCCATTCTGAGTTCTTGTAGTCAGGCCGATCTGTTGGTGGAGTTTGTGGGCTCTGGAAGTGTTCTTAATTCCCTTTGTAGATGTTGTATGGCTCAGTTTTAATGAAATCTTTGTTCTATCAAAAAAAAAAAAACTGCGGAAGCATCTTTATTATCTGACTAGCAATATAACAGAGTCTACAGCATATTACATTGTTTGACATAAAATAAAACATAACAGTTAATTTACATCTTTATACACATTCACTCTCTCACTCACACCTTGTCCCAAAGATCGAGGGGAAAGGACTAAGAGACCTCTAACTAGACTAACGACAAACCTTCTATCAACTAGGCGTTAGGATGAAACGATCCTTCCAACTCCTGATGCTGATGTTGACCTGAAAATGTTTTGAGTAGAGGTATGAGCCTACTCGCTCAGTGAATAGCATTTCACTTAGCTATCACTAAACAACTCATCAGGTTTATAAATTGGAATTAAACATAAATGCAGAACTAAGCAAGGCAGTTCTAATAACATAACAAATATACAGATAATAATCACATTTAAATCATCAACAGGTATTTCAGGTAAATAAACAGTTATATAAATTTACTGTGAACCTACATGATTATTTATTCATTTCATTATTATTATGCCCTAAATATATGCAGTGTACTCTGCATATAAAGATCCGCAGCAAGTTCATGCTACGGTCCCACCGTACAAGACTTAGCGACACACCCGGGAAATGCTAAGTCTGACTGCTATCCTGGTCTGCACAGGACTCTCAGGCACTCAAGGGCCTCAGGCACTCAAGGGCCTCACTGTACTCTCAGGCGCTCAAGGGCCTCACCGCAGGTCCTAGGCACTCAGGGGCCTCTCTGCAGTATTCTAGTACTCTAGACTCCTCCTCTAACCTGAGCACACAGGCGGAGAGTCTCACAGGGTTACCTTCGTGACACAAGCACGAATGGTGTTAGATAACCAACTTTTCTTTTTCCCAGTGCCATCGTGACACACGCACGATTGTTATTAGACACTGCCTCTCTTTCCTCGTTTATCTGTGACACAAGCACGAATGATGTTGCAACACGAGTTTCACCCCTAAGTTGCAGATACCTCTTAGGGGTTCTGCGGTGTTAGGGCACCTAGGTCTATTAACTGATTTAACATATAACCATTTAAACAGGAATATCACATTTACTGATTTCAGATCAATTCACAATACACTGTCATTCTAAAACTGTCAGAGCAATATATTTCAAATCATTGTAATTTCTGAGAAATTCTCATACCATGCATTCAGACAAATTAGAAATGCATAAATAACCCAACTTATTTCAATCTGGCATATACATAGCAAATTTAAGCAATTGAACATCTTATTGCACGAATTAAATAAATTTACTTCACATACGAGAATCATACTCAACATTTGTCAATTCTCTAAAATTCTCGAAAAACGTGCACATTAACCCTAATCTTGGTTTGTGCATCACTTAACTCAATTAAAAGTTAATTACCTATCACAACACAATTTAATAACAATACTTGAGAATTTCTGGTAATAATTCAGAGAAATGTGCCATTTCATGTAAATATAAATTTACACATATTAACGTCAAAAGATATATGAAATGAGCAATTTAGGTTCCAATGAACTATATAAATCTACCGATTCAATCCACACTGATCAATTGCTCAATTTAATCATATAACAACGTCTAGAAGCAATTTATGAAATAAAAAGTCGGGCGTCGCCAAACGCTGCCCAACGCCTGATAACGCCTGTTATCAGCGTAATTCGCGCACAAAACAGAAAATATTCAGACGCCTGAGTTTATTAATGATAAATAAATGAAATCCTACTCACATTGATTTGGTCTGTCCGGATTCGTCCGGAGATGCATCCAAAGTCTGTTTCCGGGTGATTTTTTTGTTGTCTTCAACCTTAGAATTCTTTGTTTACCATTATGTTGCCCACAGCAACCACAAGCATAGGTTGGAAACGGACGATTGATGGCTGAACTTGGCTAGGAACTGTGAATCCTTACTAGACCTCACGGTGAAACTCAAAGGTAGCTTTCCCATTCTTGTCATTGACAACTTGGACGCGGCTATACTGATTCTGGACGCTGAGTGGATGTACAACCCAACGTGGGTGTGTGACCTCAACGGCTCCGAGCTTCTAGCTGCCGTCGACGCTAGGGTCAGGGGCCTCATGGCTGAGGTCAATGGCGGCTGGAGCTTGACTAGGAGCTACGAAACCTGTTGGGACCTCGAAATCGGAGCTCGAGAGCAACTCCCCTGCTGCTGGGCACGCCTAAGGGCTCCTCGGCTGCTGCCGCAGCTGCTTGCTGCTGCAACTTGGGCGCCGCCCCTCTTGCCAGGAGGGCGCACGAGTAGGAAGAAGGAAAGGGGAGGGTAGAGGAAGACAGACGTTGCTGAGACGGAGCCAAAGAAGCCCAACTTGGCCGCCCTTGCACTCCATTGTTTCTGCTTCGTGCAGCTATGGTTGCTACCACATAGGGGTGCCGCCCCTTGCTTGGGCGTCGCTAGGGCGAACTAGAGGAAGAAGGAAGGAAATGGTGGAGGAAGAAGAAGAGAAAGTAGGTGTCACGGATCCAAGCTAGGAAGCCAAGAAAGTCACCCTAAATGACCTCTATTCTCCCCTCTGCTGCGATCAGGCGTTGCCTGGTTTGGGCGTCGCCTTTCACTGTTTTATCGGGGGAAGATGAAAGGATAAGCGAGAAAAGGGAAAAGAGAAATAAAAGGCTAAAATTTGGAAATTTTGCAAATTCAGCCCCAAAACTTGAAACCATTATATATTTTGCCTCGATTGTCCAATTGAAATGATTCCTTTTGCAAATTTCCAAGCACGAGGTCCTCTACAACCCCAAGGCATGAAAACATGCTAAATAACTTGTTTCAAATAATTAGGGTATTTACTGGCTAACCTCAATGTGGGTCATAATAATCTCCCTCCCTTATAAGAATTTTGTCCCGAAATTCCTAAAAGAGAAAAGGAAACTTGTTACGCACATCTAATCCAAAACTTCCCATGTGGCTTCCTCTAGGTTAAGATTTCTCCACATAACTTTTACTAATGGTATTTCTCAACTCTTGAGTTTCTTGATCCACTGATCAACTATCTGCATTGGTCCCTCAACATAGGACCTATCCGATCTGATTCCAGATCAAACTGTAATACATTGTCTTTCTAGAACTGTTACAACAGTATCTTAATTTATGGTAATTACCGAGAAATTATTATACTCTTCATGGAGACAAACTAAAATTCTTAATTAAACAAAATGCATGTCAATTTGGTACTAAAATAAATCATGCAATTTAACTGTTAAACATCATCACATCTTATAATGAAAATTGATATCAAGATACTTAATTCATCGTACACCCTATCCTTAGGGTTTCATTTGCCTTGTTCATTCATCACATGCCAACACCCTACCCTTAGGGTTATCTCATTCAGTAATCACATGGCAACACCCTACTCTTAGGGTTATCTCATTCAGTAATCACATGGCAACACCCTACTCTTAGGGTTTCCATTATCTCATCTGTTTGATTTCAATTCAAATCACAATACGGTATCATCCTAGAACTGGCAACGCAATGTATTTCAAATCATTGTAATTACTGAGTAATGTTTATATCATGCATGCAGACAGATTAAAAATTCATAAATATTTCAAACTCAATCAATTTTGTCACATACATACTGAATTTCATGTAATTGAACATCTTATTACATCAATAAGAGTAATTTACTTCACCTATAAGAAACCATCTGTAATATTTAACAATTGTCTGAAATTTCTCGAAGTACGTGCATATTAATCAAATTCCTGGTTTATGCACCACATAACTCTATTAAAAGTTATTTACGTATCATGTCACAAATATTTAATAGTACTTGAGAATTTCTGATAATATCTCAGAGAAATGCGCCAATTCATACAAATGTTAAGTCATACACATTACCATAACAGGAAGCATGCAACTAGGTTTATTTACATATTTTAATGCTATCTTGCTAGCTTGAAATCATGCATCTAATGATTTACCAAATCTGTGTTTTCTGGGTTCATACTCAAACCGTACCATTATCAGTTGTGTATTTTTAAACTCAATATGATATGATTGAAACTGGATTACCAAGTAACTTAATTATTTTATCCCTGTATATCTTAGTCAAGTCTCGAGACATCACAGGTCGACTTAATATGAAGAAAGTGAGCAGACTAAATTAGTCTATCCACAATCATTCATATCAAATCACTGTCTCTAGGTGTCCTGGGTAATCTTACCACAAAATCCATTGTGATAAATTCCCATTCCTATTCAGGCATAGAAAAAAGATTACAAGGTAGTTATAGATTTCTAGGGTTCAGCCTTAATCTACTGGTATACATAACTTTTAACCACATACTTAGTTACATCCTTCCGCATATCTGACCACTTGTTTCAACTATTTGAGATTCATATACCTCTTAGTGTTTCCTGCTAGCATAGCATACATCAATACATACACTTCCATAAGAATCTTTTCTTTCGGCCTTTTCCCCTTAAAAGAATTTTACTCTATCTCGAGGTACACACAACATGTCATGCTAAAACAACATCTTATCATCTAAAAACTTAAACTCTAGTCTATTTTCCTCCTATCAGGTCATGCATGGTCTGGCTTAACTCACTATCACCCCATAGTAGTTCCTTGATCTGGTCATAAGAAATAAGCTTAACTTACATCTATACAATCAAATCACTCTATGTTATTACCCCTAAGTCTAAGTCCAACTCTCACATTTCTACTAACAGGTCTCTATTGAAACCTGTCATAGAGAATGCAGTTATCTGTTGAACTTGACTTTCTGCTGAAAACATCATTCACCACATTCTCTTTACCATGGTGGTAATCTATTGTCACATCATAAAGATAATGACACCATGTCTTAAAAACATGAACTACATTAACTATCTTCAGATCATATCTCGGGTAATACTCTGATTTCCATGCTACCTTCTTATAGTTACATTTCAGTTTTATGTTTTACTCTTTTCTCTAAGTCATTTCATGTTGTTCATGTACTGTTCAGATTAACTACCTTAAAACCCTAGGTCACTATCAAAGCCAGTTTACTTTTCATAGGACAAATCTCAAGGTCTTATTTAACAAAGATACTGGTATACAAGGTTACATTACTAATGATATCCTTTAAACTACTTCAACCCTAATCATCCTAGGGTTTTGGTCTATATCAATATCATAGCATTATTGTATGTTTGTGGTCGATTATATAAATCAAATTGAGTTGCTTGGGTCAATAACATATTAACCCAGCACTCAACTTTAATTACATTAGCTGAAAATTCAGTTTTCATAATAGTTTCTGTAATTCGTTTATTAAACTGCTAACAGAAGCTCCAAAAATTTTGAAAATTTTATATGTTGTGCCTAATAAAGTTTTAGACCTCCAGTAAAAATTTGAGATCATTTCAAGTTACCAATAATTAATCAAAAATCAAACAGTGCGCTGCTATATAGCAGTCTGCAGCAGATTCGGTCGAGTTGCAACTCGACCGACACCTTACTGTAGAGATCAAAAGTCATCCAAAAATTACGCCAAATTAATAGAGTGTCTAAAATTTGTGATTTTCAAACATAGTTAAAATTTGAGATCAATTGGATATACCAATAAAAAGATAAAATTCAATTACCACACTGCTATATAAATCTGAAAATGTGATCGGTCGAGTTTGAAACTCAGCCGATGAAAAGGTCAGAACATTCTTCAAAAATTCTGATATCTTCCAATGTTGTTCACATTTTATATATCCAAATCATATCCCAATCTTAGCCAAATTAGAGTTACACATAAGATACTAAAAATCATTTACTAAAACACTTTACTTGTCAAATTTGTATTTATGTATCATCAAAACCATGTTTTGGGCCGATTAGGGTCTATGCTTCTCAAGCCCTAATTCTCAAGATTAAAGAACATTTAGACTTCTTTTCTTATTTTACTTGTTAATAGGAGTCATTAGATCCCAGTAACGCATCCTGCCAGCCAGACCAGGCCGAACCTGTAGTCCTGAAGCCAAGAGCTACTCGAGATTAATCAACCCCTATTAACCTTAAACATGTGGAAAGAATATCCACTTAGGGCAACTTACTTATACATGATTTCGGATCTACTTTAATACAAAGAAAACAAACATTAAACAATTCACTTCATGTCACAACAATATAAAAGAATCATGTTTACTTTACAAATTGGAAATTTCATTTCATGCATATAAAAGCATTTCTAGTGATCTTTAAATCAGATAAACAATAATAGACAAGAGTTGAATCGCATCTTATATGTAATCTCTTATTCCTTTATTAATTTCTGATCTCTTAACCCTAAGATTTCTAGGGTTTTCTCTCTAGCCTATCCTTCCTCTGCATACCTGGCCAGGGCATCCAGAGAAGAACAAACAGAGTAGCTTGATACTGGTCAATCTAAGTATTCAGACACCTGGCCAGGGTATCTAAACACTCAGACCTTCCAGAGCTAAAACTCATCATTTATTATTCGTCTTACTTATAACTTTATCTTTTGACCTTAATGATTCTTAATGACTCAACTTAAGCTCATTACTTGATTCTCGTGACCACATCCTCTTCCTGCTATCTGCAATAGTATAACAGAACACTTCCTGTTAGAAAATTACAGATAGAAGAAAGACACCTAAACCTTAATCCTATTGGTCTCTTATCGTCCCCTGACCTTGAGTAACTATGTACTCAAACCAAAGCTCTGATACCAATAATTGTCACGCCCAATCTCACATTAACCACAAACCACGAGATTAAGACGCGACAGGATGGGATTTACACATAAGCAAACCACTCTTCACTTTTATAACATTTTAAAGACATTAATAGGATAATTTGGTTTATGCTGTAAAATGAAACTAAATAAACTACGGAAGCATCTTTATTATCTGACTAGCAATATAATAGAGTCTACAACATATTACATTGTTTGACATAAAATAAAACATAACAGTTAATTTACATCTTTATACACATTCACTCTCTCACTCACACCTTGTCCCAAAGATCGAGGGGAAAGGACTAAGAGACCTCTAACTAGACTAATGACAAACCTTCTATCAACTAGGCGTTAGGATGAAACGATCCTTCCAACTCCTGATGCTGATGTTGACCTGAAAATGTTTTGAGTAGAGGTATGAGCCTACTCGCTCAGTGAATAGCATTTCACTTAGCTATCACTAAACAACTCATCAGGTTTATAAATTGGAATTAAACATAAATGCAGAACTAAGCAAGGCAGTTCTAATAACATAACAAATATACATATAATAATCACATTTAAATCATCAACAGGTATTTCAGGTAAATAAACAGTTATATAAATTTACTGTGAACCTACATGATTATTTATTCATTTCATTATTATTATGCCCTAAATATATGCAGTGTACTCTGTATATAAAGATCCGCAGCAAGTTCATGCTACGGTCCCACCGTACAAGACTTAGCGACACACCCGGGAAATGCTAAGTCTGACTGCTATCCTGGTCTGCACAGGACTCTCAGGCACTCAAGGGCCTCAGGCACTCAAGGGCCTCACTGTACTCTCAGGCGCTCAAGGGCCTCACCGCAGGTCCTAGGCACTCAGGGGCCTCTCTGCAGTATTCTAGTACTCTAGACTCCTCCTCTAACCTGAGCACACAGGCGGAGAGTCTCACAGGGTTACCTTCGTGACACAAGCACGAATGGTGTTAGATAACCAAGTTTTCTTTTTCCCAGTGCCATCGTGACACACGCACGATTGTTATTAGACACTGCCTCTCTTTCCTCGTTTGTCCGTGACACAAGCACGGATGATGTTGCAACACGAGTTTCACCCCTAAGTTGCAGATACCTCTTAGGGGTTCTACGGTGTTAGGGCACCTAGGTCTATTAACTGATTTAACATATAACCATTTAAACAGGAATATCACATTTACTGATTTCAGATCAATTCACAATACACTGTCATTCTAAAACTGTCAGAGCAATATATTTCAAATCATTGTAATTTCTGAGAAATTATCATACCATTCATTCAGACAAATTAGAAATGCATAAATAACCCAACTTATTTCAATCTGGCATATACATAGCGAATTTAAGCAATTGAACATCTTATTGCACGAATTAAATAAATTTACTTCACATACGAGAATCATACTCAACATTTGTCAATTCTCTAAAATTCTCGAAAAACGTGCACATTAACCCTAATCTTGGTTTGTGCATCACTTAACTCAATTAAAAGTTAATTACCTATCACAACACAATTTAATAACAATACTTGAGAATTTCTGGTAATAATTCAGAGAAATGTGCCATTTCATGTAAATATAAATTTACACATATTAACGTCAAAAGATATATGAAATGAGCAATTTAGGTTCCAATGAACTATATAAATCTACCGATTCAATCCACACTGATCAATTGCTAAATTTAATCATATAACAACGTCTAGAAGCAATTTATGAAATAAAAAGTCGGGCGTCGCCAAACGCTGCCCAATGCCTGATAACGCCTGTTATCAGCGTAATTCGCGCACAAAACAAAAAATATTCAGACGCCTGAGTTTATTAATGATAAATAAATGAAATCCTACTCACATTGATTTGGTCTGTCCGGATTCGTCCGGAGATGCATCCAAAGTCTGTTTCCGGGTGATTTTTTTGTTGTCTTCAACCTTAGAATTCTTTGTTTACCATTATGTTGCCCACAGCAACCACAAGCACAGGTTGGAAACGGACGAGAACTTGGCTAGGAACTGTGAATCCTTACTGGACCTCACGGTGAAACTCAAAGGCAGCTTTCCCATTCTTGTCATTGACAACTTGGACGCGGCTATACTGATTCTGGACGCTGAGTGGATGTACAACCCAACGTGGGTGTGTGACCTCAACGGCTCCGAGCTTCTAGCTGCCGTCGACGCTAGGGTCAGGGGCCTCATGGCTGAGGTCAATGGCGGCTGCAGCTTGACTAGGAGCTACGAAACCTGTTGGGACCTCGAAATCGGAGCTCGAGAGCAACTCCCCTACTGCTGGGCACGCCTAAGGGCTCCTCGGCTGCTACCGCAGCTGCTTGCTGCTGCAACTTGGGCGCCGCCCCTCTTTCCAGGAGGGCGCACGAGTAGGAAGAAGGAAAGGGGAGGGTAGAGGAAGACAGGCATTGCTGAGACGGAGCCAAAGAAGCCCAACTTGGCCGCCCTTGCACTCCATTGTTTCTGCTTCGTGCAGCTATGGTTGCTGCCACATAGGGGTGCCGCCCCTTGCTTGGGCACCGCTAGGGCGAACTAGAGGAAGAAGGAAGGAAATGGTGGAGGAAGAAGAAGAGAAAGTAGGTGTCACGGATCCAAGCTAGGAAGCCAAGAAAGTCGCCCTAAATGACCTCTATTCTCCCCTCTGCTGCGATCAGGCGTTGCCTGGTTTGGGCGCCGCCTTTCACTGTTTTATCGGGGGAAGATGAAAGGATAAGCGAGAAAAGGGAAAAGAGAAATAAAAGGCTAAAATTTGGAAATTTTGCAAATTCAGCCCCAAAACTTGAAACCATTATATATTTTGCCTCGATTGTCCAATTGAAATGATTCCTTTTGCAAATTTTCAAGCACGAGGTCCTCTACAACCCCAAGGCATGAAAACATGCTAAATAACTTGTTTCAAATAATTAGGGTATTTACTGGCTAACCTCAATGTGGGTCATAATAACGACAGTGGTAAAAATGTCCAAATGTGTATCTAAGAATGTGTCATTGAAATGTTGCAAAATTTGAACACACTCCTCCTTTTCAACCTAGGCACACTGACACCTAATTCGTGCACCTTTGCATACACTTGGGTGAATTCACTTAACACGTCATTTGACATAACAAACCTTTCAAGTTTGTATGCCCCTACCTCCCTTAATCTTTGACTAGAAGGTGTTCGTGTTCCACTACTTTGGTAATCCACCCCAACACTGTCTCCTTCACTTTGAAAGCCAAAGTTCCCATGTCACCTAAAAGTTTTATGTCATCTCCTGAAATAGGTTGGGATGATTGTTGTGGTTGGGGAAAATGAGTGTTATCAGATCCATCTATGTCAACCACATCGTCATCCTCTGAGGAAATGTATGGTGGCAACAGTTTGGTAATTGAGGACATTGCATCGGGACCCCCTCATGATGTTTTTCCCCCCATCAAATTGATATCATGAAAATCATAGAAGGGGTGGTTAATCAATCGTGCTAGCTCCTTATTCCCCTAATATGCAAAGAATATTATTAAGTAGGTCATTAATATATGAATCTTATGTTAACTTTTTGTGTAATGTTTGATATACCTTAAGTTTATCCCTCCATTCCTGGGTATCAAGCAGTATGGGCTTGTTCCTTAAATTGTCCCATTCAACACCACTAAGGTCGGTCATAACTTTTAGCTTGACAAATGCTTTCTTGAGATTCTTCCATCGGGTTTAAAACCACTCCAATGTAATGTTAGGTCTCCCCATTCTCATTCACCAATCATGAAGCACATCCCTCTTGGCTTGTCGAGTAAATTGACCATCTAAACATATACCTACATCATATTGTCATCTCAATGCAACAACTAGATCCTTGTTGCCTTCCCTAGACCAAACAACACAGAAACTCAACTCTTGAGAAGTCATATTAACAATGGTATTGCAATATTTCAACTGTGAGGGTGTAATGAGTTCTAAATCTCATGATCAATTGTGATGTGTTAGTCTCTGGTAGTTTGTTGTTTGGGCTACTGGGGATTGGTGATGATGTGGAAGATCTTGGTTTGGCTCTTTTTTGTGGTTTGGTGTTGTTTGTCGTCGTCGGTATTATGTCCTTACCGTTCTGTGGTGGTTCTGGGTGTGGACGGTAGTTTGATCCTTGTGTTGATGCGGGGAGGAATTCACATTGTATCTTTGAAGGTTTGCCTGCTCTGGGGTCGGAATGAATAAAATTGAACCCACTTTTAACAAAATCTCATGATAAACTTGTATGAATAACCTAGTTATGCATTTATCTAGTAACAAAAACAATGGTCAATGCACAATTGTAGGTGTATCTATAAAATATTTGTGTTTGTGTGTACATATATATTGGTAAACCAATGTTGACTTGTTTAAGAAATCATGTCGAATGAGGTATTTATGTTTAACTTTCTTAGCAAAGTCCACTTTTTAATTTGGTAAAAGGGTGATGTTTGATAAACTTTTAGTCTATTGGATCTACATCTAAGTACCAACTGAAAAACCACTAGAGGGGAGGTGAATAGGGTTTTATACATATTTTAACAATAATTCAACTCAAATAACCACAATTAAAACTTTAAGAAGGAGGCAAGGTGTTTAGAGTGGTTCCACCTTTAGCAAAAACTAAAGGAGTCAGTCCACTACCCAATTGTTTCCAATTTGGATTTTGAAAGTATTTAAATTTTACTACTTCTCAAGGATGTTACATAAAATTACAAATACTTTCACCACCCTTTGGACAGCCTTCACCGTGAAGTAGTCCCACCAACCTCGAAGCAGCCTTCCTTGAAGTAACTTCAAGCTCCCCCTTGAAGTAGCCTTCCTCTTGAAGTAGCTTCCCATTGAGACAACCTTCTTGAAGTAGTCCAAAGTCCTCCTTCTCCACCGAGAAGATCAGTCCCTTTCCAATTTGTAGCCTCCAACCCTAGGATTAGCAAGGAGAGTACCAGTAATAAGAATGAACAAGAAGGAAAAAAGGAAATTACAATTACTGTTGTAGCACAAGGCTTGATTTCCTATATCAAGCATTTTGATCTCCTAACCAATGCGTATGGAAGTGTAAGTGCAGTGGGTAGGAGATGCTAGCCTATAGGACATGAATTTGGAGCAGTAGAAACAAATAGCAAATGTTGGAGTTGCTTAATTTCTCTCAAGAAAGGATTCCCAATTGCAAGTATGTAAGCTCAAGTATTGCACAAGTGTATTTTGGGTGTCTTAAGGCATGTCATATTTATAGGAATGGCCTATGAGTGCTTAAGGACGTTCTAGACACTTTCTAGGGGGTTCTTAGTGCTTAACTAGTCGTTAGGTATCCACTAATTGCTTTAGCAATGGCTTGTTAATTAATTCTGAAAAGTGCAGACAAAGCTCTTCTCGGTCGAGGAATTGTCGACCGAGAATCCTGTCGGTCAAAGTCTTTGTCGACTGAGGGACAGTCTGGAGCAAGTATGTATAACATTCGATTCCAACTCCCAACTACCTTGTCTTCTGTGTCTAATGGCTATTTGGGTCAATTCTCGGTCGAGGAATTGGTCGACCGAGAGTGTCTCGATCGAGAAGTTTGTCGACCGAGAATGACTCTGTTTTAATGTTTTGAACTATGTACTAAGTGTGTGTATTAGTGTGCAGTTGTGACACTATTATAGGGGATGACCTATCTAAGTGTTGTGTGTGGCTAGGTAAGATCTAAATGCTTGATTTACATGATATCTAAGTACTTGTACATTATATACTTGTACAAGTTTTTACATTTGATTACAATCATGAAATTAAAGCATTTTGAGCATATAGATCTTCCAAAGTTGTGTCATCCACCTAGTTCCTGCAACACTCGAGTAGTACGTTAGATCTACAAGAATGAAATGTTTGTCATTATCAAAAACAAAGGGATTTAAATGATGTCCATTTAGCCAACAATCTCCCCCTTTTTGAAGATGATAAACATTTCCAAAATATAAAATAAGGAAATAGAAATTATATGAGTTTCATACCCGAAGTTTACCTTTTGTAGACATTTTCTTGTGTGCAAGTGTGTGCTGGACGAGATATTATGAAACTCATTTTATTTTATATTATTTCTCCCCCTTTGTTATTTCAATAGATAACCAAGAAAATCATTAAGTATGACTTTTGTTATTCCCCTTTAATTGTATTTCTGTGCTCCCCCTTAATAAGATATTCAGTTTTAAAAGCAAGGTATTTAATATGAATGCATGTGTTGTCAAATTTAGCCACAATTTATTTCTTAATCATTTGCAAAAAGGGTGTTAAGCCTTGAAATGATACGAGATCCTTTTAGGTTCATGCCATATATTACTCCCCATGATTGTTATGCTCCCCTATAATATTCTTATTTAACAAGGATATATCCAATTGAAGCCATAGGAAACACTTTTTATTCAAAATAACTCGTGCTCATACAACTCATAAGATGACCCATATGACATACTAGCTTATAATAAAAAGATAGCCATTACAAACATTACAAGATAGCCATAAATCTCATGATCTCACTGAAAAGACCGAAGAATTACATCAATTTCTGGGTCTTCCCCAAGAAAGGGCTCAACTCCATAGTATTTGACCAACGTCTGCCACTCCAAGGAACCTGTCTTGGTCAAAGAATAAGCCTCCAAGAAGGTGGGAACACGATCGAATCGAAAGTGGGCAACAATGTCTTGCATTTGGATTGGGGAAAATTGAGTGTGGCTGAGGTCATGAGATGGTGGTGATGGGATTTGAGTGTAGTTGTAGGATGGGTTGTAGGGGTAGAGCATGTCAGGATTAAGTGAATAAGGATATGTGTCAGGTGTATCAGGAGAAAGAGCTTGCATCCTTTGTTTCAAGTAAGACATGGCATGATGATTGTAGTCTAATTGCCTACTTAAATGATATTGAGAACCGACAATGTATGTTAATGTATTTGTGATACGATCATAAGGTAGGCTAGAAGGAGGAGGTGGTGGAGGTGTGTCTTGGGTGGATGGCTCCCCTTCAGTCCTAGCCCTCTTGTGCCCAAAATCAATCCCCATCTTTTCTACTATATTGCTAGTGATCTTTTGGGGTATCCTATCATATTTGAAGCCTAAGTTCTCAATGCTTTTCTTAAGACAATGTTGTGTAATTTGGCAAACAAAATCAGCATAGGGTGGATTGCCAGAAAACTCAACCATGTTCTTAAGAATAAGACGGATAAAGTTGATGGGTATACTATTTAGGATGGCATAAATAAGATACATGTGAAAGGTGGGTACTTCGGATTTGTTTGCTCTAGGATAGATATTTGTGGCAACAATTAGATTGACTATCCTAGCTTTGGGTTTTAAATTGATGGCATAATAGGTACCCCTTTCTTCATGGAAAGTGGTATTAGATAAAAAAATGACTTTCTTGATATCACTCAAACTAGTGGTAGTGTCATCTTGGGATATCTTATTGAGATGATTACCAGTGGTGAGATCAATAAACTCCTTATATTCATCTACATTAATGTTGAGCATAGTAAGAACATCTTCCTTGGAAAAGTGAAATCCATACCCACTAACCATAGAAGAGAAAGAATTATCATGGTCAGGATGTGTGGCTAGATTGGCATAGAATTCATTGATGGCTTGGGAGGAGTAGGAACGGAAGGATGGTTTTATGAATTCGGAAAGATGTTGCACCTCAAAGAGTTCTTAAAGATCAACAATGTTGATGAAGTCCATGATGTCAACCGGCCGTCGAGGAAGAGGAGTCTTTGAGGACAGCCTAAGGTAGCGATCTCTGGCAGCTACGTCATTGAATGGAATGTCCTTGATGATCGCCAGCATCGGGGAGACCGTCCTTCCCTTCCTAGCCGCAACCTGCTTCTTTCCACACGATGATGAGGAAGCCATCTTGATGATTTGAAGTGGAGAAGAAGAAAGACAAGATTGAGGTAAAGAAGAGCTAAAAATTCACACAATAAGGCACTAGAGAAGAGCTAGAGAAGTTAGAATGGGAGTTTGTGAAGAATGGGGTCGTTTTGTGGTCTATTTATAGCAAAATAGGACCCTGCTCGGTCAACAATTCGTTGACTGAGGACCGCAACGGTCGATTCTGCAGACGCTTTGCTCGGTCATCCAACGGTTGATCGAAAAATAGCTGTTGCAATTTTTTTTTAATTATTATTTTAATCAGAAAAATTTGCCTTTTAATTTAAGCAAATTGGGGGGTTCACCAAGTTGGTCTTGGTCGATAATTTTTTCGACCGGGATAGACTCGGTTGAACATTTTGTCAACCGAGCTGAGTTTGAGTGTGGCATTTTCTTGGTGAGTGTCGATCGAGAAAGGTGACCAACTGAGATATCTTCGGTCGACAAACTCGTCGACCGAGTTTGTCTCGGTCGAGATTTTTGTAGACCGACAGGATTGCTGTATTTGAGCATTGTAAATGAAATTTTGAGCTAGTTTTTAATAACAGTTATGAATGAAAATGAGAGACTGTAATATTTTAAGAGTGTGGAGCACATTATTAAGAGCATTGTTCGGGAAATCGGTCTGCACGGACGTATATGCTCCCGCATATACCTATTCAGTCACCCTACCGCACTGCATATTACTAATCGGTCCACTAAGCGGTCATGGGTCATATATACTCCCGCTTGGCCGATTAAACAGTCGATTAAACTCTGCTTTTTGAAAAGCCCACAACTAATGTTCATGCATTTCGTACATACATGCATATATATATACACACATTTCATTATATATATAAATTGAGATATATAGTCATTGAATTATATGTATACATTGTAATACATATAAAAAATTTTCCACATGCATTTGTACATTTATGCGAATACCTTTTGATATATTAACATGTATAGATACATATACAATATACCTAAATATACAATCACATATTTGTGCATGTATATATACATTTTGATTTATTCACATTTATACACACTATACATATATTTGTACATTGATTTACCTACATTTTAGTATTTGTACATATATTACAAACACATTCTATATATAGACATAAAGACATATATAAGCATATCATACATCATACATGCATATTAATATGTTTATAAGTAAATAGATGTACGTGCCTACTCTATATATTTTAATTTATAATCTCGCTATATTATTTTATATATAATTAGTTTATTGAAATAAAAAAATCCAAAACCGCATATACTCCCGTATATACTCCCGCATACCGCATATACTCTATGCAGTACACCGCATACCGCTTTCATGAACCATGATTAAGAGTATTTTCCAAAATATAATTTCCATGTTTAGAAATAACCATTAGAAATAATAGAATTTATTAACATTCATATATTTCTCATTTATTTATGATGAATGTTAATCCTGAAAATGATATGAGATCTCTTAAGAACACATTAGAATCAAGAAATATATGTCAACCAATGATGAGAAAGTTTATACTAATGCTGAGTGGACAAAAATAATTTCCAATTAAGCATTTTGTCAAGCTTATTTTAGGTCGACCTTGACTTTGACCTTAGCACCCCTTGGTCAAATTTGATTTCAACCAAGAGGCAATTTCTGCAGATTTCCAATTTAAGCATTTTCATAGCTTACAGAGTATTAATTATGTATAACAAGAATATCATTTTCCATAAGCTAAGTTCAATTTAATCATTTAACTAGTATGTCAAGATGTATTTGTGCCATAGAGATTAATCTTAATATGTAATGAGTTGAATCATAATGATCATTTTGAAAGCAATATCCATTCATGGTTTGTATATATAGATCAAAGATTATTTTAGACAAACCAAGTAAAAGATGAAGACACAATGATCATGGTGAAACAGTAAAGGCATATCCATGATTATGATAGAACAATAGAAGCATATCCATATGCAATGATTATGATCATTTAAAAGCAAATTTCAAGACACATGGTTTTTATATAGATAGAACAAGGAATACTTAGGACAAACCATGTGGATTGTGATAAAATAGTAATTTCCTTGATTAAACCAATCATGGTTCATATTTTCAGTTTTAGGCCAAACCATGAAGGAGATTATAGAAATTAAAAATGAACTTGCAATTTATGGTATATGTTTAAAGAATTTTCTCCAAGATTCATTCTTGATTTGTATATTAAATCAATCATTAATAACAAATTGATAGAAAACTAGATCAATTAAAACAGGTTCAGCAGAACTCGATTCGGTCAAACTTTTCTTCGATCGAATTTATCTCGGTCGAAGATTTTCTCGACTGAGTATTCTGTTGTTTGTACATGTTTTGTCAGATTTTTGCAAGCTTTAAAAATAGTAACGTGATTGGTTGACTAATTCTCGACCGACAGTGTTCTCGATCGAACATTTTCTCGACCAAGAATGTTTCTGTATCATTTTTTAGTAATTATTTGCAAGTAAAACATAGATCATTTTCAATTCAATTATGCAATTTAAAACTCATTTTAGTTGAGATAAAACATTTAAGTATCAAAGTAACATTTGAGTCAAATCTCAACTAATCATATTCAAATCTCTAGGTTTTAGGAACTTGAACTAAAACAAGTTAATAAAGATGCGTCTCTGCAAGTTTATAAAAATGTGTATTTTCAAGTTAGAAATTTTAATTACTTGAATCAATTTGTTATCTCATTATGTTAAGTTGAGATAGACATAAAGATATACAATTTAGAGTCTTTGGTCATATCTCAATTTAATTTAATCTATTTAGTTTGGTGGTTTTGGAACCCATACTAACTCAACATCCTTTTTCTTGTAAGGACATGAGAAGGAATAATGTCCAAGATGCAAACAATAATGACAACATATAGAATCAACTCATTTCTCTTTTTATGAGTTTGATCTAGATTGTTCTTGGGTACATACGTATACTTGCCTTTAGGTACATACATAGATTGAGTCTTTGGCACTTGTGTCCTTCTCTCACTAGGTTTTTGATAGGATTTTTCTTTAGGCTTGTAACCTAGTCCTCTCCTTCCAATTTGACCTCGAGAATCATTTAAGATCTTATCAAGAACATCATTGTTTCTTAAGCTACTAACTTGTTGTTGTAACTTAGCAATCTCATCCATTCTCTTTTTGATATCTAACTTTGCTTGATCTATATTAGATAATAAAGAATCTCTTTCTTTCACAACAGTATCATAATTTAGATGATTGTATAGGATTGGTTGTTTTTGAAGTCATTAATTTGGGCTTGTAAGTTTATCTTTTCTAGAGAGAGAAGATTGCAATTTGCCTCTATTTATTTTAGCTTAATATCATGGTCTTTAATAGCTAAGTTTAATGTCTCATTAAGATCTTCATTTTCATATGTGAGAGCAAGAAGATTAGCATGTAACTCATCATTTGCTTTATTCGATTTCTTTAATTTCTTTTTGCACTCAATATACTTATCGTGTGTCTCTTGAAGGCTAGCAATTAACTCTTCTTTAGATTAAAAAAAAAGGCTTACCTCTTCTTCTTCTTCACTTATTGTAGCAATAAGGCATTCTTTATGCACATCTTCCTTCTTTAATCTCCATGGACAGCTAGGTGTTGTGTGTCTTGTTCCTAAGCACCAATTACAGCTTATTGAAGATTGGTCAAAGCTTCTCCTTTGCTTGCGGTTGTAGACACCACCACCCTCCATTTTCAAGACTCGATTAGAGCTCCTTGAATCCTGCTCTGATACCAAATGAAAAACCACTAGAGGGGGGTGAATAGGGTTTTATAAATATTCTAACAATAATTCAACTCAAACAACCACAATTGAAACTTGAAGAAGGAGGCAAGGTGTTTAGAGTGGTTCCACCTTTAGCAAAAACTAAAGGTGTCAGTCCACTACCCAATTGTTTCCAATTGGGATTTTGAAAGTATTTAAATTTTATTATCTCTCAAGGATGTTACATAAAATTACAAATACTTTCACCACCCTTTGGACAACCTTCACCTTGAAGTAGTCCCACCAACCTCGAAGCAGCCTTCCTTGAGGTAACTTCAAGCTCCCCCTTGAAGTAGCCTTCCTCTTGAAGTAGCTTCCCGTTGAGACAGCCTTCTTGAAGTAGTCCAAAGTCCTCCTTCTCCACCGAGAAGATCAATCCCTCTCCAATCTGCAGCCTCCAACCCGAGGAGTAGCAAGGAGAGTACAAGCAATAAGAATGAATAAGAAGGGAAAAAGGAAATTACAATTACCGTTGTAGCACAAGGCTTGATTTCCTATATGAAGCATTTTGATCTCCTAACAAATGTGTATGGAAGTATAAGTGCAGTGGGTAGGAGATGCTAGCCTATAGGACACGAATTTGGAGCAGTGGAAACAAATAACAAATGTTGGAGTTGCTCAATTGCTCTCAAGAAAGGATTCCCAATTGCAAGTATGTAAGCTCAAGTATTGCACAAGTGTATTTTGGGTGTCCTAAGGCATGTCATATTTATAGGAATGTCCTATGAGTGCTTAAGGATGTTCTAGACACTTTCTAGGGGGTTCTCAGTGCTTAACTAGCCGTTAGGTATCCACTAATTTCTTTAGCAACGACTAGTTAATTAATTCTGAAAAGTGCAGACAGAGCTCTTCTCGGTCAAGGAATTGTCGACTGAGAGTCATGTCGGTCAAAGTCTTTGTCGACCGAGGGACAGTATGGAGCACGCATGTATAACGTTCGATTCCAACTCCCAACTACCTTGTCTGCTGTGTCTAACGGCTATTTGGGTCAATTCTCGGTCGAGGAATTGGTCGACCGAGAGTGTCTCGGTCGAGAAGTTTGTCGACCGAGAATGACTCTGTTTCAATGTTTTGAACTATGTAGTAAGTGTGTGTATTAGTGTGCAGTTGTGACACTATTGTAGGAGATGACCTATCTAAGTGTTGTGTGTGGCTAGGGAAGATCTAAATGCTTGATTTACATGATATCTAAGTATGTGTACATTATATACTTGTACATGTTTTTCATTTGATTACAATCATGAAATTAAAGCATTTTGAGCATATAGATCTTCTAAAGTTGTGTCATCCACCTAGTTCCTGCAACACTCAAGTAGCGCGTTAGATCTACAAGAATGAAATGTTTGTCATTATAAAAAACAAAGGGATTTAAATGATGTCCATTTAGCCAACACCAACCACTCACATCACCACCATAAGGAATTTGTACATCTACAGAAATGCACAACATGTTTAGGAAACACACAAAATGGGTAATAGAAGTACCCCAATGGAAATGATTAATTAGCTCAAAATTGATGTTCAATAAACTTGATCCATCATAATGTGTCAACATGGTAAATGGTTGTGTACGTACAAATCGTTATAAATAGGCACACAAAATGTGGCCAAACCTGAAATGACCTCTACCATAAATAGGTAATGGTTGACTAAATTGCTATTACCATACAATTGTTTATAAAATAGGTTAAACCAATTTCCTGAATGGTCTTGTGGTCAGACCTAAGATGATCACCACTAATGTGCACAAGAAATATGTGGGCAGCAAATCAATGCCAATTGGACATCAAACACTCACAATCATAATAGATTTGGAGAACTTTAAAAAATGTATCATGAGCAGATTCAATACAATGTGGATGTAGCAAGATATTGAGGTCGAACAACAACAAGAAGAATATGACCCAAATTTGGGAAAATGTGGCATTAAACTAAGTGGTGGTTCAAATCAATCAGAAATATTTTGTGACCAAATGTTTGAAAGTAAGTACAATTTGAAATTTATACTAAAATCTGGTATAAATGAGCTTGGTGGATGTAATGAACAATAATTTCATGGTAAAAAAATCATACCATATAGAAATTACAGACGGTAAGAATATGTAGAACATATTAATCATGCCCTTAGTGGATGTCCTAAATAATAACCTTGGTGGATATACAGATTAGAACATATGGAACAATTTTGCATGGTCAACAAATTCATACTATATGGAAATCAGAGATAGTTTGAATATGTACAATATGTTAAACATGCCCCTTGGTGGATATAGTGAACAATAACCTTGGTGGACGTATTGAGTTTGTTATGACCGCATCTGAGCTTAATTGGTAAACTGGGGTTTATCTGGATGATTACATGCTTAGTTATATTGATCTTTGCTTAAACATGATTAAGGATGGTAGTTCAATTATGATGTGTTAAACTTAATGAGAACTCCAAGTATGTTATCACTATGTATAATTAGGGTTTGAGAAAATATAAACCCTAGTCGAATGAAATTGGGGTTTTCACTAAATAGGCTCATGTTGGGGAAGAATGAAAGAGGTAGACAAAGGACAATGAAAATGGTAGTTGGATGCTTGGATAGAGCGGTCTTGTTAGGTCATTGGTGGTGCGGACATTCTAGGCCACACGACCGTTTTGAAAGAATTAAATTGTTGACCAACTTTTGTACTCAATTCTGATGAAACCAATGTGCCACAGCCATTGTAGGTAGCATGTCTATGTTGGGACTGCCTTAGCATGGTTGTGGAAGCTGGCACGGCCATTCTGGGGCATTTTCTCTTCAACTCATTGTTCTGTAGATTGCTAGATAGTAGTGCACTATTTTATTTTTAGTTATTTAATGATATCTTAGAATGATCTAAAATTCTAAATGAAGCCTTGTAACTCAATTCCAAATAGCATGACAAATTTTCAATTTTTTTT
This sequence comes from Alisma plantago-aquatica, assembly GCA_963693085.1. Lineage (NCBI taxonomy): Eukaryota > Viridiplantae > Streptophyta > Magnoliopsida > Alismatales > Alismataceae > Alisma > Alisma plantago-aquatica. Next base: position 920,687,491 of record OY856409.1, read on the forward strand.
AATAACGTTTGGCCTTTGAAATAAATGAATTATAGTAACATTTTTCTCATAGAAAGTTGAATTAAAATAAGAGAAAGTATAGTGAGGTGTCAATGTGCAATTGACCCAAGCAGCTCAATTTCTCTATATGGTCAACCTAACACACTAAGAGATCTCATAATTTGTGATTCATTCTAGAGAAATGAAATCCTATAGAGAGAGGGAGAGTTAGGGTTTGAGAGGAGAAAGAGGTGGAATTGCTGATCTAGGGTTTCTCTATCTGAGAAAGTATGAAATCAAGTAAGTTAAGCTTCCATACATAGCCTTTCATGGTGAATATTCTCTCACATGTCAAAATTCCATCCCTCCTCTAATTTGATCTGAAATTATATCAAATCTCTCCTTTTTCTCACTCTTTCTTCATGATTCCTTATTTCTAGGGTTTCTGGGTCGAAAGGAAGAAGAAATCACTAATTTGCTAGGGTTTTGATATGGATTCGAAATTTTCAGAGATGGGCTGCATTTTTAAGGTGTTTTCATACCTTAGAGTGAGTGGGAACTTCCTTTAAACAATAAGTTGCATGAAAATTAATTAAATCATCAAAAATCTTCAATTGCTTAGTATGCTACTACAAACCCTAAATTGTCGTTTTGATCTAGTTGCTTCAAAATGATATGAAATGGAATATTCCTCTATTGTGATGAATTTCATATGCTGAAATCATATTAAAAATAGATACAGTTATCCTAATGAAAATTTCCTAAGTAGTTGCAGAGGTTATAAGAATATATAGAAATTTAGGGTTTTCGGCCATGACTGAAATTGTTGTATAGTTAAATAAAGAAATTTGTCTAATATAATATCCTTTCTTATAAATGATTGTTTATCGGAATTTGTAGTACATATATGTTGGATACTATCTTGGATTTCATTTGATGTCATTAATGTTTGCTTAATATCTCAGTAAAGAGAGTGAAACCCTAGATGAGTGGAAAGTTGGAATTAGTGAATAGATATTGTGAAATCCATTTGAAGTGTTTACATTGGGCAACAAAGAAGAATGTTTTGAAATCTTAATGCATGATCCTACACAAAATGACAAGGGGAAGACATAATGTCACATGTTGCAGCAAGTCCAAGAAAACATTTTGTTATTTATGGGGAAGCCATTTCTTGATATGGCTCATGTAATGACACAGGTCCATAAAGGCACACCGATGGTGGACATCTTGGAAAACACAAAGGAAATCCCTTTGACAATGGTAGTTCAATATCGTGATGATGAAGAGGAGGACCATTGCTCAGCAATAGTTGAAGAGGTAGCTTCTTCTACTCTAATGCAAGCATATCCATGATTTCCATTGGAGGTGTGTCTTATCAACCTAACAGATGATAATATGTGATCTCGTACACTAGAGAAGTCTGCCTTATTTCTCAAGGCATTACTGTTTCATTACACCAGGCATTTTGAGGATGTAGGACTACCTCCTCCAACCTTGGTCCCTTCTTTGCTAATTCCACTAGAGCTAGAGTTGACGCCACTTCCACAAGACTTAAAATATACTTTCTTGGTAGTAGAGGAGAATCTTCCGGTCATAATTTCGGCTTCACTAAGCATTCAAGAAGAGGAGCAGCTGCTTCTGGTTTTGAAAAACTACCGGGCAACATTCGGATGGTCTTTGGTAGACATAAAGGGGATCTCCCCTAGTTTCTGCCCATACAAAATCAGACTGGAGGAAGGAGCCAATCCAATCATGCAACCTCAATGAAAACTCAACCCCATCATGACTGAGGTAGTAAAGAAAGAGGTAGTATAACTTTTATCTATAGGTATTATATATGCTATCATTGATTCGACCTGGGTTAGTCCAACTCAGGTGGTTCCAAAGAAAGGGGGAATAACAGTCACAACTAATTCTAATGAAGAATTAATTTTGACTAGGTTGGTGACAAGGTGGCATGTTTGTATCGATTATCGATGTTTGAATTTTGCCACTTTGAAGGATCATTTCCCACTTCATTTCATTGATCAAATTCTTGAGTGGCTCGCCGTCCGCTCTCACTTTTGCTTTCTCGACAATTATTCTAGATACAACCAGATTTCTATCAAGCCATAAGATCAAGAGAAGTTTACCTTCACTTGTCCTTATGGCACTTTTGCATATCGTCAGACGTTGTTTGGTCTTTGCAACACCCCGACCACTTTTCAACAATGCATGCTTGCCATCTATTCTGATATGGTAGTTTGATGTTTGGAAGTGTTCATGGATGATTTTTTAGTTTACGAGGAATCGTTTGAGGATTGCCTTGTCAATCTTGATAAGGTGTTGCATAGATGTGAGGACACTCACCTAGTTTTGAACTAGGAAAAATGTCATATGATGGTGAGTGGGGGAATTATTTTGGGACACAAGGTGTCCAGTAAAGGGATGGAGGTTGATCCGGTAAAAATATAAATCATCTCTAAGACACCTCACCTTCATTAGTGAAGGGAGTGAGGAGATTTTTAGGACATGTCGGGTTTTACCAAAGATTTATAAAGGATTTTTCGAAAATTGTTAAAGTTCTCTCTAAATTGTTAGAAAAGGATGTTGATTTTAATTTTGACGAGCGATGCTTATAGGAATTTGAGGTGTTGAAGGAGAAGTTGGTCTCCACACCTATTGTCTAGGCTCTAGTTTGGAGCCAACCTTTTGAGCCGATGTGTGACACATTATATTACAAAGTGGGCTTTGTTCTAGGCCAACGTCAAGATAAGATTACCATGGCCATCTATTATGCGTCTAAAACACTTACCGATGCCTAGTTAAATTACAAAACAATAGAAAAAGATATGTTGGCAGTTGTTTTTGCTTTTGATAAGTTCTGCTAATATTTGATTGGGGCTAAGGTGATTGTTTGGACTGATCATGTGGCAATCAAGTATTTGCTTTAGAAAAAAGACATTAAGCCTAGGATGATTAGATGGATATTTCTTTTGTAGGAATTTGATATTAAAATTGAAGACAAAGCAGGTATTGAGAATGTGGTGGCTGATCACCTATCTAGGCTTGAAAGGGTGGATGAAAAGGACATAGACATACCTATAGTGGAAGAATTCCCAGATGAGAAGCTCTTTGCTATGAAAAGCAAAGATCCGAGGTTTTAAAATATTGTAAACTTCTAGAGGATTGGGGTTATCAAGAGAAGAAGAAATTCTTCCACTCATTATGGTATTATATTTGGGATGTTCCCATCTTGCTTAAGTAATGTAGGGATGGTATTTTGAGGAAATGAGTGCCAGATTGTGAGTTTGAGAGCATATTAGCACATTCTCATTCTTTACCTACAAGGGGTCATCATGCTAGTTCTAGGACTATGAGAAAGATCTTAGAGTGTGGTTTTTAGATGCATATACCTTTGTTTCTTATTGTGACTCATGTCAACGAGCAGGTAATATTTCAAAAATACATGAAGTGCCGTTGAACATTTTTCAAGAAATTGAAGTGTTTGATTTATGGGGCATTGATTCATGGGCCCATTTGTGTCTTAAAATTCAAACTTGTACATTTTACTTATTGTTGACTATGTGTCTGAGTTGGTGGAAGAAATTCCAACCTGCACCAATGACGCTCAAGTTGTATGTAGGTTTGTGAAGAATCACATTTTCTACTAGTTTTGGGTGCCTAAGTTGATCATTAGTGATGGTGGATCTTATTTCACCAATAGGAAATTTGGGGCGCTTTTGAGTAAGTATGGAGTGAGACATGGGGTAGGCTTTTCATACCATCCCCAAACTCAAGGGCAAGTTGATGTGTCAAATAGAGAAATTAAGTAAATTTTATAAAAGACAATCTCAACTAATAGGAAAAATTGGAGCATGTTGGTAAATGATGCTCTGTGGGTGTATAGGACAACCTATACGACACCTATAGGAACCACTCCTTTTAGATTGGTCTATGGGTGTCAATAACCTATAGAGTTAGAGCACAAAGCAAGATGGGCATTAAGAAAATTGAACTACAATTCGGATTCCGTAGGAAGAAAGTGGATGTTGGAATTAAATGAGCTAGATGAGCTGAGATTTAATGCATATGAAAGCTCAATGATCTACAAAGAAAGAACCAAAAAGATCCATGATCGAAACATCCTGCATAGGGTTTTAACTCTAGGACATAAGGTTCTTCTATTCAGTTCTAGGTTGAAATTACATCCCAATAAGTTGACGTCTAGATGGAGTGGACCTTTTGATGTAGTTAAGGTTTTTCCCCATTGGGCAGTAGAAATTAGCAATGCGGATGATTCATTCCTTGTTAATGGCTAGTGGCTTAAACACTACTTTGGGGGTGATGTGTGAGAAAAGAGGAGGAGTTGAAGCTCGTTAAGCTTCACTAATGGTTTAATTAGGAATGTCAAGCCTATGGCGTAAAATAAGGGCACCTATTGGGAGGCAACCCAATCATCATTTTTGGTTCTTTACATTTAGTTTTTTAGTTTCATAGCTTTAATTTTAATTTTCTTAGTTTTCATGTAAAAAAGGTACCTTGTTCAATTTTATGTGGTGTGCAGGATGAATACCAATCGGTACTACCGACCTGAAAATTAGTACTTCATACGGAGTCACAGGGATGAAGATCAAATTTGACTAAACAACTCGGTACTAACGACCATCATGTCAGTAGTACCGATGACATCACAGGGGAGCCACACAAAAATTCTAAGATACTCAGTATTATCGACCTAGAGGTCAATAGGACCAACTTTCTATTGAGAAGGAGGTGAGTAAAATGATAAGGGTTATGTACTACCGACTAAAAAGTCAGTAGTACCAAAGAAAGGCGTGATCCAGTTTTGGAATACTAAGTTCATGCTCAGAAGCAAGGAAAATTTTGAATGAATCGGTACTACCGACACAATGTTCGGTACTACTAACATATGAAGACATGGGATCTGTGGGGGCACCATCCAACGATTGAGAATCTATGCATCTGATGGTCGGTACCATCGATCTATGGTAATGGTCGGTACTAATGATAGCCAATCGGTACTAGTGACATCATGCGATCTACATTGATGATATCAACAAAATGGAATCATTAGTAGAACTGAGACATGGATTCACGATGCAAAGTTAGTAGTACCGACACCAACTCAGTACTATTGACGAGATGACAGGGCTGCAGCCTCATCTATATAAGGAGGGGTTCGTTTTCATTCTTCTTCACACCTTCTCCAGTCCTCCTTCAAGGAAGCACGCGCAAGATATTTTGATCATTTCAAGGCAACTCTGAGCAATACCCTTCTTAATCTCCTTTTCACATTAGTGATGGCACCTAGAAGAGAGGTGTCTTCATTGGTAGGAATTCCTAACTTGATCCCCAAGCCAAGCTGAATCTCTCACCCAAACGCTGACATCAAGAAGATATACAAACATCTATAGAAGAGGGATATGGTGATGATAATATATGGTGACTGTGCTTTCATTACCTCCCTCAACTTCACCAAAAGCATGTGCCAATTCTGTGAGTGTAAAGGGATGATGGGAGACCATCCCTTCTTCAATGACTGGCTAACCTTCCCGAACCTCGTATGTGAGTTTCTTGCCTCATTGGAGGTCTCCATCATTCCCGAGAATTGGGATGGATAGATAGATGGCTGCATCATCTTCCACCTTTATAACTCTGACTACACTCTGACATTGAAGTAGTTCAACACCATATATGGATGGCCTAATGAAGGAGATCGCTTCTACCCCAACAATTTCAACTTCAAGACATCATTGGAGATGTTGTCAGAGGTTCCAAAGGGCCAACATATTACCTGGCACACAAATTCCATCAAAGACAACAAGCATCCTTTTTCTCATATACTTCATCGCCTCCTCACCAATACTATCTTTTCCAAGTCTAGACAGGGTAGGGGAAGACTTGGAGGGTCAACCTCTACTTTCTCTACAAGTTGTTGGAGTTAGGAAGGAATAGTGTGAACTTTGGTGCCTTCTTCCTCTCATTCATTTTTTCTCTTTTTTTCTAAGGGTATGGATGTGTATAACTGCACTCAAATTTTGAAGGAAAATAATATCCACATGATAAAAAAATGAATGATATAGAATGCATGTAATCTACATGTAATTGTTTATGCAACTAAAATGATATGCATAGAAATTGTTTATGCAAAATAACATTTTTTCTTTCTTCATAACTAGTGCAATCAAAGAAAACTAATTATCATGTAACCTAAGGTTCCATGCAATGTAACTAAGAGGAAATAATTTGGACTTAGTTGATCATCTTAAGGCTCTGAGTCAAAATGAACAAAAAATGAATGGAATCACATATCTAAAAGACAATGCCTTTCATAAAATTATGATATGTCCCTCTCTAATGACATGTGAACATGGTAACCTTAGGGTTTCTTTCTTAAATTTCAATTTAAGATCTCATTTTCTATTTGATTAATTTAAGCTCAAACCCCATCTTCATCTACATTACATGAATAATTAACTTTTCCATTCATAAAAAATATCCTTAAGTTGATTAGCCCATAAACTTCCTCTAAGTGGTGTAACTCGAGAAATTTGCAACTAAGCCAAATTTTTTTATTTTTTAATTTTCCATTGCACACAAACGAAAGCACATGATATTGACATGAACCATGAACTAAGCTCCACTTTTACACTAGATAGATAGTGGATCCTACAACTTTAAAAGATAAAACTAAAAAGTAAATAAAATATAAATAAGACTAAATAAACTAAAAACCAAGGATAGAGACTGTTCCAACGACCCCACCCAAGCTTGAACTTGACTATGTCCACATAGTCAAAATTCTAACTTAGCAGGTGTAACAGTGGTACCAGATCATATGGGTGGTGGTGGAGGATGTGGCATGGTGGGATCAAAGGGGTAGAATGTCCCTTGAAAGCTTGGCAGTTGTTGTGGCATTGGTGGAGGTTGTTGATAGCCACCACAGTATCCTTGGCACCAATAATGGTCAAAAAATGATTTCTCTCATCCCTCCATCCTATGTAGGAGCATGTGCATGTTGTCTTGACTGGCCAAGAGAAGTTTCTCATTCTCAAATATCACTTGTTGGTTGTGATACAACCATCCTTGGACATTTTGGATGCCCACCAAGGTCGTTCTTTACTACTGCTACCCATGTTGTATCTCCTATAGCATGTTGTACATTCCTTCCATGGAATATGGATCATCATCTTGTGATGGCGGGGAAGCAGAAGAACTAGAGGTTGCATAAGGTCATGGATGCTTGCATGGAACCTACCTCCATGTGATGGGGTTGGTTGCTTCCTCCTCCTTGTCTTCTCCTTACTCCTACTGATCTTCTTCAACTTCATATTCTTCCTCTTCTCAAGAGCTATCCACATGCCATCTCATGAGATGGATTCCTTGTAAGTCAAAGATGACATCTGGTAGTGCCCTTTCCTTATATTGGGTACTGATTGTAAAACATGCATATACAGTACCATGGCATGTGTTGAGGAGGTTGGATCTCTTGAAGTGCTTATGATCAAGCATTAGTGCAGCCTTCAAAGATTTGGTAGTGAAGAGTTCGAGGTTGCAATGGAGATATATTGGTGTGATCAATCCTCCAAATTGAATGGGAGGTTTCCTCTGCACCAGTCGCTTTACCCCCATCATGTGCTAAAGGAGTCGGTAGTACTAACACCTAGTAAGTAGTACCAACACGTTAGGATCAAGAAGATCTGAAGACAACATTTAATCTGATGGTTGAGGATCTATTTCTCCCTAACTCACTTATTTAACTTAGGGGGAATTTGGCTAGACCTAATATGACATTCTAATTCTGTTGGATGGTAGTCGAGAGCAAGGAGAGGATAAAGTGGAGAAAAAGGATACGTTCTAGATGATCGAGGCACTTCCAGTGAACGGATTTGTATCAGGAAGGTAGCAAATCGGCACGTGCACAAGAAGGGATCTATTGCACCATCTTTTTTAGGGGTTCTTTAGTTTTTCTAATGTTCTCCACATTTCCATCTTCTCTCCTATGTTTTTGACCATGAAAACCATGCGGGGCTAAATCCCTTATTCATTAGGACCCAGAAGTACCCTGGTGATGCATTGTATTGGACTTTTATGCAGTAATATATCAGTTTCTCTAAATTTATGAACTTATTTCTGTGTGATTGTTATGAACTATCCATGTTTGATCACCATAGGTAGTTAATTAGTTAATTATACCTTGATTAGTTTGAAAAAGGAAATTAACGATTGGAAAATCATAGAAATACACATTTTGTATCGCACTTTAAGAAAGGTGGCTTACAAATGTGAAGAGATTACCCATAGGATTTATTAAAGCACCTAGTTAATAACACAATTGATATGAGAGTGGGATTGGTATTAGATTAGGTAGTGAATCACGTCACGAGAGTGGGTAATTCTTGCTACAGGATCTTAGTCCAGGGGTAGGAAAGATAATTATTACTATTATAACTATTAATTGCAATGTTAACCAAGGTGAAATCGAAATCTAAATTCCATCCAACTGTGATCAATCACTAGTAATTTTAGATTTACTTTTTGTATTGTTAGATGATTAAACCATCAATCAAAGTTTTCTTCAACCTAGCTGATTGTATTACAATTACTAGTAGTATCTGAGTTTATGTTTCCATGTATTTGACATATGGGCCTCATTGTCCTATATTACTCTGATAGCATACACTTACATTTTAGGGTGTATAGAAAATACCTATCAATTTTTTGGCATTGTTGCTGGGAAAATGGAAAATTTTGCACTACGAATGATGTAATCAGCCACTCTAGGTCTGTGACAAAGTGAAATTTATCATTATATGAACTAATTACAATTTCACCCTCCTTATTCTCACTCATTGTGCCAAATCATTTTTATTGGTTTCATAATCAATATTGGTACTGTAACATCCCACTCTTTTTATGCAAATTTTCAAAATAATTTATTCTCTACATGCTCTTTTTCTAATAAGATAATTGTTGAGGACTTGCAATTTTCCCATGTTAGTTTTGCAAAATCATTTTATTATGCTCAATATCTCTCTTCTCCTTGTTTTATTTAAAGAAAATCTTTGCATATATATATCTATTCTCTTTTGTTTAAGAAAATGAGAATAAATGCTTTTATGTCAAATTTTCTCTCTCATGTGATAATTAGTGATTTACATGTTTAATTTCTTGCTTAATGGCCTCCATCTTGTTAAATGAAAAGAAATAATGTTGAGTGTACATTTTCATATCATGGAATGCTTATTTGAGAAATTAATAGCTTTATATACACTAATCATAGTCATTTGGGTGTACATGATGATCTTTGCTTTATTAGGCCTAGATGTGTACAAGCATAAAATCTAACATCATAGGAACGTTCTAGACACCCTTTTTGCACCTATGGTTAAAATTTGGGCTCATTTGACCCATGTTTGGACCCTCAAAGCAATTAAAGGAGGTTTTAATATTGTGTGACCTTTTATTTGAATGAAATCTCATTTATGCAGTTGATTTTAGCTATAGTTCATTTTAATTGCATTTGTCATGCATTACTTCATACGTTTTATTTTCACACACATCCGCAGCCCTTGGATCAAGATCCAATGACACGCCAGTTTTCTTCTTCCTCCGTTTTCTTCCGCGATCAGTAGTTGTTTTAGCTGCTTTGAATGCTCGCCTCTGATCTCAGTCATTTCTCGACAGTTTCACTTCATTCCTTTGCCAATGCCTCTGGCTCATCACCCTGATCCGAGCAAGTCCTAACTCACACCCTCTTGTGCTCTGTAGGGAAAACACCCAATATAGGGCTCACACCCCCCTTGCACAGACAACCTCCTTGCCTCCTCCGCCGCTACTTAAATGCTCACAGAGCATCACCAAGCCCCGAGACGCCCTCCTCCATTGCCAATTTGGCCCTATGAGCCCCGACTCTCCCTAACCTACTCGGTTTTTATTTCCCGCGACCTTGAGTTTGCCCGGCCTTCTCCAGTCACCTCGGGCCAAATTGGAGTGTCGGTAAGCTTCCTTGACCCCCTGTGGTCGTTTATACCTAGTCGATTTTCCCTGGGCTTTCTCCAACCGCTGGGACCTAAAAGTGGGTTACTGACCTCGATAGTGTCCTCAACCTAGGCCACGTCGGTGATCCTCCGACCATGGAAGTGGTACCCCCAATCTCGATGTGTCTTCTAGAAAGTTTTTGGATCGTATTTTGGCCTTGCTCTAGCCCTCTTTGCTGGTTTTGGATCTGCCGCCCCTTCCCCTATTTCTCACTTTCCTTTGTTCTTTGCTTGAACACAGAGGACCTCACACCTCTCGGTAGACTTATTTGGACTCAAATGACCACAATGAGTCATTATTTCAAGTAGTCTTTCTTCTTCTGGGCTCGATAGCACCTTTCCCCTCTTCCAGCTATCTCTGACCATTTCCATGGCCTGGCTTTGGTGCTCCTGTGTACCACAGAGCTTCTCCTTTAGCTCGTTCTGATCGTCAGGACTTCACAGAAGCATACAGACTTTAGCCGTGCGCCAAGGGACTCTAGAATCCCAGTGTAGAAGTGATCTTCAAAGCTCCTATACTGCTCAAACCATGGAGCGGAAGGGGAAGAAACCGGGGTGTCCAATGACCCCTGAGCCCCGCATTTTTCTTTTACCAATGCTTAAAACCGCAAGGGCAGTTGAGGAATTTCACGCCATGTTTCCTTTGATTGCTGGGGCAAGCATCGCGGCCTAGTTGGCCAAGCCTGATTGGGCCAAGTCAGATGCTGGCCCACTGTTTTTGGATTTGGATAAATGTATATATGTGGTTTTATCTCGATTTTTGATTGGCCGATTCTTTGAAAATTTATAGTAAATCGCCCGATTATAAGAAAAATATGAAAAAATAGGTTTTGGAAAGGAATTTCGATGAGGAATCCGATTTTGTGGTTTTTATGGACTAATTTTGTTGTTTTTAGATCTCAATTTTTATATGAAAAAATTAGGGTTTAATGATATATGATGAAGGATAATTATGTTAATTTCAGGTGTTTAAGGGAATCCAATCAGTCAAACCAGGTTTGACTTAGGTGTTTTAGCTCAAGGTAAGCGGGCCATACCCTTGGCATAGTAAACTAGATTTATTGAATGATTATGATATGTTTATGCACTTTATACTCAAGTCATGATTAATGTATGTTTTCTTCAATGTATATTATTATTGGATGTTGATTGTTATAATCTAAGTCTAAGAATATAAATCACATTAAGATTATGAATTATGATTCAAATACATGAAACCAAGATTAAGAGGGAAGAGATTCCCATCCATGCTTAAGAGGTAGAAATCCCATTATGTTTCATGGTGTGAAATCCCAATTATGTTCAAGAGGGATAAATTCCAATTAAGATCAAGTTTAGGTTATTAAGAAGATAAGTAAAGTCTAAGAAAGATCATGGTTAAGGGAATTTGGTTTAGATTTATATGCACCTTGTTATGGGCTTTTTGAGCATTATGGGCTTTCTGAGCAATTATGGGCTTTCCGAGCATTATGGGCTCCTTATGGGGGCATTAAGAGAGGAGCATATACTTCTTGTCAAATTCTTTATGTAAAATATGCCAAGAAATGATTAATGTAATGCATGTTCATGTTTATGTTAAATCACTATATATGTTATTTTTTATGTTGTATAACATGCCAATGCCGCTTACTCACGATGTTTGTTTTTCCTTTGCATGGCTGGGGATGAGATGTCCACATACGTTGGAGCTAAAGGGAAGGAGACATCTTGAGGAGATTCCAAGGATCCAAGACCTTAGAAGTTGTTGCCTGGTGGGACATCCATCTATGGAGATCCTATCTTTTTCATGATTATCTAGTTTATGTTTAGTATACCTTTAGAAGCATGATGTAGCTTTCTTTCCAAGAACTCATGTATGAATCTCTATTTCTATGAATGCTAAGTGTTGTTTATTTCTTGATATAAGATCATGCATGTGACAATCCCTCCCTGATATGCCAAGTACCCCACATTATGGATAATGTTGGGGATTAGGCTGTGCTTCTGCTGGTTACGTATGAAACCCTAGGGAGGGGTGTTACATTAATGGTATCAGAGCAAGAAATAAATGGCCACTAAGGCAAAAATAAGGATTCATGCAAGTCACCCTAGGATGAAGCAATAGAAGTAGAGAACATGATTATGTATTCTAGTATGTATAGAGAACTCTAAAGGTGACTAGAGCCCTCACCTCATTAGAGAAGTACATGTTAGCATGCTCAGGTAGTTGAAACCAAACCCTAGATAATGACATGTTTCTCCTTGTCTCAATGGTAAGGGCCACCCAATTGAGATTTGAGGAAAATGTCATTTAATGTGACTTCTTATGTGTCTTACCTTATTAATTGTGTGTGTGTTATGGGACACATGTGCAAATAAGTTGGTGAGATGTAGCATAAAAAGATCCAACATTTCTAAATATGTGCTTGATCACCACATATAAAGATATGAAGGATGTATGACCTAAGGTTAGTCAACTATGAAGATGTAGTCATGGTAAGTGAGAGATAGATTCCCTAAGTGTAATGAGTTTGGTGTAATGTTAAGGAGTAAGTATGAGACTTAGGAAGGGCAGTTAAGTAATTTTTGTTGAATAGTAATGCTTTGTTTATGTATGCCTCTTTTATAATGAAAATTGTATGGAAAATTTTGCAAGTTTATGTGAAACCCTTAAGGTGGGTAGAAACTCTAGGAAATTTTGAGGACGAAATTTATTTCAAGTGGGTAGAATTGTAACATTGCACTCTTTTTATGCAAATTTTCAAAATATTTTATTCTCTACATGCTCTTTTTCTAATAAGATAATTGTTCAGGACTTGAATGCAATTTTCCCATGTTAGTTTTGCAAAATCATTTTATTATGCTCAAAAGCTCTCTTATCCTTGTTTTATTTAAAGAAAATCTTTTCATATATATATATATATATATATCTATTCTCTTTTGTTTACGAAAATGAGAATAAATGCTTTTATGTCAAATTTTCTCTCTCATATGATAATTAGTGATTTACATGTTTAATTTCTTTCTTAATGGCCTCCATCTTTTTAAATGAAAAGAAATAATGTTGAGTGTACATTTTCATATCTTTGAATGCTTATTTGAGAAATTAATAGCTTTATATACACTAATCATAGTCATTTGGGTGTACATGATGATCTTTGCTTTATTAGGCCTAGATGTGTACAAGCATACAATCTAACCTCATAGGAACGTTCTAGACACCCTTTTTGCACCTACGGTTAAAATTTGGGCTCATTTGACCCATGTTTGGACCATCAAAGCAATTAAAGGAGGTTTTAATATTGTGTGACCTTTTATTTGAATGAAATCTCATTTATGCAGCCGATTTCAGCTATATTTCATTTTAAATGCATTTGTCATGTGTTACTTCATCTGTTTTATTTTCACACGCATCCGCAGCCCTTGGATCAAGATCCAACGTCATGCCAGTTTTCTTCTTCCTCCATTTTCTTCCGCGATCAGCAGTCGTTTTAGCTGCTTTGAATGCTCGCCTCTGATCTCAGTCATTTCTCGATGGTTTTGCTTCATTCCTTTGCCAACGCCTCTGGCTCATCACCTTGATCTGAGCAAGTCCTAACTCGCACCCTCTCGTGCTTTGTAGGGCAAACACCCAATATAGGGCTCACACCCCCCCCTTGCACAGACAACCTCCTTGCCTCCTCCGCCGCCACCTAAATGCTCAGAGAGCATCGCCAAGCCCCAAGACTCCCTCCTCCATTTACAATTTGGCCCCGAGAGCCCCGACTCTCCCTGACCTACTCGGTTTCGATTTCCAGCGACCTTGAGTTCACCTGGCCTTCTCCAGTCACCTCGGGCTAAATTGGAGTGTCGGTAAGCTTCCTTGACCCCCGGTGGTCGTTTATACCTAGTCAGTTTTCCCTGGGCTTTCCCCAACCGCTGGGACCTACAAGTGGGTTGCTGACCTCGACAGTGTCCTCAGCCTAGGCCACGCCGATGATCCTCCGACCACAGAAGTGGTACCCCCAATCTCGATGTGTCTTCTAGAATGTCTTTGGATCATATTTTGGCCTTGCTCTAGCCCTCTTTGCTGGTTTTGGATCTGCCGCCCCTTCCCCTGTTTCTCACTTTACTTTGTTCTTTGCTTGAACACAGAGGACCTCACCCCTCCCTGTAGACTTCTCTGGACTCAAATGACCACAATGAGTCATTTGTTGAAGTAGTCTTTCTTCTTCTGGGCTCGAAAACACCTTTCCCCTCTTCCAGCTGTCTCTGACCATTGCCATGGCCTGGCCTTGGTGCTCCTGTGCACCACAGATCTTCTCCTTTAGCTCGTTCTAATCGTCAAGACTTCACGGAGGCATACATACTTTAGCCGTGTGCCAAGGGACTCTAGAATCCCAGTGTAGAAGTGCTCTTCAAATCTCCTGTACTACTCGAACCATGGAGCGGCACGGGAAGAAACCAGGGTGTCCAATGACCCCTGAGCCCCGCGTTTTTCTTTTACCAATGCTTTAAACTGCAAGGGAAGTTGAGGAATTTCACACCCTATTTCCTTTGATCGCTAGGGCAAGCATCGCAGCGTAGTTGGCCAAGACCGATTGGGCCAAGTCAGATGCTGGCTCACTATTTTTGGATTTGGATAAATGTATATGTATATGTGGCTTTATCTCGATTTTTGATTGGCCGATTCTGTGAAAATTTATAGTAAATCTCTTGATTATCAGAAAAATACGCAAAAATAGGTTTTGGAAAGGATTTTCGATGAGGAATCTGATTTTGTGGTTTTTATCGACTTATTTTGTTGTTTTCACATATCAATTTTTATATGAACAAATTAGGGTTTAATGATATATGATAAAGGATAATTATGTTAATTTTAGGTGTTTAAGGGAATCCAATCAGTCAAACCAGGTTTGACTTAGGTGTTTTAGCTCAAGGTAAGTGGGCCATGCCCTTGGCATAGTAAACTGGATTTATTGAATGATTATGTTATGTTTATGCACTTTATACTCAAGTCATGATTAATGCATGTTTTCTTCAATGTATATGATTATTGGATGTTAATTGTTATAATCTAAGTCTAAGAATAGAAATCACATTAATATTATGAATTATGATTAAGATACATGAAACCAAGATTAAGAGGGAAGAGATTCCCATCCATGCTTAAGAAGGAGAAATCCCATTATGTTTCATGGGGTGAAATCCCAATTATGTTCAAGAGGGAGAAATCCCAATTAAGATCAAGTTTAGGTTATTAAGAAGATAAGTAAAGTCTAAGAAAGATCATGGTTAAGGGAATTTGATTTAGATTTATATGCATCTTGTTATGGGCTTTCCGAACATTATGGGCTTTTCGAGCAATTATGGGCTTTCTGAGCATTATGGGCTCCTTATGGGGCATTAAGAGAGGAGAAAATACTTCTTTTCAAATTCTTTATGTAAAAGATGCCAAGAAATGATTAATGTTAATGCATTATCATGTTTATGTTAAATCACTGTATATGTTATTTCTTATGCTTTATAACATGCCAATGAAGCTTAATCACCATGTTTGTTTTTCCTTTGCATGGCTGGGGATGAGATGTCCGCAGACGTTGGAGCTAAAGGGAAGGAGACATCTTGAGGAGATTCCAAGGATCCAATACCTTAGAAGTTTTTGCCTGGTGGAATGTCCATCTATGGAGATCCTATCTTTTTCATGATTATCTAGTTTATGTTTAGTATACCTTTAGAAGCATGATGTAGCTTTCTTTCCTGGAACTCATATATGAATGAATCTATGTTTCTATGAATGCTAAGTGTTGTTTATTTCTTGAAATGAGATCATGCATGTGACAATCCCTCCCTGATATGCCAAGTACCCCACATTATGGATAATGTTGGGGATTAGGTTGTACTTCTGCTGGTTACGTATGAAACCCTAGGGAGGGGTGTTACAAGTACTCAAATTTGAAATACGGTGACAATGTGGATTTTATACACATTATAACACCTTAAATTTGATTAATTGATCACTTTGTCCAAAGAAGAAAATTGGTCCATCAAACTTCATCTTTTTGTTCTCAAACTCTTTTTAAATATTTTCCACATTTTTGTGAAGTTTTGGTTCAAATTTGAGGACAATTGGACATTCCTACGAATTACTATGATTTCTTGAAATTTATGTATTGAAACCCCCTTTTCCCCTTTTATTTGCCTTCTTATATGGCTTTGTCCATGTCATTGATCCGTGGAATGAAGCAGGGGCACTCCTCAGCCCTTGGATCTACTTCTCATGGATCTAGATGTGATCCAATGACCATCAGGTCATCTTCTACCTCCTTTTGATTGTGAGGAGGAGTAAATGAAGACTAAACAACGAGATCTCATGCATAAGACCTCGATTCAAATTTCTAATCAAGAGGGAATGTTCACCTCACAATTTTGCGCTCACCCAACCCTACTTTGATTGGGTTTCTCACCTTGTTGCACCGTCAAAACACCCCCCTCGCTCTCCCCTCTCTTTCTGGTGGACATGGCTACCACCAAAGATCAGTAGCCCAAAAACCTAGCCCCTACCACTATAAAAGGACCCCCCAAGGTCCGCAGCAAACACATCTTGCTCAGAGACATGCCCTTGCTTACTCCCTCAGCCTTGAATGGCCCAATTTCACCTTGTATCCTCCTACTACCATAGCGGCACCACCACACAACTCAAGTTGGGAGTCTCTGATCCTCGCCTCCTTGCCCCAAGCTTCCACCTCCTTCCAGTTTGCGAGACCACGAGGAGGTCGAGCGACATATTTTCTAACTTCCTCGATGCCTCCTGCCCCCAAACCACCTTTGTCGGCAAGCCCCTCTCCACTGCACTCCCTAGATCTTGTGGGTGCCTGTGCGAGAGAGAAAGGGGGCTTGAACCAGTCAGTCCAGTATAGAACTGACTGATCCAAGGAACCAACGAACCATCATCTGAAGCAGTGAATCGAGGAACGAACCAGCCAAATCAACCTTGACCGGAACCTATGAGAAGTGAGACGCCTTGCTCATGTGGCTCAATCAGGCCATTCTTTTAACATTGGACGGTCCTTGTTTTTCCGCATTTAAGGTACTTCTTCTCTCTCTGACGAATATTAGATAAAAATGTCCAGATCTTGCTTACATCGCACAAAATGCATCCTGACTCCAAATAATTCAAGTAAATTGTCCTTTTTGATAAAAAAAATCCAATTAATTGTTTAAAAATACTATTGAAGCCTAATTCATAATATATTTCACTGATATCCCTAGAATTTGATCCTTCTCTTATACTTTGGTCTAAATAACTCTATTTGTGGTTAATCATGATTAAATGTTGAAACCCCTAGATTTGTACTCTGATAATTATCTCGAAGCCTAGATCTAATCTAGTTGAATCGTCTACTCTTGAAAATGAATCATTCGTGATGTAGATCTTTCTACTGGATTCAATCTTGGTTATAATCTTTATAATGAGTAATCTTGATCCTAATCTTGCAAAACACTTGATATGGTTTTGACCCATCAATCTGATCTTGATTTCCAATTATATTAAGTACCATCTAGAAATTGATGATGACTTGGATAATGATCATAGGTTAGGGTTAACACATATGATCCTAGAAACCTAGGCAAGTTATTCACACTCAAAAATACTTAATACTTGAAATAATATTGGACATATTGAAATATTGATTGATTGACCCAACCCCACGATTGACATAGGAAAACTGTAACCCTAATATCGAACATTTAAAACATGATTTTCTGAACATCATGATCTTGACCCTTTGATCCAATCTTGATGATTTAGGATCTGACTCGAAGGGTTGACCTATTGATTCAGATATTGATTATACTCAAAATCCTCGGTGAAAGGTACGCTATTACATAACTCCTCCTTGATTGTATTGAAGATACTTTTATGTATCTCTTGACTGTATACTTGGATACTTACTAGGATGAGCTACTATTCCCTATGATTATTCTTCCATATTTTTTTATATTATATTTTGAGACAAACTGAAAAACTTAAATTACATGCCCATTATGATTGCCTGTATATTGATAATGATGATGATGATGTTGATAATGTTGATATTGGGTGCAAACGACCCCCCTCATTGAGAGGTGGGACTTGTACATTGGCTTCCTACCTTATATGGAGAGAAGGAGCCAAGTGACTTCCCCCATTGCATTGGGGTGATAAAGTCACACAAAAATATATAAGCATGCTTCTTGAATTACAACATAATGGGAACTCGTAATAAAAATCGAATCGTTTGAAAATCTTGTTGAATAACTTTGGTTCTTGAAAATTTCTTATTATACTTTCAAAATATAAGTCATGCCAAGTACACTTATTTTCTTATAAACTATTTTACTTGATTTTGACAGTGTATCGTGCAATTGCATGATTTTGTCTCGATTTTCTTTATTTTAGGCAATACAAATAGAATATTGAATAAGATTGCTTCTACACTCTACATATTCTGATGACAAGGATATATTGGATAAATCTCCATATTGGGTTAGTTTGTTCATTTATATATCCAGTTTTTGAGTTATTATTTCTTATTGTATATGTCAGTGTGTTAGATCCTATCGGGCCACTCAGGGAAGGGCGCTTTAATCCTTTTACTACTTATTGGATAGTAGGATTGGGATTCGAGTAAGAATGGTTCTGTGATAGTTGGTATCAGAGATTACACACTCCCATATACTTTAAGTAAATAATTTCTCAAGTCTCTTACACCCAAGAAACCCTAAAGTCCATAATGGTGAAAATAGAGGTGTCTAGGCTCGGGGTCCTGGCATAATTTCTCCTGTCCGTCTTCACGATGGTTGGGATCCCCCGCTCTACCTGGCCTTAATTGATCCAAAACTGGACCTAAAGGTTCTCTTGTGAAACCCTAGAGAGTCTTCTAGCATCTCATCTCTGCTTTAAGGACTATCCTATGCCACCCATGTAGATGCAGATTAGGTAGTCTTCTCATCCCCTCATGTGGTCATTTTTGGTAACCTTTTTACCACATGATGTCTCGATTTTGGGTAGCTTATTCATGGGAAACTGAATACCACTAGAAAATCTTGAAAGTTGATATCATGACCTGACCTAAATTTGAAAACTCGATTTTGATCAATTAACTTTGAAACCAAATACTCATGTATGACCTCTTCACAAAGACTCAATTTGACCAATACTTGACTACTTGTTTGCTATGTTTGAGGTAAATATTGATGATTATGATATGGTGAAATAAGAAGGACTTATACCTTATACCTCATTGTTGATGAGGTCTCTATTTAATAAATGTACATGTTGCCCTATTATTGATTAAACCTCAAACATAGTTAAGTAAACTTTTCCCTACTTGATGCACATCATGACTATGCCATTAAGTGACTAAGCCTAAGAATCACAAAATCATGATGTAAGACTATGATGCAAAAAGCAGATTTTCTATTGACCATTGATGCCTTTTGCAAATCCAAATTTTGATATGCTGATCATGGGCCTATATTTTGCACTATTATGCTCTAATTCCTTGTATACCAAATTCAAATCCTCGATTTCCAAATTATATCACTACCTTCATCATGAAAGGAAAGGAATACAAAGATTAACTTGATCTTGTAAAATCTTGACATAATTGCCCTATTATGATCTTGAATTTTGATCTCATGACCTTGTAGAATATGATTTGATTATTGATACTCTCCCTATTTGAATAAGCTCAATGAGTAATGACTAATGTTGGTAATGTGATAGATTAGGGTGGTATTTGACTCATGACACCCCTAACCTAGGTCACATCCCTATTTTGACTACCTCTAAATTTTCATATTGTTGACTATTTAGAGTTTGGAAAAGTATTCCCTTTCACCCTATTTGGATTGATTGACCTAATCCTAATAGGTTAAACCCATGATTGATAGTCAATCTTGAATATTGATTTGATAATGACCTTGGTATATGACAATGTTGACCAAAGCTAGTGGTTAATTTCCTAGATAGACCTAGGTCTAGATCATTCATCAACCTTGGATACCATGATAATGAAATTTGATATGTTGCTTGAATATTGCTTGAATATTGTTGCTCGAAAACAAATATAGATGAGTGATCTCCCGTAAGGTCTAAATAGGAATCTAAACCCTAGCTTCAAAATTATGGACCTATGACTTTTCATGTCCAAAAATCTGGACTCTTAATATTGATGTACAAAATTTTGAAACATGATATGTACCTTGAGATCACCCGCCGATATGACTAATGACTTCAAAATCCCAAATCTTAAAATTTTTGAAATGATGACTATTTTGACTCTCTCGATTTATGACTTAGGGTTTAGATCTCATCAGGACTAGGGAGGGACCTCCCATTGAATTTGAGCTTGAATATCATGATAAAATATGATGTTGCCTCAAATTGTTGAAATATGAAATCATGGATGTATAACCCCACCTAGGCCGATGTAGAAGCTAGGACCCTGAGATTTTGGGATTGAAAGTCACCTTGTACACTTGATTCAAGATATCTATTTGCTTGACCTAAAATATGATCTCTCAAAAATTGTGGCCAATAGGATGCTTTCCATATAAGTGACTCATATGATGACTTTGAAAAATATATGCATTGACCTGGATACTCAATTTCTCGATGATGAAATGATGTTAGTACCAAGTTGATTATGATATGGAACATGGAATCTCAATTGTGATTTTTGGGACTAATTGAAGCTTGAGGACATGATTTTGATTACATAGTTGAGGATTTTCTAGTAATTGAGGATATGATCTGGATTTGAATAATACTAATTTTGAGGATATGTTTGAATTTTGGGGACAAAATTCCTTTTTATGGAGGGAAGGATGTGAAAAAGTGGAATTTATCATTATATGAACTAATTATATTTTCACCCTCCTTATTCTCACTCATTGTCCCAAATCATTTTTATTGGTTTCATAATCAATATTGGTACTCAAATTTGAAATATGGTAAGCAATGTGGATATTATAACACCTTAAGTTTGATTAATTGATCACTTTATCCAAAGAAGAAAATTGGTACACCAAACTTAATCTTTTTGTTCTCAAACTCTTTTTAAATATTCTCCACATTTTTTTGAATCTGTGGTCCAAATTTGAGAACAATTGGACATTCCTACGAATTACTATGATTTCTTGAAGTTTATGTATTGAAAACCCCTTTTCCCCCTTTTATTTGCCTTCTTATATGGCTTTTTCCATGTCATTGATCCGTGGAATGAAGCAGGGGTGATCCTCGACCCTTGGATCTAATTTTCATGGATCTAGGTGTGATCCAATGATCATCGAGTCATCTTCTACCTCCTGCTGATTGCGGGGAGGAGTAAATGAAGACTGAACAGCGAGATCTCGTGCCTAAGACCTCGATTCAAATTTCTAATCGAGAGGGAATGTTCACCTCACGAATTTGTGCTCACCCAACCCTACTTTGACTGGGTTTCTCACCTTGTTGCACTGCCAAAACACCCCCCTCACTCTCCCCTCTCTTTCCGGTGGCCATAGCTGCCACCAAAGATCGGTAGCCCTAAAACCTAGCCCCTACCACTATAAAAGGAACCCCTAAGGTCCGCAGCAAACACATCTTGCTTAGAGCTATGCCCTTGCTCACTCCCTCAGCCATGAACGACCCAATTTCACCTTGTATCCTCCTACTACCATAGCAGCACCACCACACATCTCAAGTTGAGAGTCCCTGATCCTCGCCTCCTTGCCCCAAGCTTCCACCTGCATCCAATTCGCGAGACCACGATGAGGTCGAGCGACATATTTTCTACCTTCCTCGATGCCTCCTGCCCCAAAACCACCTTTACCAGCAAGCCCCTCTCTGCCACACTCCCTGGCTCTTGCAGGTGCCTGCGCAAGAGAGAAAGGGGGCTTGAACCAATCAATCCAGTAGAGAACCGACCGATCCAAGGAACCAACAAACCATCGTCTGAAGCAGTGAGTTGAGCAACGAACTGGCCAAATCAACCTTGACCCGAACCTCTGAGCAAGTGAGCCACCTTGCTCACATTTCTCAATTAAGCAGTTCTTTTAACATTGGACGGTCCTTTTTTTTTGCATTTAAGGTACTTCTTCTCTCTCTCTGATGATTATTAGGTAAAAATCTCCAGATCTTGCTTAAATCGTAGAAAATGCATCCTGACTCCAAATAGTTCAAGTAAATAGTCCTTTTTCATCAGAAAAATCCAATGAATCATTTAAAAATACTTTTGAATCCTAATTCTTGATATATTTCACTAATATCCCTAGAATTTGATCCTTCTCTTATACTTTGGTCTAAATGACTCTATCAGTGGTTAATCATGATTAAATGTTGAAAACCCTAGATTTGTACTCTGATAAGTATCTTGAAGCCTAGATCTAATCTAGTTGAATCGTCTACTCTTGAAAATGAATCATTAGTGATCTAGATCTTTTTACTGGATTCAATCTTGGTTATAATCTTTATAATGAGTAATCTTGATCCTAATCTTGCAAAACACGATATAGTTTTGACCCATCAATCTGATCTTGATTTCCAATTATATTAAGTACCATCTAGAAATTGATGATGACTTAGATAATGATCATAGGTTTGGGTTAACACATATGATCCTAGAAACCTAGGTAAGTTATTCACACTCAAAAATACTTGATACTTGAAATAATATTGGATATATTGAAATATTGATTGATTATAAGTGAATGACCCAACCCTAAGGTTGACATAGGGAAAGTGTAACCTTAATATAGAACATTTAAAACATGATTTTCTGAACATCATGATCTTGACCCTTGATCCAATCTTGATGATTTAGGAAGAGCTCCTGCACTAAGGAATGGAGTTTGATAACTCAGGGGAAAGAATAATTCGAAGTCCTCCTCTGACACCACCTCTGACCACTCAATTAGATCCACCAGAAGTACAACCATAAGAACAACCAGGGATGGCATGAGAAGAGTAGACAATTTGAGAGAAAATCAAGGCGTCTTCCTCAAAAGCTCATCTTGGGCCAATTAAAAGATAGGCAACAAATGTGGGTAGTTATAAGATTGATTCAGGGCTGATGGCATTAGTCAAGTCACAAGCTTTTCATGGCCATAGCACAGAAGACCCGATGACGCACATAAGAAATTTTGTGGAGAGTTGTGATATGGTCAAGATAGATAGGGTACCAGCTACCATGGTCTACCTGAAGCTGTTTTCATCATCATTAGCAGATAATGCCAAATCTTGGTTCTATAATCTCCCACCTGAATTGATTGGAACATGGGATGGGATGATCAATGTTTTCTTTGAATGGTATTTTTTTCCTAAGAAGATGAACAAAATGGTCAGGGAAATATATAACTTAAAGCATAAGGAAGAATAATCCTACTCTAAAAAATGGGAGAGGTATCCGAATATGCTAAGAAAGGTTCCACATCATGGGATCAATTTGTATGGCCAAGAAAAGACTTTTTACTATGGGCTACACAAGGGAGAAAAGAACTATGCTTGATAGTGCCGTCTTAGGATTTATTCTAAATAATAAGACATCTATATGCCATGAGATCCTAAAGACCATGGATAATAATCACTCTTGGGGAGAAGAGAGAGAGCTTCCAACAACCCTTAAAAGTGTTGGAGAATCAAAGGTCACCAGTGCACTGAATGAGAAACTTGACCTCATCGCTAGGAAGCTATGCTAAAAGGATGGAAACTCTTATAAAGGAGAAGAATAAGATTGTAAGTTTGCATGACAACAAGACTATAGGGGCAATGACTATTCTTGGAGGAAATATCCCAAGTTCTCATGGGGGGATCCCAATAACTTCCAACAGGACCCTTCTCAAGCCCAGCAAGACAAGCCACAACAAAGTGTTCCACAATAGCAATACTAGTAGGACATGGTCCCTAGAAAGATAGACCACATTGAGGACATGATGGCTAAGCTAGTTAGTCAGAATGAAGTGCTCATTGGACAGACTCAAAGGGATCTACAGAATCAAGGAGCATAGATTCACAGCATTGAAACACATATTTCTCATATTGCAATAAAGGTTGCGTCCTTGAAGAAACTAACTCAATAGGGGTTCCCAGGAAACACCAACATACCTAATGACAATAAACATAAAAAACAAGTGATGTTACACAGTGGGAAGAATTTGTTGAATGAGAAGAAGATGGTTCCAGAGTCAAATGACGAAGAGGATGATAAAGGCTCACCTATGATTGTTATTGTAGTTGATTCAATTGAGCCAGAGACTGTAGTAGAGGACAAGTTAGTTGATGCTAAAATTCATGAATCTGAGGATCTAGGTAGAGAGGGTTATGTCCCACCCCACCGAAGGAAGGTGGTGAATCCAGTGTGATTCTCTAATAGGTTGAAAGCATAGAAAGTTGACAAGCAATTTCAAAAGTTCCAGACAACTTTAGGAAGCTTCATGTAAACATTCTGCTCATCGATGTAATAGATCAGATTCCCTCCTATGGCAAATTTTTGAAGGACCTGAGAAATAATAAGAGGAGGATAGATGACTCTAAGGTGATAGTTCTGATGGAGCAAGTCAGTGCTTTTATTCGAAGAATGTTGCTACCAAAAAGGTAGGATCTGGGTTGTTTTAACATCTCATGTTATATTGGGAGGAAAAAAATGGAGAAGCTTTATGCGACTCAGGGGATAGCATCAAGCTCATGCCCTTGATCATGTTCAAGAAGCTAGGTATTAAGGAGTTCAAAAAGAGTAATATGACTATACAGCTAGAAGACAACTCAATGGTGAGGCCTTATGATATTTGTGAGGATGTTCTTGTCCAGGTGGACAGATGTGCATTTCCAACAGACTTTGTCATCATGGAGATGCAAGATGATCAAGGCAATGAACTATTACTCAAGAGGCCATTCGAAGCCACAACTGATATGATTATGGAGATGGGAAGAGGAAGACTAACAATTCTTGATGCATGTTATCTCAGTGAATGGAATGGAAACCCAAATTTAGCTCAGTACCAGGGTTTCATACATATGTCAATTGTATATGATTTGTTGAAAGCAGTGTTATTCAATGAATGTTTATGACATATTAAATCCTTAGAAGAGTCATGTGATAAATGAATGAGGTAAATGAAACCTTAAGGATAGGGTGTTCAGTGAATCAAGTATTGTGATATCAGAGTTTTCTCAATATGAGATGTGGTGATGCTTAACAGTTCAATTTCTGGTAAAAATTACCAGATGATCTATGAAATGAACAATTTATAAAGCTAAACTAAGATATATTGATGTGGTGATTGAATTGTGAATTTAAATAGTGAATTAGACCTTTAGATGCCCTGAACATTATAGAATCCTCACATGATGAGGCTTGCGCTGTGGAGAGGAAATGGTTTCCTGACTAGAAGTAGTCCAGATCGAGGTAAGTCGGAGTACACCAGTAGGGTGCGGGGGTATTGACCAGTAGGGAAGACTCCTTACAGTTGTGTGGTACTCAATACCAACCGGGGATATTGGTGGTACCTATGTTACATGTTGTAGTGATCAATGGTCAGTAGGTCTACTGATGCACAATAAGCCTGACAGCTTTGACTCATTTCCTAAGTACCTAGGTTGAGAGGTAGAGTCTAAGATATATGGTCGCTCCCATTAGCCGTTGAGAGGCAGACGTGTCGAGACCCGCTGTAGATAGGGTCTTACTCGAGAGATAGGCTCAGGAACCCAGACATGCTTCTAAGCCTTGTATAGTGAGATCGTAGCTTGTTGCGATTCTTTCACATGTTGTGGTACACCTCATGTGGGTTCAGGGCATAATAGGATGAATGATAGGTTAACCAAGTGTGTGCAGTTATTGAATTATCCTATGTATGTTTCTGAGTTATTAGTTCTCTTGGAGATTAATCAAGCATATCTAGAGTATCTTGCCATATTTATGTTTGTGAATGATTAGTCTCTTTAAAGATTACTGCTATTATAATTGATATCAGTTGCTCAATTGTATATCTATAATTATATAAGTGCTTTAGACTATTTCTATGAAGTATTCATTCACTGAGTGAGTAGGCTCACCCCACTACTCATAATTTTTAAGGATAACTCATGGACTGAAGATGTCATTGTATCAGAGTAGATCTTCCACAGGAGTTAAGTATGATATTAGTTAAGTTCAGTCAGTCCCTGTCACTCTAGGTCCTTGTATAGAAGTGAGGGAGTTGTAATGTTGATATGTATCTTTGTTTCCTTAATAAGAGAGAATGTATATGATTATCATGTTTTATGTACATGGAATTGTGAGAAACAAAATGAATGTTTAGATATGTATCTTTATTGTTGGCATCAGATTAGAGTAATCAAGTCCTAACTTCCCTTGTAAAGTTTGTTTATGTTATTGAATACAAGGAAACAAAGAGTTTGGAAAAAAAAGTTGGGAGTGAACTTTGTATTAATTATAATCCTCAAACTTATGCCCTAATCTCATGATTATTGGTAATCATGGGATGTGGGTGTAACAGATTTTAGCATATGAAACAATTATTGCATGGTCAGGAATTTCATACCATATGGAAATCAAAGATAGTATGAATATGTAGAGCATATTTATCATGCCCTTGGTGGATGTGTTGAACAACAACCTTGGTGGATTCCGATTTGAACATGTGGAACAATAATTACATGGTCAAAAAAATTCACACCATATGGAAATCAGAGGCAGACTGAAATTTATACTAAAATCCATATGCAAATCTTTGGACACAAAAATGATTACATAAACTTGGTGGATGTACATATTTGGACCCTATTTTGTTGTATAGGATCAATGCTTACGTCTAGAATAGTCTTATCATGTACAACATATTAAATAATGTCCCAATAAGTTAGTAATGTTAATACTAGTCCTAGATTACGTGTACATGTTAATACATGAAGTTTAGTACAAACACGACACATTCTAAGCAAGAGAAAGTATAAACTAAGTAGTAATTCATTCACAAAATCTGCTTTTTAAACCTAGGTGTGTGCACAATTACAAACTATACTCTAAAGAATAAGTAAAAATCTAGTTGGTTGTATAGAACTAACTAGTTAGTTGACCAAAGAAATAGTAACTAAACTATTTTGAGACTAATTAATAGCCATACCCTGTACATGGACAAATTCATACCATGTTTAGGGATAAATCTGAGCATGTTCAATAGGGCATGATTAATATGTGGTTAACAATGTACGTTTAACATTTGGAGACGTATTGAACATGGATAATATGATTAGGATAAGACATACAAAATACATGAAATCATAACTAGACATACTAGGAAACCATGGGAAAAAGTATGACAGTGCAACCTAGAAACAAATAAACACATGTGCAAAAATATAAAATGTGGCAGTCCAATCCATACTAGTGACAAAAACAAAAGCTTTTGAACAATAACACGAATAAAATAAGCATATATGAATGTTGAATATGACACCATAACACTTGCAGATTCCTAATACATGTATCAATGACAATATTGGGGCATATACATCTACACGTGTAAGAGTAGTGATTTAGAGTAGAAGACATAGGTTAAACCCAGAGAGAAATATAATGATAATGCTACCATGTGATTAAGTAGTTCAATCCATGTGATAGAAACATATAAACAAATTTGCATAGCAAAAAAAATGGCAGTTGAATCAATGAGACAAAGTTCAAAAAATACCACAACTTTGGTCAATGATATTGATAGATGGCCTAAATGGAAGATGAGGTATATAGGACCACATCCACAATCACTAATAAACTGGAAACATCAACAAACTTTGTTGGTGACTTGCATGAACCAAAAAACATTAATAATCACTAACTATATAACTAAAAATTTAGCTGGAAACCATCAACCTTAACCAATCAACATACCAAAGGACCATATGATTTGAGTACAAAGTCAGTGATAACAATAACCTACAGAATAACATTATCATGTAGTAATATGTGAGTCAATAACACATCATGTTTTCATGGTGTTGTGATAACAACAACCTACAAAGCAACAAATGAAATTGAAAAAACATTGAGCATAAATGTAACTCATGAGAGAACACTATCATTACACAAATTAGCAAAAAATACTAACAAACTTTCCCCCAAACAAATCGATTCTACCTTGACATAGGGGAGGTACATGTTGACGATTGTAGTCCCAACAGCCACAGCCACGACAAGTCCCAATGTATGCAAACAAAAAAAAAGATGAAACCAGAAGAAGGGGTAAGAAAAATAAATGCAATCGAAACAAAGATGAATGTGTGAGGTAATGGGCGAGGCAAGAAGGGGAAAAGTGTCCATTTATGATATCAAAAAACTCCTTCCAACCACGTTGATCGGCACCGACAGATTGGCCTATGATTTGTAGGATCAGGGGGAAGTGGATTGTGATGAGGTCGGTGAGTATGTCCACCATTTTATAGCCAGTCTCCAACTCATTGTTATGTGAGCAAGGGTTTCGCTGTCGTGAATTCCTAGGGCGAGCATGTAAGTACAATGGTCAAAAGGGGGCGAGGACGAAGGAGATAAGGTGTGAGCAGGGGTTACCTAGGGCGACGTCTTGCACCAGATATACATGCGATGTCAGGGCAGTTGTTGACCATGCTACCGGTCAACGAGCCCTTGCTTACGACACACACAGGATTAGGAAACATGTAGCAGATTTTGTTATGAGCAGTGAGCATTAGAGGGCATTGTGTGTCTACTTGGAATAGCACTGCGATTGCGACCTTGTCATTCTGGAAGAGAAGGTGTATCAATGTGTTGTGAGAAAGCACTTGCCAACTAGCTCAGTTGGTTAAACCTGCTGCTTGTGAAGTGCAGGTTGGGATTATAGCCCTCGGTGTAGCTGATGGTGTACTCTCTTTCCTGCTACCTTAGACAGGGGTGAAATTCCCCACTTTCAAAAAAAGAAAAAAATGTATTGTGAGAAAGACAACTCTCGTCACGAGACCCGACTCACGACCATATGCTTGTGGAATAGAAATGCTCACACATATGACAACGACTAATTCGGGCTGGGATTTTCAATCCCGGCTGAACTGGGCAGACTTGATCAGGATTGTGGGATTACAAAATCACAAACGGAGTCCATTTCGGTCGTCCAAACCAAACGCCCCTTTCGTTCAACCCCGACCGGATTACGTCCAAGTTGTAGATATGAATAAGTCAAATCTGATTTGCATCTTGAACCAAACAGGGGTTAAGGGGCAGTTTGGAGAGTTCTTAAAATAAACGGAACGGATAATGACCTTCTGACCGACCAAAATCAAATTGGGTTGTTTTGTTCATGGCCTGGTGTGCTTTTCGGGACATCTCTAGGAACGAACTATGAGGGATTGATGTGACAAAGTTGGAAGAAGAAGAAATAAAGCACCAACATCTATGAATTTTTTTTGTTGGCATCTAACTGATCCAGAAACTTATTCAAATCTTTAATGCTGCAGTACACATTTGATGTAATTTAAAAAGTTCACAAATTTGAGTCGTGGTGATACAAAACAACTGCTTGCAAGTAATATTTCCAAGCAGTCGTTCAATAATCCAAGAATGGATGTCTATGCTCTGTCGACATAAAGCAAGGTCAGGGATTGACACGCTGTCCTTTTCCAGCTCAGTTGCCTTATCACTCCAAAAGAAAGCCTTGACGTTTTTCTTCCTCCCAACGGGTGGGTTTTATTGTTTGCTACAATCATACTCTCTCGGTTGCAAACTCGTCTAAGTTACCATTTTCCGGACCATAAAATATGCTGAAAACGATGTTTGATGTCAAATGTGTCTGGATACACATTGACTAGAAAACACAGTTCACCAAGATTCTTCATTTTGCGTTTAGGTATTTGGAAAGTTTAGCCACCACGCACGTGGTCCATTCCTTGGGTGTTTGGCGCCAAAACACCAACTACTCTTTCTTAAACTAGAGACGTCAAACAAACTCCTCAATCTAGCCATCTTCTTCCCTTTCCTTGTCAGCGTAGCTAGACATAATTCTTTCATGTTCCTTGTAGACAACGGCTTCCTCAATACGGGTGCTTCATGCCTTCATCGACCTTTAAGCTGGTGTTCACGAGGCCGCCAACTACTTAATGCCAATGGGATTAACCGTGCTGACTAGCCTTCATTATGATGAATCTGATGTGTTTGGATGTGCTTCTTGCTTGCCCATGCAGCTCTTCTTACTTTCCTACCTGATGCTGTGGTCCTCTTGACTGTTGCCTCTCCGGCAATTGCATCAAACCACCTGTGTGATCATTATCACTCCCAGTGATATTGAGAATTCCTCGTCCATATGTTTTATGGAAGAGTAATGATATAGAGCACACAAGTTATACCAACATCTACACCCCGGCCTCGGGAATCCACAACGGGCAACCTGCACGCATGCAACTTTTAGTTTTTACGTGTTCCTGATGCTCTGTCCGCAATGTGTCAATTTCGTAATTAAAGCATACCAGAAGTTGA
The DNA here is from genome assembly GCA_963693085.1 of Alisma plantago-aquatica. NCBI lineage: Eukaryota > Viridiplantae > Streptophyta > Magnoliopsida > Alismatales > Alismataceae > Alisma > Alisma plantago-aquatica. The sequence goes on from OY856409.1 coordinate 920,717,975, forward strand.
AGAGACCTGATGAGACTGAAGTTATAAAATCTCCCATACCCCCACTCTCTCCATCTTTTTAACCAGGCTCTCTCTCGCTCCCACCCGACCAAGAACTGTTTGCTAGCTGCCTCCTCTCCTCCGCGTCGGGTCCAGCCTACCGCCATTCCGCACAGACACGTCATGCGCTAATGTTGAAGACGCCGCCATTGTCGCGTCCCCTGGTCATGACCAAGCCGGTGTCACCATCCAACCACACCCACTCTCTCCCTCACTTTGACACGACTTTCCCGCTCAAGCCCGTCCTCGTCACATCGTCGTCGTCCCCTCCAGCCCGTGTGCATCACATCCACCGCGACGACGTCGTCATGACCAAGATGACGTCATCGTCCAACCATCGTTCACCCAACAGGTTGCCATGACCGGGCCGACATTCCGACGTCACCGTCCAACTACCATCCGCCCTGCCAGCCGCAATGACTGAGGGGACATTTTTAATTATTATTAATTGTTAATCAACCACCTGAGTTTTGGTCGTGTAATGTATAAAAATTAGACTTTTGTTGAAAGAATTTGGCATTATGTCATTTGTAAATTAGTTCTGATTTCATTTCAAATGAGTATTTATATATCATATGAAATAACCTAGAGTTATGCACAAAAATGTAAATTTAAAAATAATAATAAATGACTATTGTGGCTTGTATTATATTTTTTTGATCAAAAAAATTTCATGAATGTAAGTATTGCCTCAAAGTATATTTAGTTTCGTTGAGGATACTTTATGGTAGTGCATTGATCATTAGTATTGTATATAGATTTGTAACAAAATATGACTATGTCGCCTAGAAGTGGAGGACAAATAAAAAAAATAAAAAATGAAAAAAATTGAATAAAAAAATAGTTGTTTTGTATGTGAGAATGGGATAAATGCAAATGGTTGGGTGGTGGGTGGTTGAGTGACATTATTGTCTTTATTGTAGCAACTGCATGCATGCAATCATGCTGCCACAATAGAAGATTTCTCGTCTTGATGTTCATGCCGCACTGTGCTATACATCTTTTGGTGTATTGTCCTTGTATATTTAGCATTGTACTAGATACATTTAAGTATTGACTTTTTTACTTATTAGAAACTTTTTTGAAAAATGTGAGTTTAGTCGACTCATATATCATTATGTGTAAATTTTGAAAAAAATAATAAGTGGCTATTGTGGCTTGTATTATATTTCACAAAATCCTCATGATTGTAAGCACTATCCCGAATAATATTTAGTATTGTTGATGATACATTTTGATAGTCCAATGATTGTTGACCAGTATTGTATTTAGATTTGTATTAAAATGTGAATATCTGATTGTACGCATTGTTTATTTTATATTTAAGTATATTCGTTGAAGACTTTTAACACTGCATTGAGTATATATCAATACTGATTTTACACTTAGCCATAAAATATGTATAAATGTATACTTAGTCGAATCAGTCATTACATCCTGCTAAGAAGTGAGAATTTGAAAAAAAAAATGGAATTTCAAATCTATTATTTTGTTTGTAAGATGAGTAATAATTGAAATAAATTAGAGTGTGGTTGCTTTATTAGTGCGGCTGCATACATGCAAAATATATTATTCAAGTTATTGAAGTATGATTGCTTTATTATAGTGCATGCATGAATGCAAAGTGCTTTATAGAGAATATAAAAAGGGATTGGTCAAAGAGATATGCAATTATGATGCATGAACAGTAGGCCTATTATCTCTTCACGTTCTCGTGGTTAGTATCGCACAGTATGAAAAATAGTTGGAGCGTGTATTCTCGAGATTAGGGTGTGATTGTTGGTGGAACATGTGTACTACAAATAATTTTCCTTACTGGAATCACTCACCACATTGGTTGTTGGGAGAGTTGTTGAGCCATGCTTGTGGTTTTACCATTAGACTTCTCTAGACAGAACCAAGAACTTCTCCCTTTCTACTCTTGAGAGAATACAAAATTGACACATGCCTCTATAATAGTGGGGAACATCGTTGATCACCAAGATTGCCATCGCCAATGACGTTTCGATCGCTGGAAAGAAAGAACAAAATCTGCTCCAATTAATCCAACCATCCTTCCTACAACACACCAGGGATCATGCACCACCTGCATGTTTAACTACATTTCCCACAGCCATTGGAGACAATGAGAAATGGACGGAGCTTCACTGTTACCGTCATCAAGCTCACACATGGTCCCACCCTCCAACTATTGGGGATGTTGTACCGATACAGTCCCGGATGTGATAAAAACTTGTTGCGGAAGCGTTACCGACACACGTGTAAATCCATAGAAGAAAAAACTAGATTTAATGTGGAAAACTCTCTCCAAGACAAGGAGAGAAAAATCACGGGACAATCCCACCAATAAGCACTATGTAATAAAGATTACAACTCACACCTCCCAGATTTAATTACCCCTAAATTCGGGTAGCAACCGCCAACTGCTACTTTGCTTTAAGGCAAAGTTGTTGGCCCTCTCTTATCAACCAAGAGTGCTTCTCTGTTAGTACACCCTATGTGTCACCAATTGTCAGCCGCTACTTCACTTCAAGGTGAAGTTTTTGACCCTTTCTTATTTACCAATAGATCTCCTCTAGTTGTTCTTGTTCTCTGACACCCTCTACCATAGAAGGCACCAACAAGCAACTAGAGGGATCACACCTCAACCGGTGGATGGTGAAATGATCTCAATGGCCTCCCCCAAGGCCTCTATTTATAGTCCTACATGCATGTGGTTGCAACTAAGAATCCTTGTCAAAATCCTAGACCCACTCTTAATCCAACTCCATGATGCACATAGGGAACCATCCTCTTTCCTTCTTGGATTTGGCTCTTATTAAGATTTGTAGCACAAACCAACTCTCTCCCAAGTCCAAATCCGACTAGGACATGGGATGGATTATATTCCTAATCCCAACAATCTCCCCCTCCAGCTCATGAGGGAGACGTGATTTTTAGCGATCATCTTGAGTAGCATGTGGACCTCATCACCACCTGTGATGGATCCACTCTCCTCGAACATATCAACATCCTGTCATTTTCAACCATCTTCTTGAAGTCCAATCCTGACTTCACTCTATTCTTAAGCAACTAAGAAGAAGTATCCTGACAGTGTCACTTCTCTCTCCATGCCCACACTTAGAACTTTGTTGGCTCCCCCTGACTGGTATGTCGATCCATCCTGGATGAAAATCTTATTTCTGACCTTCTGTACCAAGGTTTAAAAACTCTTTGATGATGCCCCATCTGTCGATGTAACTCGACATCAAGATCCTTTAGTCTGGGTGTAGTAACTACATGTCCAATGTATTGTCCTTCTTCTTCACATGTGCGTTGTCTTGAAGAAGTCTTTACAGCGATCTTCTCTAATTGGGAGTCATCGTGTTGTACATCTCTCTTCATCATGTAGACCCACTTATTCTTTAGTGGTCTCCGGCCCTTGGGAAGCGCCACAATCTCATAGGTGTCATTCTTCTGCAAAGAATTCATCTCCTCCTGCATCGCCCGATGCCACTATTCTCTGTCTCATTGAGTTTGTGACTCCTGAAAAGTCTCTGGCTCCCCTTGATCAGTAAGCAAGATATACTGAGATGCCAGATATCTAGATGAAGGATGACAAACTCTGTCAGACCTCCTCAACTGCTGCTCTGAGGACTATGCCTGATTCTGATCCTGCTCCCCCTATCCAGAAGTCTCTACCTATGAAGTTGAATCACTCATATGTGCATCTGGAACTGGACCACTCGATGTGCTATCACTCTGCTGCTTAGGGTGATTATGTTGTTCTTCTTCATCATCAGAAGACTGCACCTGTGAAGAAGTCAAAGCATCCTCATACACATCGTCTGAAGAACTGTCACCTGATCCCACAACCTCTGCATCATCAACCTCAGGCTCTATCACTGTCTGACTCTCACAAAAAGTCACATCTCTGTGTCTGGTCATGGTCTTTTTGACAGGATCCTATAACCTGTACCCAAACTGTTGATCTCCATAACCAAGAAAGATACATGACACCGCTTTATCATCTAGCTTTTACCTCTTTTCCTTTGGAACATGTGCATAAGCCTTGCACCCAAATACTCATACATGAGCATAAGAGGCATTATTGTCTGTCCATACCTTCTCAGGTATCTCAAAGCCCAAAGGAACTAATGGAGATCTATTTATCAGATAGCAGCCAGTACTCACTGCCTCACCCCATAATGCCTTTGGCAACTGTGCAGTCTTCAACATGCATCTGAATTTCTCCACAATAGTACGGTTCATCCTTTTAGCTGTACCATTATGTTGTGGTGTGCCAGGCTCTATCCTCTCATGTCACATGCCACACTACGTGCAGTACGCCTGGAACTCCCTGTAGGTGTACTCTCCTCCATTGTCCGTCTGAAGACACTTTAACTTTTCACCGGTCTCCCGCTCTACCATGGCATGAAAATTTTGGAAGCACTAAAAAACCTGATCCTTGGTCTTCAGTAAGTAGACCCACACCTTCCTTGATGCATCATCAATGAATGTGAAAAAATACTTATTACCACCCAGTGAAGCCACCTCAAACAGACCGCAGACATCTGAATGAACCAATTGTAAAAGCTTTGACTTCACCGTAAACCTTGTCTTGAAAGAAACTCACTGATGTTTTCCTGTTTGACATGCGTCACATGAACTGAGGCCACTATCCTTGCCACAAGGAATTGACCTCTTCTTGGATAGAAGATTCAAGCCCTTCTCACTCATGTGTCCTAACCGTCTGTGCCATAGATCTATGTGGTTATCCTCAACAGCATGTATGCTACCATCTCTGAGTACTTTAAGCTTGGTCTTGTACAATGTGCGAGACAATTTGCCTCATACAATAACCAAAGCCCCCTTAGTGATCTTGTATTTTCCACCACCAAAATCAAGATGACAACCTTCTCTATCAAAGAAAGAACCAGAAATCAAACTCAACTGCAGATCTAGAATGTGACAATCATTCTTCAGCGCGAGCGTACAACCGACACTTGTCTGAACACAAATGTCTCCAATCTTGACAATTCTAGAGAAGCTGGAATTTCCCATGTTCACTATGCCGAAGTCCCCCTTCCTGTATGAAGTAAATAACTCCTTACATGGAGAAGCATGGTAAGAAGTTGTAGTATCCACCACCCACTCTGAATCGTCCTCATCAGCATGCAAACACTACTCCTGGACTATTAAGACCACATCGTCCTCATCGTTCCTATCATTTGATATTGTCATTGCAGTTTTCTTGTCATCATCTTGCTTGTCTTTGGCTTTAGATCCGTGTTTCTTTTTCCAAACCTTGCAATCCCTTTTGAAATGATCTGGCTTGCCACAATGGAAGCACCCTCTACTACTCTTCGACTTGGATCTACCATGAGACTTCTCATGGTCCTGGGACTCACTGTGACTCTGAGATCTGCCACAGTCTCTCGCTCTGTCATCTCTCCTTCCCTCTATGAAGTGTAACTCTGATCCGCTGTCACATGAGGCTCGTTGTTGAGTCTCTTCATTCAGCAGACTACTCTTCACCTAGTCAAGTGTCAACTTGCCTTCATGTGCAAAATTGCTAACTGTCACTATGAGTGTCTCTCAGCTGTCTGGTAGAGATCCTAGAAGAAGTTGAGCCTGGAGTTCAACATCAAGAACCATCTTCATAGACGCCAACTGATTTACAAGGCTTTGAAATTCATTCATATGTTCGGCGATGCTTGTATCATCCCAGTACTTGAGGTTCACCAACTTTCGGATCAAGAAAGCTTTATTTGTGACATTCTTCCTCTTACATAACTTCTTGAGATTTTCCCACATATCCTTGGCATTGGTCTCTTCTGAGACGTGGTGGAACATAAAGATGTCGAGCCACTTCCGCACTGTTCCAATGGTTTTCCTATTTAGCTTCATCCAATCTACATTAAACGTAGTCTCTGGCTATTGTCCCTCTATTGGATCGTACCGATCTTTGCAATAGAGAATGTCCTCCATCTTGGGTTTCCAAATCTGCTAATTTGAGCTTGTCAACTTTATCATCGTCGCATCTTCATCCTTTCTCATCTGAACTTGTATCTACAGCCAAAACTTTGATACCACTTGTTGGGGATGTTGTACCGATACAGTCCCGGATGTGACGAAAATTTGTTGCGGAAGCGTTACCGACAAGCATGTAAACCCAAAGAAGAAAAAATCAGATTTAACGTGGAAAACTCTCCCCAAGACAAGGAGAGAAAAACCACGGGACAATCCCGCCAATAAGCACTATGTAATAAAGATTACAACTCACACCTCCCAGATTTAATTATCCTTAAATCCGGGTAGCAACCGCCAACCGCTACTTTAATTCAAGGAAAAGTCGTTGATCCTCTCTTATCAACCAAGAGAACTGCTCTGTTAGTACACCCTATGTGTCACCAACTTTTAGTTGGTACTTCGCTTCAAGGCGAAGTCGTTGACCCTCTCTTATTTACCAAGAGAGCTCCTCCAGTTGTTTTTGTTCTCTGGCACCCTCTACCAAAGAAGACACCAACAAGCAATTGGAGGGATCACACCTCAACCGGTGGATGGTGGGATGATCTCAATGGCCTCCCCCAGAGTCTCTATTTATAGGCCTCCATACATGTGGTTGCAATCAGGAATTCTTGTCCAAATCTTAGACTCACTCCTAATCCAACTACATGATGCACATAGGGAACCATCATCTTTTCTTCTTGGATTTGACTCTTATTAGGATTGGTAGTACAAACCAACCCTCTCCCAAGTCCAAATCTCACTAGGATATGGGCTGGATTATATTCCTAATCCCAACACCAATTAGTCAAGTAATCTGGAGAAGCTATCACAGAATATAAGTTACGAATGGCCATTGGGTCAGAGACTGGGTCTTCGTGCGAGGCGTGGTGGGGGATGGAGACAAGAAAAGCTGGTCAGTTCTCGAAATGGTCCCATTCTTTCCTGATTTGGCTGGTGGCGTGCTTGCCAGCCAGTGCCAGAGAAGAAATATTGCAAGACCAGTGTGCAGGATGTCCATCACGAGGGTGAATTAGACGGTCTGCTTTGGGGCTAGCACTGTCAACCAAGCCCAATGGGCTGGCCTCTTCCCTGGAGTTTATCAGGTGGGT